>CM040241.1:82247583-82576535 GCA_022545495.1 Chrysanthemum lavandulifolium | reverse complement strand
ACCTTAAATTTTACATACTTTTCTAACAATGCGAACAATTACAAATTTTGTTTTAGTAACTAGTAATACATCTAGAAGGGGATGAAATGAATTAGACAACGTCCAGGTATTGTTTGTTGACTGAAATCCAAAACTCCACCAGCTAGAAAATATCTGTTCCATCATTTATGTTGTTAGTTGACAGATTTGACTTTGGCTATTTAGACGTACTATTTGTTTTCTTCTTATCATCATCACAATCAATACAATGTCTTCCATGAAAGAGTTCGAACATCTCAAGATTTCACTCAAAAATATAAAATCTGCCACCAATGACTTTGGAGACAACAACTGTATCGGTCAGGGTGGATTCGGGAAGGTTTATAGAGGAGAACTTGTCCTACCTATACTGGGGGTCACTTTAGTTGCTGTAAAACGTTTGGATAGATCACTTGGTCAAGGCACAGTTGAGTTTTGAAAGAGATCATGATGCTTTGTCGTTACCAGCATGAGAATCTCGTATTAAATTTTACATACTTTTCTAACAATGCGAACAATTACAAATTTTGTTTTAGTAACTAGTAATACATCTAGAAGGGGATGGAGTGAAGTAGACAACGTCCAGGTGTTGTTTGTTGACTGAAATCCAAAATTCCACCAGCTAGAAAATATCTGTTCCATCATTTATGTTGTTAATTGACAGACTTGACTTTGGCTATTTAGACGTACTATTTGTTTTCTTCTTATCATCATCGTCACAATCAATACAATGTCTTCCATGAAAGAGTTCGAACATCTCAAGATTTCACTCAAAAATATAAAATCTGCCACCAATGACTTTGGAGACAACAACTGTATCGGTCAGGGTGGATTCGGGAAGGTTTATAGAGGAGAACTTGTCCTACCTATACTGGGGGTCACTTTAGTTGCTGTAAAACGTTTGGATAGATCACTTGGTCAAGGCACAGTTGAGTTTTGGAAAGAGATCATGATGCTTTGTCGTTACCAACATGAGAATCTCGTATCTCTCTTGGGATTCTGTGATGAGAATGGTGAGAATATCCTCGTGTACGAGTATCTATCTAACAAAAGTCTCGACTTCTATCTAAGTAGTAGTGATCTGTCTTGGAATCAACGACTTTATATATGCATCGGGGCTGCACGTGGACTAAAATACCTCCATGATCCTAATGGGACTCAACAAAGAGTCTTACACCGTGACATTAAAAGCGCTAACATATTATTGGACAAACATTGGAAAGCTAAGATTTCAGATCTTGGTCTTTCCAAAATTGGTCTTGCTAACCAGGATTTCACTTTTCTTATCTCTAATGGTGTTGGAACCATGGGGTATTGCGACCCACTATACGTTGAGACAGGCTACTTGACAAAAGAATGTGATGTCTATTCCTTTGGTGTCGTGTTATTTGAAGTTCTCTGCGGAAGACTATGTGTACAATTTAATCACAAAGGTGTTCCTCAACTATTATCAAATTTGGCACAAAAGTGCTATGAAGAAGGGAAAATCGATACTATAATTAGCAATAGTATAAAGGACCAAATTTTACCTGAGTGTTTAGAAAGGTTCTCGAGAATTGCATACCAATGTTTGAAAAGAGAACGCTCAGAACGTCCATCAATGGCTGATATTGTGGAAGAACTTGAATATATATTTGAGCGTCAAGTAAGTCTTATCTCTATTGTTTTTAGTTTTACAGTATGCAACTATATATAATTCATTGAGACACTTCAATCATAGTTCCTTAATTTATATGATGGAAAGTTCCAAATATTTTGAAATAAAAATAAAGTTGGGAGGTGGACACACCAGATTTAACTTTATCATTAACAAATTAAACTAGCTTTTGATGATTTTAACCTTATTAACAAAACAAGCCAAGCAAGGAGCCTGACAAAAAAATTACAATAGAGGGCCTCAAAGCTGGGAAAAACAAAACAAACACCAAACAAAAGATAAGTACTGGGTAAATTTTAAAACCTGAGTGTATGAACTTAAATGTTTTATGTGCAAATCATGTCTATTCTATATAAGAAAGTAATTCTTACGTTTAACAGACATGTGACAAATTCAAAGAGATAGAACTTATGATTCATGGTATAAAAATAAATTTAAAAGTGCACTTAATCCATTCATACACGTCTTAAACATTTTCTCTATTCTTATTTAATTTTATTCACATATGTCAAATATATCTCAACATTGTCTTGTTAGTTGATCTTTGCGCATACGAGTTATATCGACCATGGGAACTCTAAATTTTCAATATATAGATAGAGTAATTTTAGAAAACTCATTGTGTTTTAAATTGACAGAATGCGGACAAAATGTCACTACTGAAAAAGCCATTTAAGGAGATAGAAGAAGCAACAAATCACTTCCAAACGTGTATTGGATACGGAAGATACGGTAAGATGTACAAAGGAGAACTCTCTGTCTATGGAAAACATACCATTGTTGCTGTAAGGAGGTTGGATCCGAATTTAGGACTACGGATAGAGGATTTTTTGACAGCGATTCAGTTCCTATTTTCTCAAGAGCATGAAAACATCATCTCTCTTGTCGGTTATTGCAACGAGCAAGGAGAGAATATTATTGTTTATGAATACGCGCAACATGGAAGTTTAGATAAGTATCTAATGTTTACTGATCATACTCTTACATGGCTGCAAAGACTCGAAATATGTGTGGGTGCAGCTCAGGGATTGGGTCACCTCCATAATCATGTTGATCAAGAGCATCGAACCACAATCCATGGGGATATAAAAAGTGCAAATATTTTGCTAGATGAGAATTTCGTTGCTAAGATTTCTGATTTTGGATTGTCCAAGTTATGTTCAGTAAATTCATATGGAGACTATAACATTTTTGAAAATGCTTTGGTCACAAGTGGTTATTGTGAGCCGGAATACTACATCAGTGGTGTCTTGAAGAAAGAATCAGATGTATATTCTTTTGGTATGGTACTATTCGAAGTTTTATGGGAGACTATGCACCATTAGAGTCCTGATTGATGTCACTCAAAAGAAAAAACGATCCACGCATGATGGCTTCTTGTTATCAGCAATGTCAGCCAAAGAATATTATAGAAATAATAAAGTTGACAAGATTGTTGACCCTAGTATAAGAGAACAAATGACCAGATATACCATGGACAGATTTTCAGCTATTGCTTACAGATGCTTGCTGGATGACCGAGAACAACGGCCTCTCATAGGACTTGTCACGAAAGAGCTTGAAGATATCCTGAGAATCGAGGTAATTAAGCTACATTACATGATTTTTTA
The DNA here is from genome assembly GCA_022545495.1 of Chrysanthemum lavandulifolium. Taxonomy (NCBI): domain Eukaryota; kingdom Viridiplantae; phylum Streptophyta; class Magnoliopsida; order Asterales; family Asteraceae; genus Chrysanthemum; species Chrysanthemum lavandulifolium. Next base: position 82,573,250 of record CM040241.1, on the reverse strand, counting down.
AAACGAATAGCTCTTTATAGCAATACCCATATATGGCCAACAACAGCAATTGATACTCATCTAATTGCATATTAATGTTTGCAGAGACATCGGCAAGAACAACCACTGATGGCGGATGTCATTAAAAAGCTTGAAATTGCAATTGGAGATCAAGTAATTATTTATCCTCCTTTCAACTACCATTAGGGATTTAGGGTCCATCTAGAAGTTTGCAGGAAATCTCACAAATGCCTAAATTTCTTAATAGTTGCATACTTCACATGATAGTAGAGTTAGGATCAAATTGAAGCAAAATTAAAATGAGAATGATGCACCTACAAAAATGATTGCATCTCCGTTAAAGTCTCCCTCATAATTTAAAATGTGTGGCTAGAAATACTTCTTATTATAATTTTATTCTCAATAGATCCCTTCCTATGATAGTAATACAATAAATGATATATCTTTTTTCTTTTCTTTTGGTATGATGAAGTATGTCTATTTGTTTGTTAGTCTTAAACTTCTTTAATTTCCTTCTATCTTTAATTTGCGAAAACAAATTGGTGTGATGTGAATAGGGTTTCGACTCTTATGAACATTGGAGGTTCAAATATGAAAATGGGGAGCCAGCACTACGTCAGGACACTGAAGATATAATAAACATACTGAACCTGCTTGCAGTCAATGCTACAAAAAAGAAAGTTTTAAGGCTTCTTCACAAGGGAATTCTCTTCGATAATGCGAAAAGAGTAATACATTATACACATGCATGAGTCTTTTAGGTTTTATTAATCTACTATGCTGCATTACTACGATTACGAATACATTTGATGAATAGGGAGAGTAACACAATCCGTATGAATTACAGTACTTTGTTTGTTGAAGACCTACAAAATGAATCATATATGGATGGTGAAATTTTTACAAAATTACACTCGTACACTTTGCTAATTAACTAATAAGACAGTGTACATATATAAAAGTTTAAAATTAGACGGCGTACATATATACAAGTTTAGAATTCGTAACTCAAAAATTAGACTCATACATTTGTATACCTGAATTCATAATCATGTAACATTAGTTAGTCTGAACTTGCTTCTTATAAACAGTTTTTCTCAATAAACGATGAAGGATCGAAATGTGAATTGATGTCACCAAGAACATTTCTATATCCGCCTTCGAAAAAGTATAAATGGGAAGCAAGAAATAACTCCAGGTAACTTCTCTATCTTTTTGTTCATGAAGTTCCGTGATTAATGTTTTGTAACCGCTTGTATACTGTGAAATACAATTTCCACATTTTTGAAGATTTTCAGATGCGGCGCGGTTTCCTTACAAAGAAAACCTTAAAATTAAATGCCGAATAGCTACTAGTGTGCTATCCTCTGGCATCATGTATGGAGCCAGCTTGATGTTTTCTTTGCAAATGGAACATCAAGTTATGTATGGTAAATCATCAGAGTTGATGAGGATAAAATGGCAATGTGAAGAGTTGAATGTATCCTCAATACATTTGGCAGAACGAAGACAGGATGGGTGGTTGAATATTAGATTGTGGCATTTTGTCAGTGGTGACAAGAATGCCAATTTTGACATTGTGTTAAATAAAATTTCAAGTTTTGGAGCAGAAGTGCCTGATATCTTGATTCATGGAATTGAGTTTCAACCTGTAGAGATGGTATTTTTATCTTTCGTAGGAAGCCTTTATTAACGAGTATATTATTATATTCTTCATTGATGAGTTATAAATTTAGTTCAAGAATATGGTTTGATTTTCTATTCATATTTTAACTTACAGAAGGAAGTACATAATGGGATTGTAGGACTTGATGGTGTATCAATATCAGATGAAGGTCTAGATTTTGAGAAAATTATGCCGAGTGATTATCAAGATATAATTCATAGATCAGACAAGCATATGGAGTACACCACTGAAAAGGAGCTCTACTTCCTTCTTTGTGATGGGATACTTATTGATAATGGCGAAAGGTAATCTAGCTAATCATCACTGATTTTTCAACAAACTGAGATTATATTTGTTCTAGAAAGGGTCGCCAACATTATATATTTTTTGTGAAAATGTGAAGTTTATTAATCAATCACAAAAGTACATCAATAAGCTAGTTTTCAATGACAAATCCTCGGGTAAGATTTGTAAAAAACATATAAATCGGCAATTTCAAACCATAAACAGATTCAGACCAATTTTAACTTGTATTCAACTGTAGCATCAGAAGATATTGCCGACTTGCTCATACTCTTTCTCATCGTTTGCAATACTGTACAATCAAAAACATTTGAGCAACACTTCAGCTTCCCTTTTATCCTGTGTAAACAGTCTTACATTCCTCTCTAGCCAAACAGGCAAACATAGTACACTGCAGTAGTGAGTATCATTTTTTTTATAGAGCCCCAAATAGAATTTGTGCAAGGACTCAGCCATACCTCATAGTATTGCCAACGTTATACTTGTCATATACATATGATACCATAATCAGGAATCTAATGATCTTATTGTTTGAACAGTGGTTTTCCCTTTGCAAATCTAATGGAAGGAAATGTTATATGCTACCTGCTGTAGAGGTTTTTCGCAATGATGCTCATTTTAAAGATTTTGATAGGTTATCGCTAACTGAATCCAGGTTCTTACACTTCAGATACAAGCACTGTGAAACCTTTTACATTTTGTAGAAATAAACTTTAGTTTTTCTAGCTTCTACATATTCTAGTAACCTTAACTTTATACTTTACAGATTCAAAGAGGTGATACAACTTCAAGCCGAATCTTCGTATAGTTTCGAATGTGAACTTGAACCAGGCATGTTGTCATATGGGAATGTTTATGCATGTTATCTTGTCTTCAAAATTGCAGAAGCCCACATATGGCATAACGACAGGCGTATGGTAAGAGCATATTGTCATTTGGATTACAAAGAATGTGGTATGATGTTTGCACATTTGAATTCTCGTGAACCAATCAACATACCAATGATCGTGCCAAAGAACTACAATAGATCCCATAACTCATCAGATATGCGAATAAGTGAAGATCCTATAACGCAAAAAGACTTCATCGATGACGGTGCACACAACTGGATGGAGCAGAGGAATGATGGTTGGAAGGAGGTGATCTTGTCCAAATCATTACATAAATTAGAAGGTTACAAATCACTGACCATGACTTTGAACTCGGATGAAAGCGATTTCTATGGCATTATTGTTCAAGGCATTGAGTTTAGGCCAATGCAAATAGATGTCTAGTACTCATGAAGCAAAAGGTATATTGCTAAATGTATTAGAGAGCTTGTACAATATAACAACTGATGCGATTAATAGAAGAAATACAGAGGAAAGTGATGCAGCTTTTACATGCCAATGATTCAAAATTGCTGATCTGCTCAAAAAGTAATAAGCAGATTAGAGCCTAACTAAGCAATCCCAAACACCCTTCAAAACAGCTTAAGCTTATTTACAAACATAATGTCAGAGATAACAGTGTATGAATGTGCTTATCATCTTATTCCATATAAGCATAAGCTCTTGCAAGTAAGTTGGTCTAAAAACCCTAGTAATGAATAATCAACAGGTAGATCAAACAAGCAACTACAGTATTATATAGCCATGATTAATAGGTAAACCTGTTCCATGATCATCCCCTAATATTAAAAACATATGTATGGTGTACATTAGGCATTAACATTTGTGTTTGTTATATAAAAGCACATTAGTTACATTTTAAAATGTTATTGGAGAGAAGGTGGTACATGCGTGTTATATGTAGTATATTTTAGGTTTTGCGGTTTATTTGTGTGAGAAATTGATGAGGTGCGATTTGATAGTAATTTTAGGGGTCTTTTATTTTATCATTTTGTGTATTTTACCTCACTTTATTTTCGTTTTAGCTTAAAATCGTTCATATTTGGTTTTTAGGCTAAGGATTATATATTTGTTGTAATATGACAACTTTTAGGCTCATTTGGATGAAGGTGACTTTGTCACAAAAGAGGCCTAGAAACTGAAACTTTTGGATATTTTTGCCCGAGCAGTGCTCCTAGATGCCGTCACCTCCTCCATTTGACACAGACACCTCGCCCTAGCTTACACCGTCACCTCCATAACTTGACGTCGTCACCTTAAGACGGTGTAAAAAACCCTGATTACGACGAGCAGACGTTGTCAGCCTTAAAGCTTGACACAATCAGCCTCATGTTTCTAAATATATATTCTTTGTAAATTTTGATAATTGGTGTGGAAACTTCGGGAGATAAACCCTAGCCGATTTCTATGCTACTTTGATCCATTTTCTTCATATTAACTCAAGTATAAAATCAAAATAAGTTTTTCATTAATCATTCAATCATGTTTATCACTGCTTGCTTTGATTGTGTCTTTGCTTGTTCTTTTTTTCTGTGGTAGGCTAGATCACTTGGTGTTTGTCTAGGATTGCGTTAAACTTGTTAGGGCTGCTGATTGTTCTAGGAGTCGTCGTAACTTTACAGGATTAATTGTTTTGTGTCAGGATTGTTGTTCTGAAGATTCTGGTGAGTTAGGTTGTGGGACTAGGGGTGCCTTACGCTCTGTCCTCGAGTTTTTTTAAAGTAATGGAAGGGGAGGGGAAGGGAAATAAAATAAAAAATAAAAAAAAAAATGACGTTATTGAGTTTTTTTAAGATGGAAAGGTAGGGGACGGGAAGGTAGGAGGGAGGAAAGGGATGGACTTTTGAGTGTTATTTTGTTCTGTCCAATTTTGGGCGGATTGGGAAGGGAAATGGGTATTAAACATTAAAGGCCTTTATAAAATTACAATATTATCCTCAATCTTCGTACACGATCTATATATTTTATGACCCAGTTCTCCCATATCACAACAGCTATCTCTATCAAACCGGCTACAAAGAGCAGACATTTTTTTCTCTCAATCAAGAAACCAATTGTAAGTTTATTGATGCTATTGTTATTTTTTTAGTTGCTTGTACATACAGTAGTACAGTACCTTGTAGAGGTTGGTTGTGATAATGTGCTGGTTATGAACCATGTTTTAGTCTGACTTTATTTTTATACTCATACTTCATGTAATTTCCTGTTACAAACAAAAAAGGGATCTTCTATGGTTCCAAGTTTGTGTTTGATTGAAACAGTGTAGTTATATTAGTTCCTTGGTTCTGCACGATTTATAGGCAACATAAAGATTTTCTAATAGGGTTTTAATTTGCATTGTAGCTTATGTGGTTACTATAAGGTATTTCTTTGTGTTCTTATGAGATCTTTACCAATTTGTATTTCTCTCAACTCTCTTTGTTTTTGGACTAATGTTCATTGTTCTTGTGTTTTAAGAGGAAAAAGATTGTTACTTTATTGGTTTTACTGTTTAATTTTGATAAAAAGTTTACTACTTGAAGCAAATTACTCCATTTTTCATTCATGTGTTCCTGTTTGGTTTGTTTAATTTAGATTAATTTTTATGTTTTGACATGTTAAGTTACTATTTTTCGTGGTTATAGTGGAAAAGATAGCTACTTAGTGATTTTATTGTTTAGTCTTGAGAATTGAGTTTTAATTTGAGCAAATTACTTTTGTCTCCTTCATGGGTTTTTTTTTTTTTTTGCAAAAAGGTTGCTAATTTGATGTAGGTTTAGTTTAATCTGGATTATCATGTGATTGGCTTAAGTTGATGTTCTTGTGTAGTTTGTGCTGATATCCAAAGTAGGTTTAAGTGAAGCTTGATTTGGAAGTTTGATCCCTGATAGAGTAGGTGTTTAGTTTAAGCAAACTCTATTTTCGGTTGAATTCTGTAAAAATATTTAATGGTTGATTTGGATGGAATTTGGCTGATATGGGAAAAAAATGAAATGATATTTTCATAATCTCATGATACTTCTAAGTCCTTGTTTAGCTCAATTTTGGATTTTGGAAATGGATTGAAGTGAGTTTGATTTTGACTTTTAAGTGTCTGTAGTGGGTTTGGTTATGACTATGGTTCAGCTGCCGTTGTACTCGTTTAAGTTTCCTCCTTTGCACTTTTACCTTCTTTTTACTCAGAGTTATAGCGGTAAAAATGAAAAAAATAAATTTGATAATTATTATCTTGCTCAACATGCCTTTGTCCGTGATTACTAATAGGATTCTACTGGTATATATCAAGAACTTTTAGTAGTATAGTTGCATTAAAGAAAGACATGCCCATCTAGCTACATAGTTGCATTAATGCTTTTTCTTTCTATTTATAGTTATCTTAGGTGAAACGAACACAGCCAAGAACCTATTTCATCGCGCCACATCGCCTTTCTCTCTCAAACGACCGACGACGACCAATTCTTAGCGATGGTGACATTTTTTTTAATCAAATATTTTTAAAAACAAAATAAAACTTCATTAATAAAAATACTTAACATTACAACAATAATTAAAAACTTAAACTAATAAAGCGTAGACGTTACAATACTTATTAAAAGCGAAAACATCACAAAACTCTTCATCGTCGATTCGTCTTCGTCACTTCGTCTTCGCCTTCAATCTCTTGATTGCTGCATTTCACGGTTTCTCCAAATGTGTTCGACCAAATCAGTTTTACGTTTAGATGAGTTGATCGATCCGTTAACTCTGAGTAACTACTAAGGATTACGCATGGGATCTTACGGATCATGATCACGGTGGCCCTCTTGTAGAAACCATGTAGGACAATCGCCCATTCCTTGTGTTTAATGATCATATTATGTAATATGATGCATGTATACACAATATCTTAGAGCTCCTGTTTATGCAGCCCTCGAGCCGGAACTTTAAGCATTTTCCACTTCTTCTTCAACACACCGAAAGCTCGTTCCACATCTTTCCTTGCTGCTTCGTGCTTCCTCATGTACAATATTCTTTTTTTGTACAGTATAAAGTTGTAAAAGTGGTAAAGTTTAAACAAAAATTATTACAAACGGGCATATTGTTTGGATTTTTGTGGATTACCACTCGGTTGAGGAGGCAACCGAATTCAACATCTCTCTCCCCTCAACCTCTCTCGACCGGCCACCCCACAATGGGGCAACCGGCCTCAACCGACCCCCTCAACCTTGCTCAACCGAGCCCATTGCGAGAAGCCTTAGTAGTAATGTCACAATAGCAACTTACTTATCTCGATATCTCATATAACTACCTACTAGAAGTCTTTACATTTTGTCATGTACCAATGACTAATTTGGAACATTTGAGAAAGTGTGTTGCTATTATTCGTATTAAAACGTTGACGAAAGTGTAACACTTACTCCGTACTAAGTTTAAATTAACAATGTGGAACATTGAGTTAAGTGTTGCTAGTTTATGACATCACCCCCTATACTTAATTGCACTTTAGCCACGGATACACAATGTCATAACATTATTGATAATGAAGTATGGTATGGACTTAGAATCCATCTGCAAGTTTGTAGATCAAACATGATAGCATTAGTTAGATGATTAGATTGTTTGTTTTTCCTATATATTCTGTTTACACTTTAATGGAAAGCACTCCCAAGTTTGTTCACGCATTATCCATAAACCTCAATCAAAACACAATAAAGTTAACACCAAACAAACTATTTTAACTAGCATATTTTGCTCTTATGTTATTTGTTCGAACCTATTACAAGGGTATTAGGTAGCCTCTATACTAGTCTATCGTGTACAATTTCTTTGTCAAAATATAATATATTTGTTGAAATATTAGTGAATGGTATGCATGTTATTAGTATTTGTATAACAAAGGATAGTAACCATTTGTCTTATGATAACTTATATAGTTCAAAATAATCATAGTATAGGTTGTTCACAATAGCAACATGAATGTTGATAACTTAATTAGCATGGCGAGAACTCAACAGTTAGCCAATCTCGTAAAAGAAAATGTGTTAATTTACCTTCTCAAAAAATAAGGTTTCATAGACAAGCAGTACGGGAAGAGATGTTGCAAGACTTATCAACAAATAACAACAGTCGTAAAATAATTCGTATGAGTGTGGAAGCCTTTAAATTATTGTGTGATAAGTTACAAAATGAATGTGGTCTTCTTCAAACCCAGCGTATGTCGGTTGAGGAACAAGTTGCTAGATTTCTGCATATAGTAGGGAATGATTTTAGAACCCGTTTTGTTTCTTTGTTATATCGTCGATCCATATCAGCCACTAGTAAACATTTTCATAGGTTTTGAATGAAATAATATCTTTAGAAGAACAATACATTAAGCAACCCACTGGTGATATAGTTCAGAAATAAATCCAAGACAAACCAAGATTTTATCCCTTTTTCAAAGATTGTATAGGGGCGATCGATGGAATACATGTTCGCGTGAGAGTGCCTAATAGAGATGCCCCTAGATATCGTGGTCTTAAAGGATATCCAACAATCAACGTGTTGGTTGCTTCTACATTTGATTTGAAGTTCACATATGTTTTAAGTTGTTGGGAAGGCACAACATCAGACTCGGGAATAATAAAAGATGCACTTACTAGAGATGATAAGCTACTTATTCCTGACGGTAAAATCTTCAATAAAAGTCCGATATATATTAAATTTTAACGTTTAGATACTAAAGTATAATATGTTTATCGGTAAGTATTATCTGGTTGACGGTGGTCTACCCCATAAAGGTACACTCACGACACCATACAGAGGTGTTAGATATCATCTTAAGGAGTACTCGTCTTGTGCACCTCAGAATCCAAAAGAGTTATTTTACCTCTGACATTCATCACTACGAAACTCTATTGAACGCGTATTTAGTGTCTTGAATAAAAGATTTCCTATAATTAGAAGTACAACAGAACCATTTTACTCATGCGATACACAATCATACATATTCTTGGCATGTTGTATCTTGCATAACTTTTTACTTGAGGTAGATCGTGACCAAGAACTAGAAGATGAAGTGACACACGAGATGTTAGATGCATCACAAGATAAAGAACTCCATGGTACAAGAGACGAAGATGAGAGGGGTGAACAAATAAGAAACTCCATTGCAGATGACATGTGGAGTGATTATATTTTGAATCCAAACAATGAAATTAACATGTCTATTTAGTGTTTGAATTTGTATTGTCCTTTGAAACAAACAATATCTAGACTTTTTGTTTATTGTGTTCATCATTGTTAGAATATAATTTATCAAGACTTTTTTGTGCATGATTACTTATTTGTATTTGTAATTTTCTTACTAAACCAATTATTTGTGGATGATATATAGTTTAGTTTTTATATATTGATTTTTATTAAAAGTTTGTAATAATGATTCTTTGTTTTATATACAGAAAGTAACAATGGGCAAAAGTGATGGAGCTGCCAAAAATGCTAAAGATGGAGCTACCACGAAGAAGGAGGCATTTACGTGGGATGATCAGATGGATGATGCATTCATCGAGGCTATGCTTAAAGAACAAAATGCCGGGAATAGACCTAGACGGGAATTTCTCGCCTCATGCATACAATAATATAGTGAAGGCGTTAAATGATAAGTTTAATATTACTTTTGAGAAAGAAAAATTGAAAAATCGAATCAAGACTCTCAAAAAGTACTTTACCCAGTTCCATGATGTTTTTAAAGGCGTTTCATTGAGTGGCTATGCATGGAACCCAAGTACCAAGTTAATTGAGGCTGAAGATGAGGTGTAGGAAGCACTCAAGAAGATATGCTCTATCTAATTCATGTGAAATTATTGATTTTTTTTTATTAATTATTTGTAATGTATAGGACAATCCTGATGTTTACGAGTTGAAGAATAAACAAGTTAAATGTTATGATGAAATGTATGCTTTGCAGGAAAAAGATAGAGCTACAGGTGCTTGTACTCTAACTGCCAAAGAGAAAAGAAATCAACTAAACAATGAGCAGCAATCAAAAACAGTTGAAGAAATTGATCCCTTCTGTGAGAACAACGAGGTCACTTTAGATAATTTCGACACTAGTGATGACGTCCATATTACATCACCAACACCACAATTAGATAAGCTACCAACTAAATCAAAGAGTAAAAAAAGAAAGTTTGATGAAGAGGATCCAATACGGAGTAAGATTGCGGACTCTCTTGCAGATATAGTCCATGCTCTAGATAGGAATTCTAAGGTACTCAGTTTATTTAGAATATAGATTAGTAGTAGTATCTTGTTTATATATATTATATTAATCTTGTCGTTATCTACTTTTATAAGGTAATTGAAAACTCTCGCCCACATGTGTATACTGAGGGGCAAATTTACGAAGAGCTGTAGTGCCTTGGTCTTGCTCGGGAAGAAATACACCCTGCGTATATGTTTTTGCTAGAACATCCGGAAAAAACACGTGGACTATAGTCTTCCATAAGAACACCAAATAGTCCACGTGTTTTGTCCGGATGTTCCAGCAAAAACATATACGCAAGGTGTATTTCTTTGCGAGCAAGACCAAAGCACTGCAACTCTTTGTAAATTTGCCCCTCAGTATACACATGTGGGCGAAAGTTTTCAATTACCTTATAACAAGTAGATAACGACAAGATCAATATAATATATATATAAACAATATACTACTACTAATCTATATTCTAAATAAACCTACCTTAGAATTCCTGTCTAGAGCATGCACTATAACTGCAAGAGAGTCCGCAATCTTACTCCGTATTGGATCTTCTTCATCATCTTTTCTTTTTTTTACTCTTCGATTTAGTTGGTAGCTTATCTAATTGTGGTGTTGTGATGTAATATGGACGTTATCACTAGTGTCGAAATTATCTAAAGTGACCCCGTTGTTCTCACAAAAGGGTTCAAATTCTTCAACTGTTTCTGATTGCTGGTCATTGTTTAGTTGCTTTCTTTTCTCTTTAGCAGTTAGAGCACAAGCCCCTGTAGCTCTATCTTTTGCCCACAAAGCATACATTTCATCATAACATTTAACTTGTTTATTCTTCAACTCATAAACATCACGATTGTCCTATACATTACAAATAATTAATAAAAAAACAAAATCAATAATTTCACATGAATTAGATAGAGCATACCTTCTTGAGTGCTTCCCACACCTCATCTTCGGCCTCAATTAACTTGGTACTTGGGTTTTATGAACAGCCACTCAATGAAACGCCTTTAAAAACATCATGGAACTGGGTAAAGTACTTTTTGAAAGTCTTGATTCGATTTTTCAATTTTTCTTTCTCAAAAGTAATATTAAACTTATCACTTAACGCCTTCACTATATTATTGTATACATGATGAGAGAAATTCACGTTAAGTCTATTCCCGGCATTCTTTTCTTTAAGCATAGCCTCGATGAATGCAGCATCCATCTGATCATTCCATGTAAATGCCTCCTACTTCGTGGTAGCTCCATCTTTAGCATTTTTGGCACCTCCATCACTTTTGCCCATTGTTACTTTCTGTATATAAAACAAAGAACATTATTACAAACTTTTAATAACAATCAATAGATAAAAACTAAAAAATATATCATCCACATGTAATTGATTCAGTAAGAAAATTACAAATACAAATAAGTAATCATGCACAAAAAAGTCTTGATAAATTATATTCTAACAATGATGAACACAATAAACAAAAAGTCTAGATTATTTTTGTTTCAAAGGACAATACAAATTCAAACACTAAATAGACATGTTAATTTCATTGTTTGGATTCAAAATATAATCACTCCACATGTCATCTGCAATGGAGTTTCTTATTTGTTCACCCCTCTCAACTTCGTCTCTCGTACCATGGAGTTCTTCATCTTGTGATGCATCTAGCATCTCATGTGTCACTTCATCTTCTAGTTCTTGGTCACGATCTACCTCAAGTAAAAAGTTATGCAAGATACAACATGCCAAGAATATGTCTAATTGTGTATCGTATGAGTAAACTGGTTCTGCTGTACTTCTAATTATAGGAAATCTTTTCTTCAATACACCAAATGCGTGTTCTAGAGTTTCGTAGCGATGAATGTCGGAGGTTAAACAACTCTTTTGGATTCTGAGGTGCACGAGACGAATACTCCTCAAGATGATATCTAACACCTCTGTATGGTGCTATGAGTGTACTTTTATAAGGTGGACCACACAACCAGATAATACTTACCGATAAACATATTATATTTTAGAATCTAAACGTTAAAGTTTAATATATATCGGACTTTTAATGAAGATTTTACCGTCAGGAATAAGTAGCTTTTCATCTTTAGTAAGTGCATCTTTTATTATTGTCGAGTCTAATGTTGTGCCTTCCCAACCACTTAAAACATATGTGAACTTCAAATCAAATGTACAAGCAACCAACACGTTGATTGTTGGATATCCTTTACGACCACGATATCTAGGGGCATCTCTATTAGGCACTCTCACGCGAACATGTGTTCCATCGATAGCCCCTATACAATCTTTGAAAAAGGGAAAAAATCTTGGTTTGTCTTGGAATTGTTTCTGAACTATATCACCAGTGGATTGCTTAATGTATTGTTCTTCTAAAGATATTATTTCATTCAGAACCCTATGAAAATGTTTACTAGTGGCTTATATGGATCGACGATATAACCAAGAGACAAAACGGGTTCTAAAATCATTCCCTACACTATGCAGAATTCTAGCAACTTGTTCCTCAACCGACATACGTTGGGTTTGACAGAGACCACATTCATTTTGTAACTTATCACACAATAATTTAAAGGCTTCCACACTCATACGAATTATTTTACGACTGTTGTTATTTGTTGATAGGTCTTGCAACATCTCTTCCCGTACTTCTTGTCTATGCAACCTTAATTCTTGAGAAGGTAAATTAACACGTTTTCTTTTACGTGATTGGCTAAGGGCAAGATAAGAGAAAACTAAACAAACCACGTGAATTACGGCTAACTGTTGAGTTCTCTTCATGCTAATTAAATTATCAACATCCATGCTCCTATTGTGAACAACCTATACTGTGATTATTTTGAACTATATAAGTTATTATAAGACAAATAGTTACTATCATTTGTTATACAAATACTAATAACATGCATACCATTCACTAATATTTCAATAGATATATTATATATTGACAAAGAAATTGTACATGATAGACTAGTATAGAGGCTATCTAATACCCTTATAATAGGTTCGAACAAATAACATAAAAGCAAAATATGCTAGTCAAAATAGTTTGTTTGGTGTTAACTTTATTGTGTTTTGATTGAGGTTTATGGATAATGCGTGAACAAACTTGGGAGTGCTTTCCATTAAAGTGTAAACAGAATAGATAGGAAAAACAAACAATCTAATCATCTAACTAATGCGATCATGTTTGATCTACAAACTTGCAGATGGATTCTAAGTCCATACCATACTTGATTATCAATAATGTTATCACATTCTGTTTCCGTGGCTAAAATGCAATTAAGTATAGGGGGTGATTTTTACAGAATTTTAACCAAAAATGGAGTTTGCTTAAACTAAACACCTACTCTATCAGTGATCAAACTTCCAAATCAAGCTTCACTTAAACCTACTTTGAATATCAACACAAACTACACAAGAACATCAACTTAAGCCAATCACAAGACAATACAGATTAAGCTAAACCTACATCAAATTAGCAAACTTTTTGCAAAACAAAAAGAAACCCATGAAAGAGACAAAAGTAATTTGCTCAAATTAAAACTCAATTCTCAAGACTAAACATTAAAATCACTAAAGTAGCTATCTTTTCCACTGTAACCACGAAAGATAGTAACTTAACATATCAAAACATAAAAATTAATCCAAATTAAACAAACCAAACAGGAACCCATGAATGAAAAATGGAGTAATTTGCTCCAAGTAGTAAACTTTTAATCAAAATTAAACAGTAAAACCAATAAAGTAACAATCTTTTTCCTCTTAAAACACAAGAACAATAAACATTAGTCCAAAAAGAAAGAGATCATGCCCAGTTGAGAGAAATATAAGTTGGCAAAGATCTCATAAGAACACAAAGAAATACCTTATAGTAACCACATAAGCTACAATGCAAATTAAAAGCCTATTAGAAAATCTTCATGTTGACTATAAATCGTGCAGAACCAAGGAACTAATATAACTACACTGTTTCAATCAAACACTAACTTGGAACCATAGAAGATCCCTTTTTTGTTTGTAACAGGAAATTACATGAAGTATGGGTATAAAAATAAAGTCGGACTAAAACATGGTTCATAACAACACATTATCACAACCAACCTCTATAAGGTACTGTACTACTCTATGTACAAGCAACCAAAAAAAATAACAGTAGCATCAATAAACTTACAATTGGTTTCTTGATTGACAGAGAAAAATGTCTCCTCTATGTAGCCGGTTTGATAGAGGTAGCTGTTGTGATATGGGAGAATTAGGTCAAAAAAATATATAGATCGTACATGAAGATTAAGGATAATATTGTAATTTTACAAAGGCCTGTAATGTTTAATACCCGTTTCCCTTCCCAATCAGCCCGAAATTGGACCGAACAAAATAACACTCAAAAGCCCATCCCTTCCCTCCCTCCCACCTTTCCCGCCCCTACCTTTCCATCTTAAAAAACTCAAGAACACCTTTTTTTTTTATTTCTCTTCCCTTCCCCTCCCCTTCCATTACTTAAAAAAAATAAAAAATAAATAAAAACCTCGAGAACAGAGCGTAAAAAAAACTCAGTAACACAAAAATAAATAACTACTTTCTTCCTATCCATCCCCTACTTTTCCCTTCCTATTCCATCCTCTTCCATTCTTTAAAATTTAGACTTGAGAACAGAGCGTAGTGACCATACAGAATCTGCACACCCGTTAATCTATCTTTACTTCAAACGTTATACAACGCTTAAAAAAGCTTGAACTTTTAATATGACCTCGTCAATGACTTTTTGACGATCAGGAGAACCAAATGTTGGGGAGGATTCATGAGATTTAAAATAGAGTTAATTACATAATTGGTCCTTGTGGTTTGTCGGATCTTGCAGAAAATGTCCCTGAACTTTTTTTTTTTGACGGGTCATGTCCTCGTGGTATGCAAAAGTTACGGGTTTGGTCATTTGACGGGTCATCTTGTTAGTTGACCGTTAACTTGCAAACCACGGGACGATTTATGCGAACAAAAAAAATGATTAAAAAAGAAAAATTGTTTAAAAAAAAAAAAAAAAAAAAAAAAAAAAAAAAAAGACTTTAAAAAAACGAAAATTGTTTAAAAAAAACGTTTTCAAAATCATTTTTACACTTAAATTGGTGCTTATGTATAATGTGAGGGCCTAAAGATTTTTTTTTTTTTTTTTTTTAATTATTATACTTAAATTTGGGCACATGTACAACATGAGGGCCTAAATTTTTATTAAATTCTAAAAATGAAAAATAAAAAATTAGACCCTCATGGCGTGAGGGCTTCAATTTTTAGTGCGATTTTGTACAATAACGTATAAGAACTTATAACGTGAGGCCTTAAATTTTTAACGCCAGATTTTGCATGCGTTAAAATTATTAATTTTTAAGCGTCACGCCATGAGGCCTAATTTTTTATTTTTCATTTTTAGAGTTTAATAAAAAATTTAGGCCCTCATGTTGGACAACAAAAATTAAGTATAAAAAAAAAAAAAAAAAAAAAAAAAAAAAAAATCTCTTGGGCCTCACATTATACATAAGCACCAATTTAAGTGTAATAAATATTTTTTGTACACGTTTTTTTAAACAATTTTTCGCTTTTTTTTTTTTAAGTTTTTTTAAATCGGTTTTATTTTAAACAATTTTTCTTTTTTTAAACAATTTTTTTTTTTTTTTGTTAGTTACATAAATCGTCGCGTGGTTTCTCAGAGTTAACGGTCAACTAACAAAGATGACCGTCAAAGGACCAAACCGTAACTTTTGCATACCACGAGAACATGACCAAAAAAAAAAGTTCAAGGACATTTTCTGCAAGATCCGACAAACCACAAGGACCAATTATGTAATTAACTCTTTAAAATATAATGTGAATGCTCAAGGGATCAATTTGACAGAGATTTAGTATGATGAGAGTCTTATGTTAAACATATATAAGACAAAAAAGTGAACTTACCACTCCATTATGGTTGCCAATGTTCCGGATGATGATTTGATATGCTTAAGCAAATTTATGTCTGCGTTTCAAACGTCTATTTTGCTGAAACATTCTATATATCAGTGGACTTATATTGTGCATGTATATTTTGTATCTACCCGACCCATAGCCTCTAGCCCATATTGGATTGTAGTGTAGGGCAAATCTCTATGTATTCGTAATTGGTTGATTGATATGAGATCCCATAAAAGACGGAAACACTTCTCTCTATGGTGTCAAGAGAAAGTAATTGATTTTTAGGGAAACCGTTGCAGATCAGTTTGTGGTTTTTTTGTTCACGTCTAACACGCCTCCCCCATCTTGACATCTCTATATAATGTGCAATACAAAACATAATGGGCTAAGCCCATGACTACAAACAATAGGTCATAAACAATATGTCAACTAATAGTATTTTGTGTTGGTAGAGGGTTGATGCCTTATCTTGGAAACAAGGTATAGTTTTTTACTTTTTCGTTTAGTTTTATAAGTTTAAAAAACTATCAAATTCCAATGAAGAGCTTGTCTTTTCAGGGATCAATCAATTAGCATGTTGTTTCGCAGCTTTCGCTTCTTATTACATACGGACAAAAGGAAGGCAACAGATTCAGAAGAATTTGACATCTGTTCGGAGAATGGGAGATGAGAACTCTCCTTAAACGTTTCTCGAACATGAGTAAGACACACAAGTTCTTACCATTTCGTTAGAGGTGGCAAAATAGGCCGGTCACAGATGATACTGGTTCCCGGTTGAAAAGTTTTGACAAATAAAAAAGCAGCTCATGAATTTCTTTCCTATTAAAATTGTTAGCCTACACGGATTATCTTCTTTAGCTATATGCTACGATCAAAATTCAATCATTATCCACTCATCCGATCCTCACATATGATAAAACAAAAGTAGTAAAATATGAGTACAAATTTACTTGTAACTTATAAAACCAAACGATTACAAATTTACTTAAAGTTTAATATACAGCATATGTACTATTCATTAAAAAAAAAAAAAAAAAAAAAAAATCTCCCTGCAGAATAGCAATTGATGTTCACATATGTATACTGATTTTGGACATCTTCATGGTGCAAGTTTATCGTCTTCTACTCAAACGTCTAGCTGCATATATTAAAGATTGAAAAAGCATATCAGTGAAATCATTTAGTCATATAAGACAGAGAAACGAAAGGATCAAACATGAACTAATGCACATATCACGTGAGTGTATGCAGCGGCGGTGGAACTAGAACTTGTTTCGCGAAAAAGTCTTTAATATTTTTAATTGCATCCGGTCTTAAAAAAATGTGTTTTTAGTACTGGTTCACCACCATGAGATAAGTCACATACTCTAACAAAATGCCCCAGTTATTTGGTTTTGACTAGTTATGTTCCTTGTGATTCTCGACATTTGTTTGGTTGTCGTTTACTGTCGAAAAAAGTAGTAACAAATTACGAACCTGTATATCCTTTAAGACATTCTTTCTCACATCTTAACATGCAAAATGAACGAGCATTGCCTTCATCAACACAAGTTTTCTCACAACCATTATAGCATTTTTCATCAAGTTGGCCAGCTTGGGCCTCTTGGCTAGCTTGGGCCTCTTCTTGGGCTACATGGGCTGCATGTTCTTCAGGGGTTTCATGGGCCTCATGTTCTTCATGGGTTTCTTTACTATGATCATGGGAATCCTTGGGCTTTGCATGTGCTACCACCAAGATGGCAATAAACACAAGAAGTGTTGCAAGAACTTTTGTAGATTTCATTTTTTATTTTATGATATGAGAATTAAAACAGGCTTTAAATTGAGATAATTTCGATAACGTGCTTTTTTCGTTTCTTGATTCTTGTTGTTGTTCTTATGAGGTGATTTAATGAATCAATGAGATTGTTTTGAGTTTGTATTTATACAATTGTCGGTTTGAGTTTTTGTGATAGTCCTAAAATCATGAAAGATTTTGTGGTTTTGATTGTAGAAAATGACTTACATATATGTATGGTCATCTTTTAACTAGAAATCTATGTATTGATCCCAAAACTAATGATAGATATTTAAGTAAAATTTTAGATATATGACTGCTAGACAAGGATTAAAATGTCGAAAAACTAAGGTGATGTTTGTTTATTAAGAGACGCTCATTTTGGACTTTGAATCTTCCCGGTAGTTTGTATATCTGAATCCGAATATGTGGCTGAGAAGCTTAAACATAGTTCTTTTATGTTGGTCAATCTTGAAAGTTCATTGCATCCTTTCATGTTAGCTATGTTTAGATATCAATTGTTTTCATACATATTGGTAGGAAAAATCAATTGATTTAATTCATTTTGACTAGATTATCATGCTTGATTTGATACGTAGTCTTTTTAATTATTACTGTTTTTAATAACAAATATTATCCATATGCACTCGCCCAACATTTTCGAAATAAGTATAGGTTCTTAACATAAAAAAATATCTTTATAAGAAGTGAATAATCTTAAACTACAAATGTCATTGCATATTGCATAGCTACACCACTTGTTTATTAGTAATTAATAAAGGTTAGGTCACCAAAATCCCACATTAACATAATTGTTTATGGATTCCATGTATCAAATTCATCATATAAATTCACTTCAAAAGCAGTGGGATTCAAATGCATCAATATATACCAAATACCCCGTAAACAATGGCTTCGAAAAAATTTGAGGTATTTGGTCTAGTCTTGGTTATGCTATGTGGTGTAGCCATGGCTCAATCGGAGTGCAATACTGCGCTAGTGAGCTTGAGCCCATGTCTTGACTATGTTTCTGGCAACTCATCAACCCCAACAACTACATGTTGCACACAACTAGCTAATGTAGTTCAAACGCAGCCACGATGCCTTTGTGTATTTACGGGTGATGCTAGTGATGCACCAACGGGTATGAACATTAACCAAACTTTGGCTTTAGCACTACCAAGTGCTTGCAGAATCCAGACACCGCCGGTTAGCCGTTGTACTGGTATGTCATCTTTTCTCATATTCTATGTCTCGAGAATGTTTTGCAAACTACTTAATTATTGCACTTATATAGTATGCTACTTTCGAAAATTGATATTAACATGTCATTATTTGAACTATGTGTGCCAGAGGGTGCTAATGGACCAACAAGTTCTACGCCTTCAGGTGAACCATTTATGTTGTATCTTGGTTTATCATAAAATCACTTTTTTGTGCAATCTCTTAAGTGGTTAAGCTATGAATATTGCAGAAGGTGGATCAAAGACCACACCAGGAACAAGTACGGGATATGCTACCACGAAAAATCTACCATTTTATGCCACTTTCGTATTGCTCTTCATAGCTACAATATTTTCTTCATATACTATCGCGTAATTTCAGTTAAAAGTTTCATCATTATATATTACTATTGAGTGTATTTGTGTGGTGTGTACGCGTAGTATTGATTATCGAAAGAATTTGTGTGTCTGTTGTATTAAGTCTTGAAAGGTGTATAAGGGTTTATTTGAAGAAAATAATTAACTAGTGTTTGTGTATTTGTATTTCTAATCAAACATCATATCTGTCAACAAAATATAAGTTGATGAACTATAACTATTTAAGCTAATTAAGTATCCTTCATGCTCCGTTTTTTGTGGATATATAGCGCTAAATCATATAGTTTCGGCTCGGGCATGTATTGCTAAACTTAGTCATTATGTACATAAGCTGCGTGCCGTATAAGTCCAACATGGCAACGGATGACATCTTTTACCACTAAAACCAGGTCACAGAATTTTGGACTTTTGATTCTCACAGAATTTTGGACTTTTAAGTCCGACAAGGCATCGGATACAGAATTTTGGATACATCTTAAAATAACTGAAGATTGATACACTAACTCACCAAGAACCACACATATCGTAAACATTTCCATTATAGACAATCAAACACAATTGAAATTTTTATCAATATAAACGAAAGACGGTGTCTTTACAGTAAGGAGTTAGGATTTATAGAATGAAGTTTATCTTGCATCCATAAGATGATATCCTTATATGTTCAACAAACAAAGAGAGGATATTCTTATTAACAATGAAATATAGTTCTTAATGGTATTGTAGATATTCCAACAAAGTTCTACAAAATTAAAGATGGGCAACTATAAATCCATTTTTCAAAAAATTTAACCATTTACAACACCTGTAAAAATGGTAACAAACACACAACAAACTTCTTTACACCCAGCCAAACACCCCTTGGTGTATCTTTTTATTATAACAATTCAAGAAGATAAGTCTCCAAACGGATGCTTACCAAACAATACAAAAGACAAGATTGATATCTACTAAGTAGACACCAATCAACCTCACTACAATATCACTCAAATCACTCAAACTTCACAGATCAAATAAAGAGATTGATCTTTAGACTGATCAAGACTATCTGATATCAAAGTGATATCAATAACAAGAGAAACCAATACTGTGTGTGAAACGAGAGAGAATGAAAACAGATATGAAGACAAGTTTTGAAACCCTAGATCTGACTTAGAGTATATATAGGCTGAAGTTCCATAATAGCCCTCCAACTTATCAGCTTTACTCAAACAGATTCTAAACTTGAACTCAGAGTAATGGAAGTCTCCAACTTGTCATATTTAGTCCATGTACTTCCAACATCCCCTCTCAAGTTGATAGACTTCAACCTTGATCAACATTTTTAACCTTAGCCTGCTTGCCTCCATTGAGAGATCCTGCAAACATGTCAACCAAACCAAGTTTTTTGCATAATACACAATGTTGTTTTTGACCCAGGCACTTGGTAAACACATCTGCAATCTGCATGCTAGTATGAATTTTAACAGTCTTAATCACACCTGCAGAAACCTTTTCTCTTACCAAATGTACATCCAACTCAAAGTGCTTAGTTTTCTCATGGAAAACTGGGTTAGCAGCAATCTGAATAGTAGCACTATTGTCACAATAAACATCCACATGCAACAAGCCTTTAATACCAAGACTACTCAACATATTGCTCAACCAAATAACTTCACAAGTGGTAGAATTAAGCTTCTATATTCAGCTTCAGCTGAACTTCTAGACAAAGTGGATTGTTTCTTACTTTTCCAGGAAATAAGAGAATCTCCCAGAAAAACACAAAAACCAGTGACAGATTTTCTAGTGATAGGACACTTTGCCCAGTCAGCATCAGCATAAGCTCTAAGCTTAAGATCATAAACACTATTAAATTGCAAACCAGAACCAGGAGAACCTTTAAGATATTTCAACACTCTTAAAGCAGCTTTAAGATGTGACTGTAAGGGCTTATGCATATGTTGACTAAGACAATGAACAACATAACTAATATCAGGTCTAGTATTAGTCAGATAAATCAACTTTCCAACCAGTTTTTGATAGTTAGTTATATTGTACAAAACCTTATCAGTATCATTCTCAGTACAGTTTAACATATAATTCTCAGGTAAAGGAGTATCAACAGGTTTAGCAGCTAACAACCCATACTCATGACAATTCCATACAGTATTTTCTTTGAGTCATACACACACCCTTTTCATTTTTCAAAACTTCAATGCCAAGAAAATACTTCAACTCACCCAAGTCCTTAATCATGAACTTGGTACTCAAAAACAGTTTAAACTTTTTAATCTCAGCTTCATTGTTACCAGTTATGACAATATCATCAACATACACAAGCAAAGCAACAAACATATTATCTTTCTGCTTAACATATAGAGAATAATCAAACTTGCTTTGAACAAATCCATGCTCAATCAAGGCAGTGGTAAGCTTAGCATTCCACTGTCTTGGAGCTTGCTTAAGACTATACGAAGATTTATTAAGTTTGCATACTTTATTGTCATCACCACCATTAAAACCTTTAGGTAAGACCATATAAACATCTTCATCTAAATCACCATATAGAAAAGCATTGTTCACATCCGGTTGATATAATGGCCAATTCATATTAACAACAATACTAATCAAGCATCTCACGGTAACCATTTTCACAAGCGGGCTAAAGTTTCATCATAATCAAAGCCTCTCTTTGATTGAAACCTTTGCAACCAACCTAGCCTTGTATCTATCAATTTCTCCTGTAGACTTATATTTTATTTTCCAAATCCACTTATACCCTATGGCATGTCTACCAACAGGTAAAGTACATTCAGTCCATGTATTATTTCTATTTAAAGCCTCAATTTCATTGTTTATAGCTTCAGACCAATTAGGGTCTTTGACAGCTTCCTCATAAGTTTTAGGTTCAACAGATTTATTAAGAGTAGAAGCAAAGCACATATTATTTCTGTTAAGACCTCCATAACATAATACTTTTCAATACCATATATAGCTTTAGAACTCATCACATAATCATTAAATCTAATAGGAGTTCTAGTCTCCCTACTAGATCTTCTTAAAACAGGTGTCTGCACATCATCATTTTCAAAAATAGACTGAGTTGTTATGTTTTCAGAGTTTTGTTCAGAAATGGGACTGCCCTCAGACCAGTATTGGTCACCAACTTGGGTTGCAGAATGCTCACCTTCATGATGCAAATAAGTAGTATCTGTGTCTACTGCATCAAAAGAAGATGGCAAACTACCATCCTCAACTGGTGCATATTCCCCTTCATCATTGGGACTTTGAGACTTAATACAATCAAAAAATTTCAAGTGATCTACTTCATTTGCATTCTCTGCATCAGTGAAATCACAGGTTTTCATTTTAAGTGGAAAAATATTTTCATAAAACTTTACATCTCTTGCAAAAAACACATTTACGGTATCGAACTTAAAAGTTTGTATGCCTTTTTAGTAGTAGAAAAACCCAAAATAACACATTTTTCAGACCTATAAGACATTTTATCATGATTGTTTAAAATAGTAGCAAAGCAAAGACAGCCAAAAGACCTCAAATGGGAAAGATTAGGTTTCTTATTATATAACAACTCATAGGGACATTTACTATGTAAGACAGATGATGGCAGCCTGTTTATAAGATATACAACAGTTAGAACACAATCAGACCAAAACTTTAAAGGAATCCCCATTGAAACATAAGACTCCTTGCAACATTGAGCAAGTGTCTATGTTTCCTCTCAGGAATCCCATTTTGCTGAGGTGTATGAGCACATGAAGTTTGGTGAATAATAACAATATCAGAAAACATATCATTCATTTTCTTATTAACAAATTCAATTCCATTATCAGATCTTACAATTTTAATTTTCAGATCAAACTGATTTAAAATCAAGTGAATGAAAGTACAGAAAACACCAAACACTTCATCCTTAGTTTTGACTAAGTACACCCACACAGCTCTAGAATAATCATCAACAATGGTCAGAAAATATTTGTATCCTTCTCTGCTAGTAACTCTGTAAGGACCCATAAGTCAAGATGAACAAGGTCACCAATATTCTGTGACTTATGATCAGACAAGGGAAAAGGTTTCCTAGTCTGTTTGGCCCTATGACAGACTTCACAAATAGAAATAGTAGAATTCTTGGAAATACCAAGATCCTTTTGAAGAACAGATAGGACAGGATCAGCAGGGTGACCCAATCTATTATGCCAAGTAAGTTTAGACACATTATAAGATATAACCATATTGCACTGACCTAAAGGCAGTTAAGTGCATGTCAAACAAGTAAAGACCATCGATGACTACCGGTCCCCAGAACATTCTCCCTTTTCAAATCCTGAATGTAACATTTATCTTCATCAAAACCAACAAATAATTTGCTATCTCTGATAAGCTTATTGACAGATAACATACTCACACAATATCCAGGAACAACCAATACATCATAAAGAGTAACATTATTAGTCATCTTCAAATTTCCAACATGACTAATAGTGGCAAGAGTCCCATTTGGATGGCCAACAGTGATTTTAAGACTAGTGATATCCACAACATTGGTCATACCAATGGTGGAAACAGTCAGGTGCTGATTGGCACCTGAGTCTATAATCCAACCCAAAGAGATAGTGCTAACAGCCAAACTAGAATTAGCATAAAAATATCTAGAGAAGTTAACATTGAACCAGACATTCCCATTAAAGAAAGAGGCTCTACCTGACATATTAGCATGTATGCTTCCAGAAGGAGTTTCACTAATCAAGGACAACAACTTTTTCATCTGTTCAGAGGTAAAACCAGAAGAATTGCTAGCAGATGAAGAATAATTCTTATTCTCATTATGTTTAACATCAGTATTAGCAGTATAGTTTTGTTTAAAAACATTTTGCTTTTTAACAGGATTATTGTTTTTAACAAAACCAGGAGGAAATCCAATTATTTCATAACATATGTCAATAGTGTGTCCAATTTTACCACAGTTTTTACAATTCAGATTAGGATTAGGACCTCTATTAGCAGTATTAGGATTAGAATTAGTACCTCTAGTGTTATTATTATTGTTAAACACTCTTCTATTGTTATTAAAAGACTTATGACAAAGAAGAAGCATTAAGTTTAGATTCGAAACACTAGAGGTCTCGGGAATCCTCGTGGGACTCCTCCCTAGACACAACAACATAAGCATCCTTGACCTCGGGAAGAGGATCTCTAGTTAATAATGCGGTTCTCACGGGTTGATAATAGTTATCAAGACCCATAAGAAATTGCATCACCTTCATCAACTGCCGATGCAAAACTAACTTTCGATACTAGCCTCACAAGTACACTTATGCTCACAAGTACATTTAGGCAATTTAGTTAGAAAATCAAATTCTCTCCATAAAAAATTAAGCCTATGATAATAATCAGCAATAGAACTACCACCTTGTTTAACAGAATTAATCTTTTGCAACAGATTGTATATCACAGAACCATCAACTTTATCATATGTTTCTTTTAATTCTTGCCAAACAGAAGCAGCATTTTCATAATAAACCAATCCCATATAAACATCATGAGAAACAGAATTCATAATCCAAGTCAAGACTATAGCATTACATCTATCCCATTGAGCAGATAAGACATCACTAGTAACAAATAATTCCTTAAGACAAGTACCATCAACAAAGCTATATTTATTCCTAGCTTGCAAAGCCAATTTCATTGCACCAAACCAGATTTTATAATTTTCAGTTCTAAGAAGTTTAAATGGAATAAGAGCAGTACCACTATTATCATTAGTTTGAATATGAAGAGGATTACCAGCATCAAGATTACTAATTAACACTTCAGAATTACTACCACTAGGATCACTACCAATAGCCATAATAACAAACAGATAAACAAATAACAAGAACTAATAGAAACAATCACAAGAAAAAATAACAACAAGACCAACAAATAACTAGAACTAAATAAAACAACCAACTTCCAAGACTGCCCAAATCCTATCCTCCTTCGACTTAGACTCAACAAGAAAATAAATAACAAAGATATCACAATATAGTAAACACAACTCACACCCAAGAACAACAAAAAACCAACCAAAAGACTGGGGACAGCCAGAGCAGGTATTCGTACCAATCAAGTTGGCAGATCAAGATGTTAAGCGTCCGTTTGCACCTTCTTAACCAAGTTAATGTTGTCTTAAAGGAGAGATGATACTTACAAGGTCTTTGTATTGAGCAAGAACCAAACACAACCACACTAGATTCACTTAGTCTAGTGTAATTGTAACCAAGAATGGGCCCAAGAACACTAGGGAACAAAATCCCAAAACCAAAAATTGGGTTTCAAGAAACCCTAATCAAGAATCATGAGAATCACGGATCTAGCCCGATTAGACTAAATCAACAACCGCCGTTAAGAAAACGACCTCATATAACCAATACCACCGTCGATTGCAAAAACCCCAAATATCCTTGAAACCCTAGAAACCCTAGAATCTCAAAACCACCAGATCAGAACCGTGAGCTCTGATATCATGTAAAAATGGTAATAAACACACAATAAACTTCTTTCCACTCAGCCAACCACCCCTTGGTGTATCTTTTTATTATAACAATTCAAGAAGATAAGTCTCCAAACGGATGCTTACCAAACAATACAAAAGACAAGATTGATCTCTACTAGGTAGACACCAATCAACCTCACTACAATATCACTCAAATCACTCAAACTTCAAAGATCAAATAAAGAGATTGTTAGTGCAAATATTACGATATTTAATCTATACAGTCTCGTTTGTTTTGATTGATGACAAACATGTAACTTGTAATACAAAACGTAAAATGTACAAGTTACTTGTAATCACACGTTGTCTCAACATACATTCAACACCTCTCGATGTCTCAAGTCCTCGTATGTTACAACACATGTTCGTACATGTTTGTTATGTGGCATTATGATCAAACCCATTAACAAATCATTTAGAATGTTTAAAATACGTTTAGAGTCACTAAGTATTTTAATAGGTTAACCATTCTATTTCGAACCTCATTTTACATTTTGCATTCACAAGTATTTCATACAAATACTAAAGTTTACTTACACTTGACAAAATATATTTTATTTTGACAAGCACTCTTTTACAAAAGGTAAATAGACATTTTATTAACTAGTTACATAATACATCTTATAAGTTTACCTTGACAAACTTTTTAATCTAAAAATGGAAATACATGTTACATCATGTCATGCATCATCTTTGAAATCCTTGGAAGATCACTTGAATATTTTGGTTAGATTGACACACAATATATCAAATGTGATCTTAGTAAGATTTGGTAATATCTTGCAAAGATTTGAAGAAAGATTTTTAGATTTTATGTCGTGCACCCACGGTACCAAATCAGTATAAAAGGACGGAACCCTTTTAAAGGGGTCCGTGGTCCGTCAGGCAGCTCTCGCTCACTTTGGCTATAAATAAGCCAATTGTTTTCCCATTTCTTCACCACTTCAAAGCACATCTTCTCCACCTTCTTGCATACATTTAGATCAATCATTAACAATGTAGTAACACACATTAAACACCCTAATGATCATGATCATAATGCTTCTAACATTCATCTTTGTTGTAAGCATACTCTTTGATCAACCAAGGAAATCTTGGAGATCTAGCCATCCCCACTCACCACAAGTTGAAGATCTATCACAAGAAGTTTAGGGAACTTGTGATCTTCATCATGAAGGCTTCCTACCAATGGAAGTTCATTTAGAAGTAGTTATTCATATCCATTAGACATTTGTGTCATGGATCATTAGTGTAAACATCATTGCATCATAACAACACTTTCACCAAACTAGATTAGATGGTTTATGTGTTTGTGCCATAAAACACAAGGTTTATTATGTTGGGCCATAAAACATATTGGGAGTGGTTGTACCCTTGTAAAGAACTCGACATCTAGCTTAGTGTCGGAAATATTGTATAAGCGGCGTTAGGTTGGTTCTACCTCGAACTAGAACCCGGTATTTAGCTTTGTACGAGAAAAAGTGTAGCGGCGATTGTAAGGTTTTTCCGCCGAGAAGGGAGCTTGTTGATTTAGTGAAGTAACTCTCGAGTTGGGTACTCGGGGAGTGGAGTAGGCGGAAAGGAGATCCGTGACCGAACCACTATAAATCCTCGTGTTCGGTTTGCACTTTCCTTTCTTTATCTCTTTACTTTTATACTTGCACTATACTATTGTTTGTGATGTGGTTTGATGTTCATGATTGTGTGACAACTTGGTTTACCATGCTTTATATTAGTCACAAACAATAATTGGTACTTTCATATTATAACAAGCTTCATAAGCGATTTGATACTAAAGATTTAAAGTTTTTAAGCAGTAGCGTATTCACCCCCCCTCGTTTCCACAATTGGTACGAGCCACGTAGCTCTTATTTTCAAAACAAATGGTTTTTAAAATGAGTACGATCCATGTATCAAATTATCATTGAGCGAAAAATAATATGAAAAATGCTTTGCTAATTATACTTAGAAATTTTATTATTAAATGTAACTTTGTATACAAGCTTGAAGGTCTTCTTGTAACATAAAATAAAAGTTTCTTGAAAGAACTAGTAAGTATTGTATTGAGTGCTTATAGAAAATTCTGAAGAAATATGATTTTAAAGGAGTGTTTGGGATAACTATAAATCTAGTTGAAAAATCACCTCAGTAAATGTTTAAGATAAGTTACATAAGTAGATATGTCGTTAAATATGTGTATTATATGTTTACTATGAAATCTAGTAAATCACACACGTTTCTCTATGTCAAATACTAGTTTTGGTGAATTTGTCTCGAGAGGACCACGGCACCAAATCTTATAAAGGCGGATCCCTTTATTTGGTTCCGTGGAATCCGTCTATACAAGATGCAATTTTTGGGCAACTTAAAAAATCATAACTAATTAACCGTAAGTCCGTACGAGTCGAGCCACCTATCATTTTAAAGGGAATTGAGTCTACTTTAACTTAAAAATACTTTCATGGCCTGAGTCTAATTTTAATTAAGTAAAATAGACCAAATACTACAGTATGTCTAAAATATTAAGTTTCGCTTTAACATAAAAACTCAAATTTTTGAATCAAACAATTTAAGTTGGTATTCTTAGAAATTTGATACAACTTCTTTTGAAACTAATTAATTTGGTAATATGTTTAAAGGAAACTAATCAAGCTTGGTATACATCGTCATATTTAAACGGTAAATGACGAAAAGTGTTTTTCATTTTATGCTATGCTAAATGACTACTTGTTTATGTTGTTTGCATATATGGTGCTTGCTTATTTTCAAATTGTTGTTTACACTTGTTTGTTTGCATAATATAAGTGTCAATCTTGCCATGTTATTTATTCGCTTGTTTGACGATTTCTTGTTTATGCACAATAGGTTATTTGCTAGATTTTGTGCACTAAGTTGGAAAATTATTTTACCATCGCCAGAATTAGATCACTTCGTTTGCATAGGTTACTAACATCTCGCATAACTTATGAAACGTCATAACTCACTTAGCAATGAGTACTAAGTAAATTAGTCAAGTACTTTGAAAAATGAAGGTGTTAAGAGAGTGTTTGGTACAAGGACAAAAACAATGTTGTATGATGTAATTTATTTGTTTTACTTTGTAGGATGATAATATGACTTAAAACAATGTTGTATGCTAACCGGTTTATGCGGTGAATAGCACAAGTGTGTTATCAAATTTTACCCATTTTCACCTTCATGTGAAAATCGTTAATATGGTCAAAGTCTATGCTCCACTATGTTTGTATATGTGATATCAACTTTTCTTAGCTAGAAATAATTAATGTCACATGTTTTAAGCAATGTTTCGTGTTTGGAAAAGTCCCCGATACCAAAAAATGGGTCTCGTAAGATTTGGTCTCCACGGACGACGGTACCATTAATTTGGTTCCGTCCGTTATGGATTTTGGTACCACCATACATGCAGAGCGGACGGTGGCACCAATTTAAAGGTTCGCGTATGTAAAGAAATGGTGAAGTGAATCCTACGGGTAAGTTGTTGAATTTTACTAAATCCCACAATCTAATTTACCAAATTTCGTTTCTAGGATAGTTGTTAATGCATATCTTTCATACCTCACTCAACACATCCTCAATGGATTAACTTAGGATGTTTGACATGATCTTAGACACTTCCATCTCATTAGAAACTACCACCTTTGTATGGATTAACATCAAATCCATGAATCCTTAGTTCCATAAATCGACACATTCAAGATGGACATTTTCACACCTTCACTGTTACTTTTCCTTAAGCTTAGCCTTTTTTAAAGCAAAGTCAAAATGACTAAATCCTCAACCTCAAATAATTCACTTAAGAAAAACCACTAGGATTAGCATTCAATCTTGTTGCTTCATTAACTTGAATTCTTCATCCTCAGACTCATTACCTCTCAACATCTCATCACCCTTTCAAGATGTGAACTTTTTAAACTTGAGTACTCCAACTTCACCACCAAAATCACCCACCATCATCCAAAACACCTTCACTACCAAAGTCTCCAAAGCTTGTACCTATCAAACTTTGTACAACACCAACAACATCTCTTCACCCGTTTGCGGCTGACTTAGATGACTTACCGAGACTAACAAATCTGGACTCATTATTTGCAAAGATATCATACATAAATCTGTCATATGAATATAGATATTGTTTTGTATCTACATGTATTGCCTCACTTGGTTAACATGAAAATAATGTGTCATCCTTCAAGACGATAAGTATTTACATAGAGTCATAACTCACACGTATGTTAAAGACATACTATCAAGTCTTGTTATCCTTGAGTTCAATCTAAGCTTTATAATCTCAACAAATTAGGATTGACAACTTAAGTATTTCATCCGAAATATTCAAGTATATGCGACTTACGATTGTAGTCATTAAAAGTCATATCCGAAAAATCAACACCCAAGTATTTTAACAACATATGTTGAAACACTTATCCAAAACAAACAACCCATCGTGCCACTTATCCTCTTTAACACCTACTATCCTCTTCCATCTTTTGGCACCATTAAGCGTATTGCTCATGAACTTCCAAGAGCATCCTTTAAATCAAACGTGCCCTTTCAAGGTGAACCTATACCTCGAGCTTCATAGACATAACCAAAACTTCAAGCACTTCACCCACTAGTTGTAGCAACCAATGGACCATAAGAATTAGTATCCGTATTTTTGTGTTCAACATCTATGGACAAATAATCAACCTAAGTACTCCCATAGCACAACAAACCCTACATCACCACATCCTTATTTAGACACACTAGAAGACCTACCACCTAAATCAACCAATCCACCATCCTTACCATCATTTGAATTCGTTGAGTGTGTTGCTCAAAAAGCCCTTGTGTCCAACACTTGTACTAAATCAAAGGCACGTTTGAACAAACTCAACCATCCTTTCCACATACAGATAATTCATTATGGCTAGAACCTCAACTATCAAATAAGAATGGTGCTCTTGGTAATTGTTGTCAATTTACACTAGGTATAAGTAGTACTACCTTCACAAATTATCAAAGTATTGGTAATACTTTGTCGTTAAACTTCTGCATATATTTCGTTAAACCTCAAATCAACATTTTAACAACATATGTTAAAATGCAATCTCAAAGCCAACATCATACACCCCAAGCAACAATGACTTTTGAGGAGTATACATAAGAAACTCGAGTGAATTCATCTTGTCATCATCTAGTGAATATAATCTTGAGACCAAGTTTATTTAGATGGGACTATCTGATTCAAACACTTTGGCTTCATATCTTCATTTAGGAAAATATGATGTTTTGAAGAACATTATGACTAAGATTCATGCGTTAAGCTTTAATCTTGTTAAAAGGATATTGTATATCCTATGCATCATTCTTGCGACATAAATAGTTGTGTTACAAGAAATTTCATTACACCTCATTGGCTAAATGATCTTGAAACAAACACCTACAAGTTCTATGAACTAGCATATCCAATTCATCTTGTCATACTTGTTTTCATAAGCATGATAACTTTATCCCATGGGATAATCTCATTTGTTGAAAGATACTATTTGTATCTATTTTCTCTCAGCGTACATCATAACCTAACCTTGCTCAAACCGAGTGCACATCCAAGGTTAAAACTACACATCTCTAGAACATACACATGATCTATTGAAGTTAGTAACCTTATTTAGATTCTTGTCAAATAAAGTTCCAAAGAGCTTTCTTGAGAACATTCTTTATTTAACATATTCCATTCCCTAGTCTTAGATAAATCAAATTACTTTTAAAGTGTCCACTTCAACATTAAAGATGTCATCCATTAGATCATACAATTAGCTATGTAATTTAAACAACCTTAGATTCTAAACACAAGATTAAAACATATTGTTTATCAACACACCATTGTTAAAATTCATATGTATAACATGACATCTTCATCACCTTAGTTATATTGTATATTAGTTGTGTCACATTAAGCCAAGTATTGGTAAACTATCATCTTTTATGCACTTTAATAGGCAAAAGTAGGAGTTCTCATCTTTCTAACATGAGAATGACTACTAGAGAACCTATTGCACTAGAAACTCAATTTGACCTAACAGTTGAATTGCTTCTTGGAGAGAAGTTGGGTATGTGGCATCACCCGTAAAAATGGTCGTGTTTAGCCTTAATTGAGCACCGCTAGTAATAGTCTTATACTCATTCTCGAACTTGAAAAATCTGTTTTCCTATACTTGCCTAAAGTAAGTGTTAAAACATTGATAGTTTGCCTCGCCTAAGGAACACTAATCAAACAAGTAGTATATATGACTTTTCTTTCAAAACCACTTGCATTTCACTTACATGTGTTGATTACATGTTCTTGTTTGATATGATAAGTTGATTTGACATTATCTTAGTGTTTGATAACTAGTCAAATGTGTAAACCTTAGTAAAACCACTTGCATTGCACTTACATGTGTTGATTACATGTTCTCGTTTAATACGATAAGTTGATTTGACATTATCTTAGTGTTTGATAACAAGTCATAATGTATAAACCTTGGTATGGTTTTATTTTCATAATGCTTGTATTCTTGTTTCATACTACTAAACGTTTAAACCTAAACTTTATTTGCATGATTCTTACTTTTGAATTATTTTTAGCATGATTAACATGTTACTTATGAACTCATAATATGCCATTTTGATACGTGATAATTTTGATATGATATATTTGTGTTTGAACGCTATTAGTTGGCATTCATTATATCTATGTGTAGTATGATCCAAATGAAACATGCTCAATTGTTATGTCTTAAACATGGCTTGCATGAATCTTTCATTTTGTTTCTTTTGCTTCTTGTCACACTATTTGTTTGCTACGTGTGCACATATAATCTGTCAAAGTGCTTTTGGTATGACAAACTTTTAGAAGCTTTTTATCTTACAAATTAATCACATAGATTATTGTATATCCAAGTATCCTTGAGTGGCTAAGTCTAACGACAAAACAATCTCATAATGAAATGTCTTGAATAAAGTCGTATTCTTGCACAATATGATTATCTTGATGCTATCTTGTGTGGTGATTTCTTGTCTACTAAATGCAATGTGTTGTTTTTGCTTATATAATATGTTATCATTTGATTTCTATCATGATAACATCTTTTGTCACTAACAAATTTGTTTTGTAGGTTGATAACAAATTATTTGTTATCTCAATTGATTCTAACTTTTATATGCTTATTTTGCATAATCCCTTTTATTGCTATGTAGATTAGTATTATGCTTTATGGGACCCCTACACTTGCATATAGTTTAAAAGCATATATAATCAAGTTCTAGAGGGTTGGCTTTGCATTTTTGTCTTTCAACCAACCTCTTACCAAATCTCATTTTTGCTTCCGCTTTCCAAAAATCATCTCCATCATTATTTAGTTATAACAATACTCTAATCCTCTTCACTTCCTATTAGGAATCCACATGCCTCATCATACGATCATCTCGTATTAATCGAGAAGAGGTACGTGACTTTAAGGATGAAGTTCATTGTATGCTAACCATCATCCAAAGAAACATCACTAAGTTTACCTCTTTCGTTAACACCAAATAACCTCCTAAACACTTTGTTGTCATTCCTTATTTGATACATTACACATTATGTTGGATGTCCACCAATTAAGGGGAGAAATTCATTCACATAATTGTCTTACATCAAATTTTATGTCTCTTAGACTCTACAATACCAACACATATGTAAACACCACTTAGCTAAAGACGGTTCATGAAACCACAACTAGTTCAACCTTTTTCGCACCAATATCTCATCAAGTGAAAACGCATTATGTGTTTTACAACACATCTTCATCTCCACATATAGGATTTTCCTTAAACTAGCACCTTACAACTTCACTATCTAGAACACCATCATAGGATCTTATCCTTTCTCGCTTATCATGCATGTCCTTGTCAGCAAACGATATATTAATCAAAACACCATCTCCAACACGTTGGTCCATCCAACTCTCACTCATATGATGTCATTCTCATCCTCATATAGGTACTCATTATTAGTATTTTCCATATTGTCTTCACTTCTTTTCAAAGTAATAATCGTCCATGTCGGTCAAAACCATGCTAATACTACCTTTCCCATTGTCACCTAGAATAGGTCATTCTTATAATTCGTGTCAATCAATGAACGAATTTATCTTCATCACTTTTATATCTTTTGGTATCTTCATTATAAAATTCTTAGATAGAACGCATTATTGATTACTCTTGGGTTGAAGCATATGAGAACTTGCTCAAAACAATAGATTGTTAGCATCATTAAATCATTCAAATCATAACCCTTATGCATTATTGAAATGCACATTCACATTTTTTTTGTCTTTTCCTCTTAGCTTTGGTCACTTGACATGACGAAAGGATTGCATGAGTCCATATTTTTATATTTGCTATACATACGAGTTTCTAACTCCTTAATAGCTTCCTACTTAATCACCACCACCTTCCATCACCACTTTCACTAATCATCACCACCATGGATTAGCAAAAAAAATTGCTTTTGTAAATCTCGAGTCATCTACCATCACCACATGAATCCTACTAGTAAACCGACACCAACACTAGCACCACTAGTGGCACACCCGGTGGAAGACTTCATATCGTCTTTCTAGGAACTATTTTGTAGGCTTTTATCATATTATATTCTCACTTTTCTTATGATTGTAATTAGGAGACTACATTTCATGAGATCTTTGATTATATCATTTATCACATATATACATCTTATTTTTCTTTGTGAAAAAGATGAAATATATTGCACTAATGTTTTTCATTGTAGGTTCATCATCATATACACTTGATTGTATATAACTTAGTCATCTAAGGATGAAGTTTGCATCAATTATTTTCTTATTTTAGGTGCTTCTTGACACCATAGAACAAGGAGGAATGTCCTTTAAGCACTCATATTGCATCGTCTATACACTTGGTTGTATATGACATATTTGTCTAAAGACAAAGCTTCTATTATACTAATATTTATTTTGAAGGTTCATCTTGGCCCTAGAGCAAGGGAGCTTTCGTCAAGAATTCTTGAATGCATCTTATATACACTTTGTTGTATATCACTTACTCGTCTAATGACGAATATAGTTTTGCACTAATATTTGTTTTGTAGGTTTTAATTATACCCGACGCCTCAAACAAGGGGAGCAACCGTCAGGGGAGCATGCACGCATTTAGCATCATTCTCACTTTTCAACACACATTCGTGCTTCGATAAAAAGTGGAGAAAATAGGCTAACATTGCTATGCATTTTTCTTTTTCATAAATTTCTCATAATTTTTGTTGCATAAAACTAACCTTGATGTAGGTTAAGCCTCTTTATTTGATCCATGGATCCGCTACCAAACAAGGGACGGATTGTAATGGACGATTTAACTTCACTAGGGATGATGCAAGCTCGCCTTTTTGGGGAGAAATTAAGTTAAACTCCAAGGACACGCCCTTTTTGTTTCGACAAAAGGGGGAGAAGAGTGTAAACGAAGAAGGTAATGTAAAGGTAGTAAGGATACAAGTAACTTTTTTACATTTTACTTTCTATTACGTTTACATATATTTGTCATCATCAAAAGGGGAGATTGTTAGTGCAAATATTACGATATTTAATCTATCTGATCTCGTTTGTTTTGATTGATGACAAACATGTAACTTGTAACACGTAACGTAAAATGTACAAGTTACTTGTAATCACACGTTGTCTCAACATACATTCAACACCTCTCGATGTCTCAAGTCCTCGTATGTTACAACATTGAGTTCGTACATGTTTGTTATGTGGCATTATGATCAAACCCATTAACAAATCATTTAGAATGTTTAAAATACGTTTAGAGTCACTAAGTATTTTAATAGGTTAACCATTCTATTTCGAACCTCATTTTACATTTTGCATTCACAAGTATTTCATACAAATACTAAAGTTTACTTACACTTGACAAAATATATTTTATTTTGACAAGCACTCTTTACAAAAGGTAACTAGACATTTTATTAACTAGTTACATAATACATTTTATAAGTTTACCTTGATAAACTTTTTAATCTAAAATGGAAATACATGTTACATCATGTCATGCATCATCTTTGAAATCCTTGGAAGATCACTTGAATATTTTGGTTAGATTGACACACAATATATCAAATGTGATCTTAGTAAGATTAGTAATATCTTGCAAAGATTTGAAGAAAGATTTTTAGATTTTATGTCGTGCACCCACGGTACCAAATTGTATAAAGGACGGAACCCTTTTAAGGGTCCGTGGTCGTGGACGCTCCTGTCCACTTTGGCTATAAATAGAAGCCAATTGTTTTCCCATTTCTTCACCACTTCAAAGCACATCTTCTCCACCTTCTTGCATACATTTAGATCAATCATTAACAATGTAGTAACACACATTAAACACCCTAATGATCATGATCATAATGCTTCTAGCATTCATCTTTGTTGTAAGCATACTCTTTGATCAACCAAGGAAATCTTGGAGATCTAGCCATCCCACTCACCACAAGTTGAAGATCTATCACAAGAAGTTTAGGGAACTTGTGATCTTCATCATGAAGGCTTCCTATCAATGGAAGTTCATTTAGAAGTAGTTATTCATATCCATTAGACATTTGTGTCATGGATCATTAGTGTAAACATCATTGCATCATAACAACACTTTCACCAAACTAGATTAGATGGTTTATGTGTTTGTGCCATAAAACACAAGGTTTATTATGTTGGGCCATAAAACATATTGGGAGTGGTTGTACCCTTGTAAAAGAACTCGACATCTAGCTTAGTGTCGGAAATATTGTATAAGCGACGTTAGGTTGGTTCTACCTCGAACTAGAACCGGTATTTAGCTTTGTCACCGAAAAAGTGTAGCGATGATTGTAAGGTTTTTCCACGAGAAGGGAGCTTGTTGATTTAGTGAAGTAACTCTCGAGTTAGGTACTCGGGAGTGGAGTAGGCGGAAAGGAGATCCGCCACGAACCACTATAAATCCTCGTGTTCGGTTTGCACTTTCCTTTCTTTATCTCTTTACTTTTATACTTGCACTATACTATTGTTTGTGATGTGGTTTGATGTTCATGATTGTGTGACAACTTGGTTTACCATGCTTTATATTAGTCACAAACAATAATTGGTACTTTCATATTATAACAAGCTTCATAAGCGATTTGATACTAAAGATTTAAAGTTTTTAAACGGTAACGTATTCACCCCCCCTCTACGTTTCCACAGAGATTGATCTTTAGACTGATACAAGACTATCTGATATCAAAGTGATATCAATAACAAGAGAAACCAATACTGTGTGTGAAACGAGAGAGAATGAAAACAGATATGAAGACAAGTTTTGAAACCCTAGATCTGACTTAGAGTATATATAGGCTGAAGTTCCATAATAGCCCTCCAACTTATCTGCTTTACTCAAACAGCTTCTAAACTTGAACTCAGAGTAAAGAAGTCTCCAACTTGTCATATTTAGTCCCTGTACTTCCAACAACACCCGCAACAGGTCTTGAGTTGCCATCAAGGAGCTCGTGGTCAGGGTGGCTCGGCTTTACCAGTGCATGCATGTAGTGGCCAGTTCACAGTAAAGGCGTTCGAATTCCTGATGCCGAGCAAGCACTTTGCTATCTTTTTTATATTTGAAAATTCGTTAACAGTTGATAGTAACGACTGCGATAAAATATAGTAAGAAGATGGTAAAATGATACCTCCAACCGTCGCATAATAAGTGTCTATAGTTATGTTGTGGGTTATCACAAAATAAGTATTCACTTCATATTTTAACCATTTAACATATGTTTTACCAATAGAAAGATAATTAAAAATAAAATACTTCTTTTGTATATATGATATATTATCGGTGAAGAATGTAGTTAGTGAGTATTTCGAAAACTTTGTGTATTTTCAAAACAAACACTTATTCCGTGATGCGGGGAGTGTGTCATGTACTCTTCCCGTCTCAAAATAAGTGTTCATTTTGAAAATGCACAATTTTTTTTAGAAATCTTACTAATTACACTCTCCATCAATCAAATACAGAGTATCATTTTTATTAATTAATGATTATTTCATTGCTTGAACTAGAGTTTTTAGTTTAAGACATTCTAGGATAGTAATGCAGATATTTGTAGCCACTTGTAAAATTTTGCTATCATTAGTTGTCATATCAATAAACTAGATTGTTTATCAAAAATCGTTTGAGTTAATTTAAGCATTTTAGCATATACATTTCATTTTTATATATAAAATTTATGCATCCCCGAGTAGTTTTATTTAATCGAATGATGAAAATTTGATCATTCCTGATATTTAGTGATAACTAAATCACGCTCACAAGAAATTTCTTTGTCTTACGAGTCCGCACGTGTACCGGTATCATAAAAGAAAACATGAAAAATAAAAACGAGCTAATAAAGTCAAAAACTATATCATCATAACAGTTTCTCTAAAACGTGTCAAAAAATATAAGCGTTCTATTTTTCCCGTTTCGGGATTATACGTCTACAAACCCAACAACGGGACACGAAATATACTTAATACCCAATTAATGGGTGTAGATCAAGTGAGAAGAGAAAATATAATAAGAAGAATGAGAAATAGTCTTAGCCACACATTTCAAATGAATAAAGAGAAAGAGTTGCATCTTTTATTGTTGGTGCATCTATCATGTGCGGTTGTAGTTACTTCTCATTCTTCTCATTTTACTATTATTCCTCATTTGATCCTTACTCTCCAATTAATACCTAAAATATCTAATAAATACATTTTACAAATAATAAAAAAAATATTTCTACCCACTACCCTAAAAACCCACGCCCCACTTTCATGCTTCCCATCACAAGTCGTATTCCACCTTTTCTCTTTCCCAATACACGCCTTCTTCATCTTCTCCAAAAGGGTAAACCTCCAAAATACTTTCCCACCTCAAACTTCAACCATGACCTAATCTTGATACACACGTTGAAGTATCTCTATCACACCCTCGAATTTTTCCATGGAAGAAAGCTCACATGATATCAAAAGTCCCCATCGAATTTATGGTCCCTATGCGTCACGGTTGGAGAAAAAACCAAGAGAAGACAAATGAAGACTGAGCACCATGGTGATATTACTCAAGAGAGGCTTCTACCTCATCCCCAAGATTGAAAGCCAAGTCAAAAACTTCCTCAATCCCTCCTTTATAAGGCCACGAATGACCAGGGGTTTCACACATGTTTCACTCACTCTCACCACCAAAAAGGATTTCGAATTGAAGCTCTTAGTGTTTGGGTTGCTCGAATTGGGTTTGGAGTGAAGGTCGTGTGAATCCCCAAGAAACGATGTTCGTCGGCATCAAAAGGTTTTGCAAGTTTTATTCATGTTTTTTATTTGTAAAAGTCTTCGATAATGTTATACTTTTGAATAAATTATGGTCGAATAATAAAAATATTTGTTGAAATAATGAATTTAAAGTCATATGAATTTGGTTAAAAATAAGTGTTGATGATTATGTTAAAAAAATCTTTTAGTCTAGGTATGTCGAATTATTGGCTCAAGTTATGGGAGTGTTAGGATGTTTCACCCTAGTCGTCCTTGTGTCGAGTCAATTGGAGCCAAAATGGCTTGCTTGATTGTAAATGGCACGACACACTACGGGTGCTAGGTCGAGCCTAGCCATACCCAGTAGTGACTGGTTATCGTGGGTCAAGGGAGGGGCAACCCCCTTTTGGAGTCATGGTAACCATGACTTGACCACTAGGCCATGACCGTAGCTTCCGGCCCCCAAAGACTATTCATCTCATATCTATGGTTCGCCCTTATGTCATCTCTTGATACCCCTAGGTGTCGACTTGAGTGAGGGTTGCACCAAATACCCACAAACTCGAGTCGTGGCAGCCATGGCCTCGAACACATATATGTAACCTCTATGACCATCAATTTTGGCTACACTACTCCATTTTGGCCTCACTTTCTCACCACTAGTCGAACAACCCTCACACCCTCCTATGTGTCGAAGAGTATTAAGCCATCTCTACAACTCGTCTAGTGCCCAAGTCGGGAAAACTAGTGTGGAGTTACTTGCCTGCTAGGATGAAAAATTCATCCATAGTCACCCAATTTGACCCATGAGATTATTGATTGGGCCACAACCCATACTCCTCATTCGATGCAGCCCATAGCCGAGTCCAAGACCATGTCGAGAAGCCCGTCTCCTTGGCTGCTCGCTCAGCCCACATCGAGCCCAAATTCATTCCCCCTCCTTGTTACCACAAATCGCGTCTACATCAAGCCCGCGAATAAAAACCGAACTCGTTAAAACACTTATAAAAACCTATGTTAGATTTTAAAACTAAAACCTTATGATCTTGAATATATAGACAAAACATTCTTTTAATAATAAACCGTAACTTATATTTTTATAGTTAATAAATAATAACTATTTTTGAAACGACGATTTTTATAAACTAAACAAAGACAACCGGTATTAATGAAACGAGGATTTTGATACTTATATATATATATATATATATATATATATATATATATATATATATATATATATATATATATATATATATATATATATATATTTATTTCAGTGGTGAACACTTTAAAATGGGTTATAATAGAAACCAATGAAAAAGTGACAAGTGTCATTTTCATTAAAAAAAATTGTAAATTAACTTTAATGTGTTGAAGGGTATAATAGGTATCTTTACAATCCTAATATTTTGGTCACTTCTCTTTTCATCCCAAAACAAATATAACCGACATCACATCCTCAATCCTCCATCATCACCCATTCATTTCTTGTTCTTTATTCTTTTTATCTCAACAAACTCACAAAAACAAATATAAAACTCGTCTTGTTCGTTATTCTTTTCATCTCAAATACTACTTAACACAACACAACCCTTTAATTCATTATTTTTCTGTGTATCACAAACACAACCACACTTACACTTTACCACATATTCGAATCAAAACAGCCTCTTTTTTGTTTCTGCTTCAATCTGAAACACAAACATATGCAGCCTTAATTGATGTTCTTGATAACTTCGGCTTAAGCTCTTAAAAATGGTCTCGGGTAAGATTTTTCTAAATGGGTTTTCTTATCTGAATCTTTGTCACTTGTAAAGATATGATGGATTTGTGATTAAATCTTTAAAGATTTATCATGAACACTGAAAAAAGACCCGAAATCATTTCTTGACTCTTTTTGTTTATAGATCGATGATATGGGTTTCTTTAATTTTCGAAAATCTTGTTGAGAAATATTGAGCCCGAGATCTTGTTGTTGTCGTTATGTTTCTTTATATTCGAATCTTTTGTGTTGTTTGGAGATGGGATTAACATTGTTACCCAGATCTGGTTGTCGGGTATTTTTGGGTTTAGTGTCTTCTTTTGTAAGATTTTTCTAAATGTATTACTTAAAATGTATAATGATTTAATTGTGTCGAAAAACTTAATTTGTTGTTTGAAATATATCAAAAAATTATATGTGTCAAAAATTATAGTCTGTCAATAAAAACGTGTAAAAAAGAATTAGTGTATTACTATTAATGTATCAAACAATTAACTGTGTCACTAAATATTTATAAAAAAACTTGACGTGTCACTAAAATGCATCACAAAATAAAGTGTGTCAAAAAATATAATAGAGTATTAAAAATGTATCATGAAACTACGTGTCACTAAAAATGTGTCAAAAATATTAATGTGTTATGGCAAATGTAACCAAAAAATCATTGTGTTTTAAAAAAATTCACTAAAAATGTGTCAAAAAAATTTGTTAAAAAATTTAGTCCGTCACTAAAAATGTATTATACTCCGTAAAACTAAATGTGCATAATTTGCCTCCAAAAATGTATCATAAAAAGTGTGTAATAAAATAATATTCTGTCACTATCACAAAAATGTACTCCATACAACAAACAATGAAAATACTACGTAATAATTAATGAAAACATTGTGCGCACGATGTAT
This sequence comes from Chrysanthemum lavandulifolium, assembly GCA_022545495.1. Classification (NCBI taxonomy): domain Eukaryota; kingdom Viridiplantae; phylum Streptophyta; class Magnoliopsida; order Asterales; family Asteraceae; genus Chrysanthemum; species Chrysanthemum lavandulifolium. The sequence goes on along the minus strand of CM040241.1, from coordinate 82,531,326 downwards.
TTGGTCGTAAATAAAAATCCATTAATTTCTATAAATTTACAAAATTGCCACTAATATATTAAATGAACCATCAATTTAATGAGAATTTAATTTGATCTATTATGGCTGATCCAACGATCCATGTTGTCTTATTATTTTCTACTTTTGCAGCATCTGTACAATAACGCCTCCCTATATATATATATATATATATATATATATATATATATATATATATATATATATATATATATATATATATATATATATATATAAGGTTACTTTTACAATAACGTTCTATTTTCAAAAACTATATAATAAGAAATATAAACGAAACCATGCCAATTTTCTTATAAATAATATACAATTTTGTATATAAACATATAGAGTTTAGTAATCATGTTTTATAAGTAATATATATTTATTTCATCTACTATTATGTAAGTATATATTTTTTCAAGCGACGCCTTATAATTCGTATACGTTGCTATGCGCATGAAATGTTTTTCATACGATACCGACAATTCTGTGACTTACCCGACTTGTTATGTCCTACCACCCTCTACATATACCCGCACTTCCATGAGCCAATGTTCAATAATATAAATAAATGTCCCACAACATTAACAACCTGAACTTTTGATATATTTAAACATTACCGAGTCAACTATAAACATAATAATTAAAGTGTTGTTATACTAAGTATAGGTCGCGTGACGGTACTTCGTGCTTCTACTACTTGATTTTACACTACTCGGATTACATTTGCTAAGGTGAGTTCATACCGCTTTTACTTGTTTTTCAACCCCATGAGAGATACATGCTATAAACTAGAACACAAGTCTTTTCATAAAATGTATGCTTGCACGATTATTATTATTGCCTAAGTTGCTAGCCAAAAGACCCCTTCATCATGAACCATTAGTCACTTGCGAGTGAACGCAAATATTGTAGATAGTAATATGGGAATTAACGACCCCGACTCGGTTATCGGACATAACCGGGGCGCACCATATTTGAATCTCTTAGGTAATTGGCTATTGCCTTTTGGGGGGCAAATTTATTACTTACACCAGTAATTAGGTGTATGCAGTTGAGTGTTGGTGTCATGAGCTTAGTGCATAATAATCTCTGATTTGCTATGATTAATTGTCTTCGAAGCAATTATCATCTTTATCTTGTGTTCAACCATTTACTAAACCTATGAATATCACTCAACATTTTGTTGATCTTTTTAAGCATGTTTATCTCAGGTACTAACTAAGAGAATCTTGAAGGCACGGAGTGAACGGAATGGGATGCTGGAAGTGGTGTTTAAATAAAGTTATCATTTCTCAAACCTTTGAATTATCTTTTGTGTAACTTCAAAACTTGTGGTATTTCTTTTGTGATCAAAACACTGAGTTTTCATGAAATGATAACAATCTTTTATTAAAACGTCTTTTTTAGAGTCGTTTTCTATGACTTATGACTGTGATTAGGGGTGCTATTCGGGTCGGGTTGGTCGGGTTCGGGTCAAACGGGTCGGGTCCAAGTCGGGTCGGGTAAAATAATATACCGAACCCGACCCTATTTGAACTCGGGTTAGTCGGGTTCGGTCGGGTCAGTCGGGTCGGGTCAAGTCGGGTCGGGTTCGACCCTATTTGAAAATAGTAATCGCATGTAAGCGGTGGTGATTTTGCATTTTGTTAAGGATTGTTTCTAAAATAGAATTAAATAAGGGTGTTTGGAAATTCATTATACATGTTAGCTCCATTGTTTGCTTGATTCTTGCAGACGTGCATGGTTTTTGGATGAAGTTTAACTAAGCTAATTGGACGAATTGGCCATGGATCTAAGGTAACTAAGCTAATTGATTTGAATTGGCCATGAATCCAAATGAAGAGATTTCGATCTTGTTCGCTTTTTTGCTCGAATAAAGCGTAACACATCACCCCCGTTAACGTTCTGTTATGGGCCGACAATATAAACCCAAATACCTTTATACGTGTTGTTAGCCAATCTTTGGTCCAATAGTACGTCTTTGGGTTTATTGATCCTCCGATATTGGCCTAAATATTCATTTACAAGTTATATGTTTTAATGCTAGAACAATATTTATTTACATGGAAAAATATAATTATATGATCAAAGCTTTACCTCGCTAAGATGGAATTAATGCATGTCCGATTGCTATACGCTAACTCTCCCACCGCAACATATTACATAAAACAACATTAATTAGATTTTTAAAGAATACATTCAACAATTAAAATTAAATAAAGATTTAAAAAAAAAAAAAAAAAAAAAAAAAAATCCTAACTCGGGTTAGTCGGGTTGACCCGAACCCGACCAAGCAAAGTATTTAAACCCGATACCCGACCCTAATTGCATTCGGGTTAAACGGGTTGACCCGATTGACAGAGTTAGATTTTGACTGAGTAACCGACCCGAATTGACTCGGGTCGGGTTTGGGTCGGGTTCGGGTCGGGTCGGGTCGGCCCCGAATGACACCCCTAACTGTGATCCTCTAAGTAATACCCTAAATAGTCTTCCGCTGCTACATTATGATTTTGGGGGTGTTACAATATGTATATTGATATGAGGCGAATTTATGTAATTTCATTTATCAAAATGTGATTCATTGTAAACACTAGCCAACATATGTTACCCGAGTGCTACTACTCGAGGATCGGATAAGGAGAAGTGAAGGTAGCATTAAAGAAGATGGGAAGAAACAAAGCAATAGGACACTAAATACCCATAAAATCTTGGAGGATCCTAGGAGATGAGGGGTAAAATGGTTGAATTGTCTCTTCAACAAGATCTTCTCAGGCACTAAGATGCCAGAAGAATGGAGACTCGGCGAAGTCATCCCCATCTTCAAGAACAAGGGTGACGCACAAGTGTGTAGCAACTATAGAGGTATCAAGCTACTTGGTCATACCATGAAGCTGTGGGAGAAAGTTATTGAGAGGAGGTTGAGAAGGGAGACGAGGGTGTCACAGAATCAGTTTGGTTTTATGCCAGGAAGGACCTCGATTGAGATTATTCACCTTCTTAGAAGTCTCATGGAGAAGTATAGAGAAATACAAAGAGATTTGCATATGGATTTCTTCGACCTATAAAAGGCGTATGATAGTGTTCCACACGAGTTGATTTGGAGGACTCTAATAGATAAATCTTAAGAATCATTAGGGATATGTATGAGGAGGCGAAGACCCGCGTACGGTCCACGTTGGGGACCACTGAGTTTTTCCCCGTGGAAGTTGGACTTCACCAAGGATCAGCCCTTAGCCCTTACCTCTTCGCTTTGATTCTTGATGAGATATCGCGAGGGATATAGGAGTGCATCCCTTGGAGCGTGATATTCGCAAATTTTATTGTGTTGGTTGCAGAATGAGCGGAAGGGTTAAACTACATATTGGAACACTAGAGGGAGACGCTAGAAGACAATGGAATTCGGGTAATCAGAGAGAAGTCAGAGTACTTGAGATGTGATTTTGGTAGCAACGAGATCGGTCACAACGAGGAAATGGATGTTTGTATTGGAGACCAGATTCTTCAATCAAATGAGTCTTTTAGATATTTGGGTTCGGTGATACACAATTCAGGGAGAATATATGATGACGTAACCCATCGTATTATAATAGGTTGGGCGAAATGGAGGGCGGCATCAGGAGTACTATGTGATAAGAAAGTTCCCGTTAAGCTTAAGGGAAATTTCTATAAGGTGGCAATTAACCAGCTATCTTGTATGGGTCTGAGTGTTGGCCTATCACGAAATCTCAAGCTAACAGGGCGGAAGTGGCATAATCTTAATAACTTTAGCATCTTTCATCCGGAAAATATACTTCTGTTAAAACTTTAGCCGATAAAGACAAAATAAATGTTTCTGCACGCGCTGCAACGCACGGACTAAACAATATCTAGTTAGAGGGGAGGGAGTGGGCATCGGGTACCAATTCGGGTAGGGGTACCCGAGCGGTAACACCGCCGCCGGTACCTAGGGTATCAAATTCGGCTATCAAAATCGGCTTGGTAACCCGTGTGTTTGTAGCAGCGTATTTTTGAAAAAAAAGGGACGTTGCATGTGACAACGGCTATATTTGGCCGAAAATTAAAAAAAAAAAAAAATTTTCCTCTTTAAAACCAAACCATTTCACTTCATTTTTCAAAATAACAATTCACAAACCAAACCATTTCACACATTAATCTTTCAAACTTTGGCGAAACCATGGATTCAAGAGGTAAAAACCTTTCACCTCGCGTCAAGGTCGATTCTCAACCGTCCCCGAATCAACCACAACAAACTCCGTTAGGATTTAACCAATTTATTCTCAACCACCCCGAATTTTTCGCTCCACAACCCCAATCTCCACCCTTTTCCAATATAATATGGGTCCTCCTCAAATGAATCCACAACACTACAACATCACTACTACAAGCGAGTTTTCCTGCTCCAAAACATTGATGAGGAAGTTGAGTACGTGCAAACACAACCACTACCAAACCAAGAAGGCGAAGATGAGGAAGTTCAAGAAGTTGATCCGAGAGGAAGAAAAAGCTTTCACGGGAGGAGGCCGAAGTGAATTTTGGTCGCCAAGACAAGAGGAGGCTTTGGCGAAAGCATGGATTCAAATCTTGAATGTGGTGTTGTCGGTAATGAACAAAAGTCAAGCGGTTTTGGAAACGGGTTCTCAAGCATTCTGAGTCAAGTATGGGTTCGAGTTCACGAACTTTTCATTCGTTGAATACCAAGTGGAAAACAATGAACACGGCCATGGGTATTTTCAACTATTACTACCTCCAAGCGGTCAAGTTATATTTATACTTTTTATTTTACATAATCTATACTTTTTATTTTACATAATCTATACTATATTATTTACAATTACATTATTTGTTTGCTATATTTTATTATTTTGTATATAATGTAGAAACGTCTAAAATTTAGTGGCAGAACGACTTGGACGTGGTGAAATTGAGTTGGATTACTATACAAAGAAAGAAAAGACAATTTACTCATACTTTGGCGTGGGAGGTTGTCGGAGGTCATGACAAATGGACGGAGCAAGAATGTTTTCAAGCTATTCCGGCTCGACAAGCAACTCTTCAAAAGGAAGTCGGGGAGTATGAATCGTGAGCAACACCGTTCGATATGAATGAAGACCCCACCCTCCACTTTCAAGAAAGATGAAAAAAAGCAAGTTGTATCCTCGTCGATCTCAAGTGTTGTGGAAGAAATCAACTCGTACACACAAAGAAGACGGAATATTTAGAAAACGAGAAGGATGCGTTGGCAAAACAATTGTTGCTACACAAATCGAGGGGGCGAAGTTCAAGAATGAACAACGGAGATGAAGTATTTTTTGAGTCGCGACGATCACATTCGCGATCCCGCTTATGTTGGAATTGTTACAGACCAAAACGCCAACTCAGTACCAAACACGGATAGAATTGCAATTTTAAGTTAGTAGTTTCAACTTGTTTTAATTTCAAATTATGTAATGTTTTAAGTATTATGTTATCTTTTTTTTTTAAGATTATGTAATGTTTTATTTTATTTAATGAAATGGTATGTTTTATTTTAAATATTGTATGTGATTTTATGTATGAAAAAAAAAAAAAAAAAAAAAAAATCGGACAAATTGGCGACCACCCCTCCACTTAGGGTATTACAGTGTAAGATTAGTCTTTTGATGTGTAATGTGGTTATTGGATGGAGGTGAGGTGGCGCACCTGGGTATTGGTGACCACTCCCTCTCTTACACTTATTTGCGAACACTGACGCGTATTAGCGACCACCGCGGATACTCGTACGCCACGTAAAATTTGCAAACTCTTATTGTTTGTGTATGAACACGTATAACATTGACAATGCAAAAATCGTGTTGTATAAAACAAAACAATTTTAGAAAGAACATTTAAATAGAATATTCTTTTGGATTTTATAATAAAAACTCATCTTTGACATTTCATACTTCACACGCAATCTATCCTAAAAAACCAAACATTTTTCTCTTCATCAAAAACTCATTAAGGTAAATTTATTATTTTTTTATGTTTAATTTTCATATGTTAATACTTGTTTGACCAAGATTTGGTGTTTTTATAATGACCCAATTGTCAAAATTAAATCTTGTTGCAGTTTGGGATATGGGCTCTTGATTTTGAATCAAGAATGTTGAAATTTGGGGGTTTTTGGTTTATTTTGATGCTAGGTTTATGAATTTTTGTGGGTTTATGAAATCTTGATGATTTGTGATTGGAAATGTGTTGTATGATGATTTTAGTGTGATTTGGTGAAAGTTATGTGATTAGATAGAGAATTAGGTTGCACATTGTGACTTTGGTTCCTATATTGTTTTTCGCTTTCATTTCTAAGGAGGTATTTTAGTTTGCTTGTTAAAAGTGATTATTTGCTTATTGCTTTAAGCAGTTTTGAATAAGCAACTTTAAGCTACTTATGGTACTCTCAAATAATTAATACCAAACATCCTTGGAACAACTTGTTGTCTCATGTGTGAAAAACGCTGTAAGCACATATCCCAAACGCCCCCTTAGTCGTTGAGTATAGCACATAAGCAGTTTTATGGTTTTATATATAACCGAAGAACGTCCTTTTGCTTTTTTATTATTCATGGTATGCGGGGTGTTTGGCATTGCTTTTTGAAGGGATTATCTAATGATTGTGATTTAAACTCGTTGATGATCAACTTTTAGTGATTGAGTATAGCGAAATTGATTATAATTATTCATTTTGATAATACTTAATCTAGTCGCTGCAACTGCACCAGAGGTCGGAGATTGGTCTGATTTTAATTATGTGATTATTTGCAGGTCATTTTACTTGATTGTTTTTTAATAATCAAAATTTGTCAGACTTGCTTGATTATCACAACTAAAACTAGCATAAGCAAATCCAAACACAGTCTCTCGTTGCCGCCCGTCTGCTTGTAGCTGATTATTTAAGTTCTATTATTCCATATACCATGAACACATAAAAAACACAATGCCAAATATCCCCTTACGGGGGTGTTTAGGATTAGGATGGCTTATTTTTTTCTGCTTTTCTCCTTATTTGCTTATGTTTAAGCAAAAGCAGTTTTGTGTTACTTAATATGCTTCTGCTTATGTGCTTATTTTGAGGTACAGTAGGTAGGTTCGGATAAGCAAGTAGTTAGCTACTTATTTCAAAGTGTTTATTTAAGTAGAAATTAAAATTACTTTATTGCATTTTTTTACCAAGTAAGCGAATCTAAACACTATATTCAGCCTATTACGCAGCTTTTAAGTACTTATTTATAAGTAGAAGCGTAAGAGGAAAAATTACGCGATCCTAAGCACCCTAGCCGGTGAGTAGGTTCACCCACCCATATATTATCATATACATTAACAAATACCTTTATGTTGGTCTTTAATCTATATGCTGTAATGGGTGGTTGGCATTGTGTTTAAATGTTATTATCTAATTATTGTGATTTAAACTCCAGATAATTAGGTTCTAATGTTTTTTGTGTAGTGAAACTCATTCTGATTATTCATGGGTATAATCAGTATTGGATAATCAATTTCTAAATAGCTTAAACAAAAACTATACGAATTATGCTATTTAGAGGTCATTTTACATGTAAGTTTTGTAAATAATAAGAATCTGCCAAACACTTGATGATTATCTGATTATTAAAACTCTAAAGAATATAAGCATATTCAAACACCATCTCCTCGAGGTCTTTTTGTCACAATAGTTTGTTCTATATATGCTAGGGTTACTTCAATCAAACATCAAACTTGTGGTTTCATATGTTTCAACCGGCGAGTTGTTTAAGTTTTCACATTCGGTTTACTCACCTTCAGGTGAGCTTCCATTGATATTATTAGTAATAACACGGGTTATGATTTTTTTTTTTTTTTCTTTTTTAATATGTTTAGAATCTTATAAGTACTTTTAAGCAGTAATTTTGTTCTAAACCAAGATTTCGTCTCTTGAACATTAGCTATGATTGGTTGTAAGTTGTAATGTGGTTATTGTAATGGGACGTGATTTGAAGCTTATGAATCAGATACTCAGTTGATTAAAGTCACAGATATTTATATATGATTTTACAGTTATTTCAATAGTCAGTTTCTTAGGGTGTTTGGAATGGCTTATTCAATACTGCTTATCTGCATTACTAAAAATTAAGCAGTTTATGTTTGAAGTGTGTATTTACTGTGGAATGGGCAGTTTACATGATTCATCACTCGAGTCATATAACTGAAGAGTATCTTTTGTCTTATTGGTTTCTTGCAGGCTGCTAGCAAATGTCGATTCTCATTGAAGGTCTTCCCAATGATATTGCAATAAGATGTCTCGCACGGGTACCATATTATCTTTTCCCAAAATTAGAAACCGTTTCTCATTCATGGCGGGCTGCAGTTCAAAGCACCGAATTCTACAGAGCCCGTCAAGCAGTCAACTCAACCGAATCACTTTTATGTGTATGCGCTTTTGACCCAGAAAATTTATGGCAACTTTATGACCCAAACCACGACATTTGGCTCACTCTCCCAATACTACCTTCAGAGGTCAGAAATTTAGCCCAATTTGGTGTCGTTTCGGTTTCCGGAAAATTATTCGTCTTGGGTGGTGGTAGTGATGCGGTTGACCCGCTGACCGGTGACCAAGACGGAACCTTTGCAACAAACGAGGTCTGGGCTTATGATCCCGTTGTCCGTAAGTGGGCGCAACGGGCCCCCATGACCGTCCCGCGTGCTATGTTTGCGTGTTGTGTCTGGAACGGGAAAATATTGGTGGCCGGTGGATTTACCACGTGTCGGAAATCGATCTCGAAAGCTGAAATTTACGATCCCATCACGGACACGTGGGACCCAATTCCCGATCTTGTCCACACACATAACTCGGCTTGTACTGGGTTAGTGATTGATGGTGCAGTCCATGTGGTTCACAAGGGTTTAACCACAGTTCAAGTGTTGGAAAATTTGAAGGACAAGTGGCGGGTTTGCGACCGTTCATGGATACAAGGCCCGATGACGGTGGTTAACGGGTCGTTGTATGTGATGAGTCATGGGTTTATATATAAACAAGAACGGGATATGAGGAAAGTTGTGGGCTCAGCTTCGGAATTTAAGAAGAGGATCGGGTATGCTATGACTGGTTTTCGCGATGATATTTATGTTATTGGTGGTGTGGTTGGGCCCGAAGGATGGAATTGGGATATTAAGAAGAAGTCGGATGTTGATGTTTTGCTACTGGGGAATGAGAACGAGAGGCCTGTGTGGCAGAAAGTGGCTTCGATGACTCGGTGTCAAGGATCAATTCTCGGGTGTGCCGAGTTGAAAATATAAATGTTTTCGGGTTTTAATTATTGTTATCTTTCAATGTATTTAAACGTTTTTTTTTTTTTTTTTTTTTTTTTCTCTTTCTTTTCTTTTTGCTGTATACTAAAATCTGAAAACCATATTTGAATATTGAGAAAAGCATCTGAAAACGAGCTGTATGGTTTCGTTCAAAGGTCGTTTTTATTACTTGCGTATAATGTCTATTTGGTCGATTAGCGATTTTGTTTAATATGAAAGAAAACGTCTGAATGAGTTGTATGGTTTCGTTCAAACGTCGTTTTTATAACTTATGTATCATGTCTATTTAGTCAATTAGGGATTTTGTTTAATATGATTTGAATACGTTTAATATGAAAGAATGCGTTTGAAGGAGCCGTATGGTTTTGTTCAAATGTCGTTTTATGACTTATGTATCTTTACCTTTAAATTGTATTTGGTCGATTAGCGATTTTGTTTAATATGATTTGAATATCGTTTTTTTAATATGAAAGAAAGTGTTTGAAGGAGCTGTATGGTTTCGCTCAAACATTGTTTTATAAAAGCCCACTTATGTATCGTGGTCTATTTGGTCGATTAGCGATTTTGTTTAATATGATTTGAATCGCTTAATATGAAAGAAAGCAATATGATTTGAATACGCTAATTTAATATGAAAGAAAGCATCCGAAGGAGTTGTATAGTTTCGAATAATCTATTTCACAAGAATTCAAACGTCGTTTTTATGACTTATGTATCATGTCTATTTGGTCGATTAGCGATTTTGTTTAATATGATTTGAATACGTTTAATATGAAAGAAAGTGTTTGAAGGAGCTGTATGGTTTCGTTCAAACATTGTTTTATGACTTATGTATCGTGTCTATTTGGTCGATTAGCGATTTTGTTTAATATGATTTGAATACGTTTAATATGAAAGAAAGCAATATGATTTGAATACGTTTAATATGAAAGAAAGCATGAAGGAGTTGTATAGTTTCGTTCAAACGTCGTTTTTATGACTTATGTATCATGTCTATTTGGTCGATTAGCGATTTTGCTTAATATGATTTGTATACGTTTTGTACTTGTTATGAGTCATTTTGTTTGCTAATATTAGAAAAAATGAAAACATCCGAATGAGCATTTGACTTTTTGGTATGTTTATAGATGAAAAGTCAAACCCAAGCCTGAACGTCTCTTGAAAGGTCAACAAAAAGATGGTTATCAACTCAGAGACTATTTAGGTCTTCAAATGTGCTTATGTTACCACATTTCTTAGTTAAGCTATTTTCAAACTGGTCGCACATTGTACAAATGGATCTCGTTTGTATGTTCATCGGTTCACTAAATCGAGTGGTTTGTAACTACTCCATCTATTCAGCCGTGACATCATTTTATTAGGTCTAACTAACGGGTGAAACATATATATTAGAAACTTAAGTCACCTGGTTTCCTGGTTTTGTTATATAACACTTCGATTGGTTCGATCCCATGATCTCACCTAAGGATTTTGTAACATATTAACTGATTAGAATCATAGATGGATCATGCCTATAAATTTAGTTGCAAGCTCATGTATTTTGTTGATTATGTATCACCATTAAAGTCAAGAAGAGTGTTAACTACGCTAAAAAAAAATAAGCTTATTGCTCCTAAAAAACGGGTAAATGGACAAAGATATATGTTCAGGTTACTCTAAAAAGTCGAATATTTTTTCTCTAATGTACGTGGTCTAACCGATATTTAACTTCCGTTGTCACATTTTTCCTTTCCAACATCAAAATGTTCCTCTAACAAGTTTTGCGTGCCTTCTATGATTTTGGGACTTTAAAAGACTCCAATTAAATAAATTGTAAGCCATAACTATGCATGCCCGACAATATGTGTGATACTTTATATTTGACGTAAATCCAAAAAATATATAACGAGTATATGCCTTTGAAGAGCTAAATATAGAAAGTATATCTATAAATACAACAACAAATTAGTATATATATAAAAGCGGATGACAAAACGCGTTTAATGAAAAGTTTTTCAAATTAAAACAAGTTCAAGTGGTCCAAAAGTTCAAACATTAAACGCAAAGTCTGAGGTTTAAATGTCGTTCAAAGTAGGTCCAAACATTAAATCAAAGTTTCATAACTTATCACGAGGTTTAATCAAAGTAAGTTCTTTAAAAATTAATAGTCACATTCGTTAAAAACCAATCCAAAAGTTTGTCATTTAATTATTTCAAAAATATCATAATCACTAGTAGTAGCTATCTTTGATATACGTGAAACACTTATACAAGTAATTAAGAAATGAATTTCCTGTTACGTGAACCTTCGTACAAGTGTTGATTTTTTTGTTAACTTACATTACACATGGATTAAAGATTTTTTGTACACTAATCAGTTAGTGTAATAAATATATTGTTAGTTCTTTTCATTTTCAATATAACTTGCATAATTAAAAAAAATAAAATAAATAAATAAGTCATTTTTTAGATAAATATGTTAATTCAATTCGTATCTTATTTTATAACAGAATAAATTGGTAAATTCTAAAAATTATTAAGGGTGTGTTTAGCCAACAGGCGATAGCAAAACTGTAGCGAGAAAGCATAATGCAATAATGGTTTGTTTCGATATATGTTGGTAACATAAACTGTACCCATTTGTGTAAACGCTAGTTGATTGAATGCTTGTAAAAAGTAAGCGTCCAATAGTATCATAAGTATTATTTGTATGCTGGGTCGGATCATGGATTATAAGTTATCAGATGCATGTATTTTTCTTACGAGTATAAAAAAATAAAAATGAACTAAAAGTCTAAAATGTATGTTTTTTTTCTTAAATAGTAGACAAATTAAGAAGACATGTTGTTTCTTTTAACATGTTAATAGGCTAGCTAAACAAGAAATATATTTATGTGACACAAAATTTTAAGATCAGATTAATTTATGAGAAATCGGAAGATTAATGAAAATTAACATTAAGCCACTACAACAATCGTGACTTTCACAGGCGAAATTTCATGGCTTTCGCCGGGGACATGTCCCCTGTGAATCCTTTCCCAGGACATGTCCTCGGCGAAAGTCCCGAGCAATACCTCTCTGGGATACTTTTCCGGGACTAGTTACCACCTTTTCGGGACTTGTGGGTCCCATGACCAATTGTCGCGGTCAAACATGTCCGACGTGACATCTATTTTTCTTGGGACACGTCCCCGAGAAACTATTTTGAACATTAATTTAAGTACCCTAATTACGTTATTAGTCCGACGAGGCACACGTTTTGTCGGGGACATGTCCCCGGGGAAATTGTTGTCGCCGATAAAACATGTCCGACGTGGCATCTATTTTTGCCGGGGACACGTCCCCGGAGAAACTATTTTTGAACATTAATTTAAGTACCCTAATTACGTTATTAGTCCGACGTGGCACACGTTTCTTGGGGACATGTCCCCGGGAAATTGGTATCCTTGTTGAGTTAAACCTTTCTCCGGGACTTGTCCCTACAAAACCGTGACGCTAGTGTTGTGTTTCCTTTTCCCGGGACTGCCCCGGAGAAAGTAATAATATGAAATTAGTTTTATACTTTCTCCGGGACATGTCCCTGTGAAGGTCGACCCATTTTGCGTAATATTCTTTGCAAAATGGGTATTTCAATTTTTCCTAAATTTTCCAGAAAAAATCTACAATGTCACAACCTATTTTATGCTACAACAACACAAATTCGCTAAACATAATATCATATATACCCATCAATCGCTAACATAGTTATCTTTTTCCAAAATCGCCAAAACGGTTCCTAAACCGTTAACGCATGATCATCTACAAAACTATACATAAGCTACCTATCCACAAATGGTCCAAAACTATACGTATAATCCATTTACGGAAACCTAGCACATAATGCACATAAACGACATACTAATCCATGTTATTGTCTACAAACATATCCAAAACGTGTTAAAGTAACATAAATCCGCATCTCAAACCCCATTACCCCCACTATCGTCCCCGGTATCTCTAGACTCATCGGATGGAGTAGCACAGGATCCCGACCCAACCTCCGAGTAGCACGGATCCCGACCCACTGGTGGAGTAGCACTTGATCCGGGCGGATCAGAAGTCGCCCCGCCAACCCGGGAATGACCTCACAAACCGCATGACCTCCCGTGATCCGACTCCTGCGTAGCGAGCTCCTCGCCTGCATTTACGCACCGCTTCCGCGGTGAGGACACGCCCGCTTCATCACGACGTCGGAGGCGCTAAAGGTCTTCTTCACCCACCGCCGGGTAAGACCGACCTACACCAGAATATGACCACCGCTACCACCAATCACGGTGACGCAGAATCTCACGGTCATCATGCGGGTCCCATCGGAGGTGCTCTCTTCCCGCATCCGCAACATCTCGTTCTGTTTAGTTACAAAAAACAAGAAAAGCAATATATAAGTCGTGATGCATTATATTTCATCAAAATGAGTGACTTTGAAAATAAATTATACTTACATATCTAGCCTCAGATAACGAGGACTCAAAGACATCGCCCCTCGTATGGTTCCGACGGTAAAGCTCTACCAAGTCTTCTCTAACAGCCACCTCGTTCTCGCTGGTCAATTGTTTAGAAATAAAATCAATAACGACACACCCAACACCATGTATATATATAAATAAAATGATTAAATAGTTTCTTACAAAGTTATGGCGAATAGCGACATACGATGAGATCCGTGAAGGCTAGAACTCGTGTTAGCCATGCGGTTTTGTCGGTTGACCTCGATATCTTTTGCTTCTTGGGGTTTGTCCAAAGCTTAACTGCGTATTTTAAATTATAAAATATTATATAAATGAATTATTATTATTATTATTATTATTATTATTATTTATTAATAATTACAATGATAATAATATAATAATAATAATAATAATAATAATAATAATAATAATAATAATAATTATTATTATTATAAAGTGTCTATAATAATAATTTACCCACGCATCCCAATCCTCTTGCGTCTTGTTCTTTTGGACGCTTTCTTTTGATCTCCTCAATTTTCTCCACCCCACCGTCAGTAAAGTTATCTTTTTGTACCTATATTTTTGTCATCGTATCGTTTTGGAGATAATACTGACATCATCAACAATTTGGTCTCCATTCGGCCAACAATGTGTGGGTCGAGATCAAAGTAATGCTGCAATAAAATATAAATAAAAAAATATACAAATTTAAATAAACAAACAAGTTTGAATAAATAAACACAATAATTAAAAAAATAAAGGTTAAAAAAACTTACGTGTAGATGCTCATGGATGTGGGTCTTGGCCGTTTCGGGAACCTTAGCCCATGAATCGCAAAACATGGGAATCGAGTCCCGTAACACCTCCCCAACATAGTTGGAGAACCAAGAAGAGTGAGGGCCCACGTGTGTATAAAACCCCTCCTGGTTGACCCGAAAATCGATCGACACAGGACGACCATCCAGTGCCCTCTTCGCCTTGAGTGCCGTGTTCTTAGTGGGACCACGCACCACCTTCCCGCCTTTCCCAATTTTGGCGTTTGGGTTGGCAGCTTTGGATTTAGAGCCTACAAGTAATCAAATTCAAGTGATGATAACATAAAATAACATTTTATCAATTTAAAATAACATGTAATCAAATACAGTTTAGTGAAAAATAATTTAGAAATTCTTACGCTGGCAATTGGTGCCTATCCTCCTGGAGGGACCACGAGGTGGCGAATTACCTCCATCGCCACCGTGAGACCTAGCTACAACATCTGCCATCTGTTAAACGAACATAGAAATTAGTGAAGAAACATATATATAATTAAATAAATGAATAAATAATTAGTTAAATAAATAAATAAACAAACAAACAAATAAACACATTTAACAGTATATATCAACAAGATAATTATAATAATTAAATAAATAAATAAACACATTTAACCACTCGATAACAATTTCATTCAAATAATTAAGTGTTGTTCTACAAATTACAATTCGAGATTAATCTCCCACATCATCATCATAAAATTCAACATTATTAGTACTGTCATCTTCATCATCTTCATTCTCGTGGTCATCATCATCATCAGATGCTAAATCATGAGGAACGTGATCATCATAATCAATATCATCTTCGTCTTCCACAATAGTAATAATTGGTCGTGGTGCCACAACTTCCGCTGGTTGAACATCTATATTTATAAAGTTATGATCCAACTGATCCAACTCAGCAGAGAGTGTGATATGTGATGAGTTGTTGTCATGTACAACATCTTAATTGTCTTCTACCACAATGATATCCGGGTTCCAAATCTTTCGATGATAAGAATCTTGGACGGCCTTCCAATTACCACGTTTACCCGGGAAATCAAGGCAAAAGACTTGTGTTGCTTGCGTTGCAAGAATGAATGGTTCATTTTGAAACGCTACATGATCGGTCATAATTTGCGTAATGTTGTTTCTATAGGTACAACGTGTTAATACAAATAAGCCATAAAAACGTTTATTTATATTTTACGATCTTCTAATGTTTTGTCGATAACAAACGTAAAATCATTTTAACGAAACAAATAAAATACGTAAATTGTTTGAACTAATAGTTTCTAACATATTCACATTTTCACATAAAACACTAAAACAAGTATAAGTGATTTTATGATTTAGTAATACATATGTACAACAACTAGTGTTTACATATTTGGATAAAATATACACATAACTAGTATGTAGTATATTGGGTAATATAAATGGGTAGAAACTTAAGCATCACAACCCATTGGGCAAATACATTGAATGTAGTTGGGTACAACCCAAAGCCCATAACCCATAGATCTTGACATAACCCATTGCATGACATCATGCTTATATCATACATGGATAATATCCATAACCCATGGATCAACCCATACCCAAGTGACCAAGTGCATTGCATCTAGCCAAAGATCCATGGTTCAACCCATGACCCATGACCCATAACCAAAATACCCATGGGTAAAAGGGAGCGTCCCACGGATCCCTAGCTTAACGCTAGACGGATCCTTGTGGAAGGGATCCGTGGGATCCGGGAACGAGGATTTTTCCTCTATAAATAGTGAGCCATTTATTCATTATTTCGACCTCTTTCTAACACACTTTCTCCCCGAGTTAAAACCCACTAACCTCGGATCCAAGAGATCTATGTTTGTAGTTTTGTTTTTGTGTGATCTTTTAGGTTCCTCTTAAAGGCAAGATCACCACCTTTGAAGTCGAGCAAGCTCAAGTCCATGAGTTGCCATGCTTCCTCATCATCAAGGCCATCAAGTCTTCTTGTTGATGATTCCTTTCTTTCTTCAAAGAAGTGTAGTGTTGAAGACATTAGTGAAAGATGTCTCAAGTGTCAAGACGAAGATATTAGTGAAGGGTATCTATCGTCTATAGCATAAGCACTTGTGGTAGGTGCTTAGAAGTCAAGACAAGAAGCATTAGTGAAAGGTGCTTAGAAGTCAAGACTTGAAGCATTAGTGAAAGGTGCTTAGAAGTGAAGACACAAGACATTCATGAAAGGTGTCTTGTAGATCTAGTCAAAGGCATTAGTGAAAGGTGCCTTAGATGTACATTCGATATGGTGTGTTTCGATGTACTAGATAGACTAGCATTAGATCCAAGGATATTGATGTCCTTGATGATGTTGTAAAGGAGTAGATCTCCTTTGGGATTAGTCGTTGGTGTAGTGTGGTAGTAGTTCCTCCATTGCAATGGAACTAGGTGCTTAGCCTAGTACCTAATAAATGGTAGGCGACGTTGTGAAGGTGTAGTTCACCTTGGAGTGAAAGAACTAGGTACTTAGCCTAGTACCTTATAAAGGGTATGCGATGTTGTGTAGGTTTGGTTCACCTTGGAGTGAAAGAACCTGGTGGTTAGCCTAGCACCGGAAAAAGGGTAGGCGACGTTGTTAAGGCTTCTCCGCCATAAGGAGATTGGTGTAGTGTTTACGAACTCTCGAGTAGGTGACTCGGGGAGTGGAGTAGGGCAAGGAAGGTGTCCTTGTAGCCGAACCACTATAAATACTCGCGTTGTGGTTTTGTGCTTCTTACCTTACCTTTTCATTACATATCTTTATATGCTTGTTTATCAACATCCAACACACACAACCAAATAGATTGACATAAGTCGATCTAAATAGTTTAAAAGGAAGTTTTAATTGGTAAACTATTCAACCCCCCTTCTAGTTTTCCACAATTGGTATCGAGCTTCGTTACCAAGTTTCTTGAAGTATATTGTACTTTAAAAACTTGATACGATCCATGGTTAATTGAAAACTACAAAGAAGGTTTTCATAAAACAAACACCATGTCTTTTAAAGCTATATGTTTGGATGTTGATTTGATAACAAAATTTTCTTATTTATTTTTCATTTAATTGCACTAATCTTCTTTGTCATGTTGATTAGTCAAAGCTCATACCCACCAAGCTTTAGGAGTCGCTGGTAGCAAGAATACCTTCCTTAAGAAGGTATCTTAAACGCAAAGGAGCGGGAATAGTCTAAGTGACATTTTTGTGTCATTTGTAAAGACATTCCTAAGTGCGCTAGAGGTATGATTTTCTTTTTACTTTGCTTGATAATTAAGTATACCTATTTAGGTATTTATATGATTATCTTTTGTGCAAATTACATGTTTTACATGAAGCTTCATTAGGAAGCCTTTTTCTAACATACGTGTCTTATTTCTCGTCTTAAGTCGTGGTATATAAAACTTATGTTTTGTTTTCTTTTAATCCAATAATAAAACAAAACACGAATTTCAAAAATTCCTCCTTCCCCATAAATACTCCCATCGTCGACCACTCTATCAAACCCTCACTTTTTCAAATCTTCCAATTCAAAAAATTTCCTCTCACTCAAAAACTTCATCTTCCTCCTCATTCCATCTCAACCGAAACCAAGAAGATCCGTCATCAACATAGTTTACATCGCACTCGTGCTCATCGCCTTAACACTCATCGCACTTGTGTTCCCTATGATGAAGTTCACATATGGAGACATTTACTTTGTGTTGTTAATCTACATTGGGATCATATACCCAATCCTTTGTATCATCCTTAACATTGAAATGCAATATTACTAATAATCTTGTTATCTTTGTTATTATTTATTTTCTTGTGATTTATATGTTTCATATTCCTTCGTGATACATTAGAAGTCATGTATGCATGCTAAAAGAAAATGTAGGATAAAACACTTTGTGGTATAAAATGTAAAACCTATGTTTTATCAAATATTTCATTACTACAAATCCACGGATCCGGAAGTTATGCTAGCGGATCCCTTTGAAAAGGAACCGTGGGATCCGTCCCTCATCGAGAACAGATTTTCATGCAAATTAAAACCATTTTTCTTCTAAAAGTAATACTCCACTAGAATGTCAAAACCATAAGTGAGTCAAGTGTCTTTCTTGTTTAAAAACCATTGTTAATAAAAACCTAATAAAAACGTTAGATAATCATAGGTTGACCATAAACATCACCTCTTATTAACCCATCACTTTTATAGGTTCAACTATGACGCATGAATACGAGTTTGATTTTTCACTCACTAGCGTCTACACTCCTAACATCTCTCTTGAGCCCAACACACCTGGCAATCATGTCCGTGGGTTCAACAATCTCGAAACCCGTCACTTCCATGAAGGACGTATTGTAGACACCTCTCTACAATTCAAAGAAAGTATCAATACCTTCTTCCGAGCCATAGGACTAGAATGTCTTCTTGAAATCAACGAGAAGATATGTCCAAGGTTCATAATGGAATTCTTCCGTCAAGTCGAACTCGCTCGTAACGAGGATCGCTCTCTATCTCTTTGGTTTTATATCAAAAACCAAAAGTTTACTCTAACCCTTGGGCATTTTGCTCACATCCTCCGGATTCCTAATCATGGACAATGTGCCTTCACCGAAGATTGGTCTCTTGATTCTCTCTTTAACTTTCGTGAAGAAAATAGTCCATATTGTTCACACATACCCTCTCCGAAAGATTTAAATCGCATAATATGCAAACCTCGACCATATTACTCCGATCCAAACATTATCTTTACAAGGGATATCCGATAAGAGTACAAGCCTCTTGCACTCATCCTACGTGAAAATGTTTGGAGCCTTAGGGGAAATCGATAAATTCTTCCTGCTTGTTGTGCTCACATGTTGTACTATTTCCTAACACAACAACCATACAATCTCGCCTACTTCTTCGCAAGGCGAATTGTAAATCTTCAAGGCTCCAAGAATAAACTCACCCCTTATGGAATGTTCTTGACACGCCTCTATCATAATGTTATGCACCTCCACCCTCAATTTCAAAGTCCGTTGTACGTACTTGTGAACAAGATGATGGAACCGCTAAACATATCTCTCTTAAAGACTTTCTTCATTCTTGATTCCACCAATACTCATCAATCACGTAATGATCCTCCTAGCGAAAACACTCAAGAAACCTAGTAGTATTTCAAAATAGGATCAAATCTCTTGTACTCGTGCTTTATCAATGTAATCTTATTTCCTTCATGAAATAAAAACATATTACATTTGATATCTTAGTATTAGAACCCCTCTAAACCAACCTTGGAATATGATGCATTGTCAAGATCATTGCATACCTTTAGTAAAGGTTCTGCTGAGCAGATGGACGGATCCCAAAGTTTGTGCTAGACGGATCCCTTCAATTAGAGAACCGTGGGATCCGGCAAACAGAAAATGCAATTGGAAGCATTATATTTCAAACATATTCTTAGAGCACCTCACACTAAGCTAAACATAGTGTCTTAAGGCAAATTAAGTATCTATCAAGATAGGTTGATCCTTCCTACTCACACATCTAGATCACACTCTAAAACGCTTGTAGATCTACCGTTTCATTTTAATCCATTACTCTTCCGCTCTCAAACTCACACTTCATTTTCTACTTAGTCTTTAAAATCTTTTGATTATGGCTAAATTGATCATAAATCATCCTCACCTCAAAATTGATCAAAGTTGATCAAAGTCTAATTTTCTCATCTCAAAGCCTCTAGGATATTTTTCAAAACACTATCCTAAGTCACAACCTGATCTCTAGGATCATTTAGCTTCAATTTACACTCTCATCTTTAGTGTCATCCTTGCTCATCCATTGGTACTCTTTGAAAGTTCCAAATCCTTCCATAAAAGACAATCATTAGATACATCACTTATTACCTTCAAGTACTTAAGCTTCCCTTCATTTAAGACACTTAGGAGGACTGAAACACTCAAGATGATATAGGTCTTAGATCTTAGAAATATCATTTCCACTCTTTCATAACTGCTGAAAGCCGGATCCCTAAGATTAGCCTAGACGGATCCCTCTGAGGAAGGAACCGTGGGAACCGGATGACAGTTTATGTCAAATCTTGCTAAAACAATCATTTCAACTCATCTTCCTAACTCAAACACTCCATCTCATCTTAAAGGAGTTCCTAGATCAGTGAAACCTCTGAAGTTGACTCTTGTGTATGTTAATCATCACATTCCAATGAATCCTAGTGGCTTAAGGCTTAAATGCACTTGCCAAATCTCTTGGTTTATAAACCACTTTGTTAGGACCTCCCTAGTCATCACTCTCATCCCAACTTTCAGCACTTTAGAAATCTTTGCAAACCTCTTGAAATCATCTCATCATGAGGAAAACCCTAAGTAGTAACTTATCCACCAAAGAACCACCCATGAAAAAGGCGCGTGTTATACACGAAATCTCTTCAACCGAATCATCTCCGGTCAAGCCAACAAATGATAGGATCCTTCATCATCAAATCAAACCAATTCCTAAAAGGATAGTACCCACAAAACTACCAATGCCAAACATCACCATACCTCCTAGGCCAAACAGTATCATCTCCACTAAACCATCACCATTAGTTCCTAGAGCTATTTCATTTATGTGACAACTCGCAATTTCAAGTCATTTCTCAAGTTCACAATTTCAACATTTAACGTAAACTACGTTTGCGTGTTCCAAATTCGCGTAACCTTTATGGTTTAGCGGCGAATTCCTGATCATATCATCACGAACATTTCATATGGACTAAGTTTAGTCTACATTTCATTAACATCATTTGCATCATATTAGCTCATTCATAATTTTACATTTCACATTTAACGCGTGAATTTTATATTAAATAAACGTTATCGCGTGAGTTATTATTTTAAACATTTAATCCGATACTTCCAAAAATGATCCCGGTATATTTTTATACTTATATTTAGTTTATAAAAACTATATTTTGAGTTTACCTAGTGTTCTAAATTTATTTTGTACATAAATCGTTAAAGTTATATTATTACGACGTTTTCTTAAAAACTACACGAAAATTTTTATATCACTCAAATTTCGCAAGGAATGTATTTTTACAATTTTTATTATCTCATTACATTCTATTTTGATCTACTAAAAATTATTTTTACCTAAAAACTACCATTTACCTTACAAGTTACATTTAACTACACATTTACTTACACTTTCTTACAAATTATACAAGTAAATATATATATATACATATAAAAAAAAAAAAAAAAATTATTTGAGAAACAAAGCCCCCAAAATCCGGCCCTATGGGATTGTCAATTAATGATTGTTGAAAATTTTCTTTGATTGTATACAAATTCACTTCATCTCATTCTTTACTTCATTCACCTCACAATAATTCATCTAGTATTAAAAAGTTCTCTCCTTGTTGCTCTTCTTCATCAAACCGGTTCTACCATAGGTGTTCAAGGGATCACCAAAATTTTTACAAGTTCAAGTTATATACAATCTAGATAATACTCTTATTAAGATTTTGAAATAAAAATCTAGAGTATTTAGGCTAAACCTTGTTCTTTGCACCTCATCATAATACTTGTAAGCATATCATTTACATTTTCATATCTCCTTTTCATTTCATAAGTATCTCTTCATTTTTGGAGCAAGCATGCATGATTTGTGTTGTTTATACCATTTTTTACATGATTTTTAGAAATATATATATATAAGGTCATCCTATAATTATCCCCTTAGTATACTTTGGTCTTGATGATGTTTAGGAACCCATGACACCCTAAGAAGGTGTATGGTAGGATTAGATTAGCTTTGGAGTTGATTTGAAGGGATTAGAATAGGTTTGGTACGAGAAAAACTATTTTCGATACGTATAAAATATGTTCTGTCCTTGTTTTGTTTTTCTGGAAAATCCGACAGTAGGCACGACTTTTTGGCCTTGATATTTAGAAAATATACTTTAAAACGAATCCGTGGCCGCTTGAACGGATAAAAACGGAGTTATAACGAAGAAGTTATGAATTTTTAAAGTTTGACGACTAAATATATATTTTCGAAATTTCACAAGTTATTTTACTTTATTCGAGTCAAAACGAGCCTTAAGCTTCATAAATTATTTCGACTTGTCAAAATATTTTAGTATACTTTGATACGTAAGCTAAGGACATATAATCGTGAGAAAACGGATTTGAAACGACTAAGATATGCACGTTTTCATAAAATTGCCGTAACTATTATTTTACGAAAAACTATATTATTTTACGAGACAAGTGTTACGGTAACTAAACGTCCATGTTGAGGGCTGTTTTTAACCATGATGTGGAACTTTTTGGAACGAATTGTCTTCTAATAAAATCAAGATCACCGAGCATATTTTTCAAAACAATTGACCGTTTGTATAGCGGAGTTTTAATAAATTATTTACGGATGCTTAAACTTGGCCGAAACTCACTTTTTACACAACAATTAGACAAAATCACCATCTTTAACCCTTATTATCTTTATGATCGAGACCTTTATGTCGAAAACTCCTGAACTGAAACTTCTAGATTTTGATACAAACTTTCCAAAACCGTCGAGTTCGTTCTCTAACGTTCGACGTACACTATTTTACGACTAGTTTTTCGAAGCTATTTTTATCACTTTCATGAAAAATTCCGACAACATTGTTTTACGACGAAAAGTGAAAATTTCACCATAAATCATTACAAAACCATTGTAGGATGACATTTTGACGTAAATACTTGTAAAGCGATTTTAGAATGGTCAAGTCGTCAAAAGAGTATTTTTCGACGATAAGTATTATTTTCAAAACTCACAAATGGTATAAATAACATACGAAATGCATGCATAACATTACATTGCAACTCATTACATATCATATCATTCGTAATAGGTCCAGATTAAGGTATCACGCTATACCTCAGTGTACTCACTCTTGTCATCATACCAGTTTATCAAGTGAGTTTCATAACCCCTACTTTTACTTGTTTTCATAAGCGTTTTTTGGGGAGATACATGCTCAACTATTTTATGACTATCTTGATTATTTGAAACTACATGCTTAATCGAACTTAATGAGTAGTCATATCCTATATCATAAATCATTGATCCGAATGTCTTGGGATTATCATTGATCCGAATGTCTTGGGATTATCATTGAATGAATGTCTTGGGATTATCCTGAACCGAATGTCTTGGGATTATCATTGAGTTGAATGTCTTGGGATTATCATTGAGTTGAATGTCTTGGGAACATCATTGAACCGAATGTCTTGGGATTTTCATTGAGCGAATGTCTTGGTATAATTATGTCAAGTAACTATTGATACATTAAGTTAGGCACTATTTTGTGAATTCATTTGACGATGTGGGCTTGAACATAAACTATATTACATTTTGGCAATGGGTTGTGAATACACAAGTTGCAAGTTTTGTATGGGCGAACTTGGGCGAGTGGATTTACAATGCCTTTCTTGCATAAACGATTTTGAAAGGCTTTACATTTCAATACAAACCCTATGAACTCACTCAACCTTTGTGTTGACACTTTTTAGCATGTTTTATCTCGGTATCTAAGGCATATACTTCATGGCATGC
Source organism: Chrysanthemum lavandulifolium (assembly GCA_022545495.1). NCBI lineage: Eukaryota > Viridiplantae > Streptophyta > Magnoliopsida > Asterales > Asteraceae > Chrysanthemum > Chrysanthemum lavandulifolium. Next base: position 82,507,144 of record CM040241.1, on the reverse strand, counting down.
ATGTGGACACATCTTAGAGTCGCGGTGACGACGCGTCTCACTGGGTTTTACTCACTTTAAACATCGTTTGAATTGTAACAAACTTATTTCCGCAAGTTGATTTTCATTTGGGACCGAACTTTGTAAACTCGATTGTTTTATTAAATCAAACGATGTGTTTTCCAAACGACACTTTAGGTCGCTCAATATATCCAGAATCGTGATGCTATGACATCAATCCTCGTGAATTCCATTCCACCGCAAAACAGTAATTTGGGGTGTGACAGATTGGCATCGAGCTTGGTTATAGAGAACTAGGTTGCATCATTGACCCTAGACTATAACTACATTATCATAGCATCTCATCATTTCATCATAAGTGCATGTTCACTTTACATGCGGTTTATACGTACAATTTTCGAGTTATTTACTTTCATTTCATATCGATTGTCACATGGATGCCCTTAAATGCCCATTCCATTATTCTTTCTTCATACTCTAATGTGTAGAATTCCTTGTCATTCCCTATCATAATTTTTATATCAGTTGACTCATCACCGATAACGTCGAATGCTGAGATAAACCTTTAAGCACGGCAAAGTCACTCTCACTCCTCTGTTTCACCACTAACATGTCGAGTTACACTTTATTCACACACTAAGTCACTAAACCATTATACATTTGAAGCACTTACAACACCTCATAACCCATCTTTTTCGAACCCGTCGATCATTTTGAAAAATAACCTCAAACTTATCATTCTTATCACATTTCTTTGGGCGTTTATTATTAACATCGGATTTTGCTACGCCTCACATTTCCTCTTGTTTTGAAGAAGATATGGCATCAAGAAAGCCACAAATGAAATGACCCAAGCGGCTATTCAAAAGTTGGTGAATGATAGCATAGCCGATGCTTTAAGAATTGAAAGGGAAGCGGTGGCCGCCGAGCTCATAGGAGCGGCTTGCTGCAGCAAGGCTTCTCATGCATCGGAAATGCGGGAGGATCCGGAGTTAAGAGTCGTTCTTACAAGGATTTCAAAGTGGAGATCCCACCAAGTTTAAAGGGATCAAGGAGCCACCGCCATGGTGCGATGGTTCGAGAAATTGAGTCCGTGTTTTTTTGTGTAATTGCCCGGATGATAGTAAGGTCAAGTTTGCTACAAGTACACTACTTGATGGAGCATTGTCGTGGTGGAACTCATATGCTCAACCGATGGGAATGGAGAATGCTTTCAAGCTTACTTGGGAGCAATTCAAGGGTTTGGTAACTAAGAAATTTTGTCCTCGTACGGAAGTGAAAAAGTTGGAGACAGAATTCTATGAGTTGGTAACTATTGGGTATGACATTGACACTTACATTCGAAGGTTTCGAGAATTGGCCGTATTATGCCCATCTATGGTTTCGGATAATGAGAAGCTATTGGAGGCTTTCATTGAAGGACTTCCTGAGATTATTCAAGGCGATGTGACTTCCTTTGATCCGCAAACGATTGAGGAATCTATTCGATTGTCTCAAAAGCTTATGGCACAAGTAGTAAAAAGGGACAACACCACCAACACCAACCGTAACAACAATACCAACAACCGCACCAACTACAACAATAACCACGACAACAATAACAATAATCACACCATCAACAACAACACCAACAACCAAACTAACCACAATAAAAGGAAATGGGAAAACGACCGAGGAGGTTATAACAACAACAACCAAAACCGTAACGCTAACCATCATCAACAATGAGAATAGAGGGCAAGAAAGCGCAATGGTTTATGTTGTTGCACCAATAGAAGGCGAGGTTATCTTTGGAACCTACCCGCTATGTAGTCGATGTAAGTATCATCACACGGGTCTTTGTCTGTTAAGTACTACAAGTGTCAAAACTAGGACACCATGCCGGGAATTGTAGAGGCAAGACCATAGTTACGTGTTCGGATGTGGGGAGCAAGGACACTATCAAGTCAATGTCCTCAAAACCAAGGTCAACAAGTCGAAGGTGCTCATGGGAATGTATATATGTTAGAGGAGGAGGAGCTCGTCAAGGTATCAACGACGGAAGACTAAAGAAGTTCGAAACTAACGGTCTTATTTCTCCTTATGTACTATGTTGTACTAAGTTTATATCTTTCATCGTATCCGAATCTTTATAACTTAAGATGTACTACTTTTGATAAACCACTCGTTGTAAAATATTCTCATCTATCGTACTTATTTTCTTTCTGATTTGTTATTATTTACGAGAATTTTACTTCTTTTTACTTTATCGACCATTTTAACGACACGGTTTAAATCCTTGTAAGCATCGAGAGTTATAACAACTAAACCGAACGTCACATCATCGTTCCTTAATTATACATAGCCTAGCTAACTATGTCTAATTCTGGAGGGGTCATGTTATGTTGGGAGCAGTTAATTATAAATCTTAGTGCAAGCAAAATCTTCACGTATTTCAAAGTCAAAGTGTTGCTTATGAGAGATTCACCCGATATTTTCTTTACTATGATGTTTTAGACACTCTCAATCATCGATAACCGTAACGACATTTCTCCATGTCTTTTCTCCTCGTTATTCATCACAAACTCAAAAATTTGATAGACTAACACGAACTGAATTCAGGGACTGAATTCCTTTTTGGATGGGCGAATGTGACAACTCGCAATTTCAAGTCATTTCTCAAGTTCACAATTTCAACATTTAACGTAAACTAGGTTTGCGTGTTCCAAATTCGCGTAACCTTTATGGTTTAGCGGCGAATTCCTGATCATATCATCACGAACATTTCATATGGACTAAGTTTAGTCTACATTTCATTAACATCATTTGCATCATATTAGCTCATTCATAATTTTACATTTCACATTTAACGTGAATTTTATATTAAATAAAGCGTTATCGGCGTGAGTTATTATTTTAAACATTTAATCCGATACTTCCAAAATGATCCCGGTATATTTTTATACTTATATTTAGTTTATAAAACTATATTTTGAGTTTACCTAGTGTTCTAAATTTATTTTGTACATAAATCGTTAAAGTTATATTATTACGACGTTTTCTTAAAAACTACGAAAATTTTATATCATTCAAATTTCGCAAGGAATGTATTTTACAATTTTATTACTCCGTATCTCATTACATTCTATTTTGATCTACTAAAATTATTTTACCTAAAAACTACCATTTACCTTACAAGTTACATTTAACTACACATTTACTTACACTTTCTTACAAATTATACAACTAAATATATATATATATATAATAAAAAAAAAAATTATTTGAGAAACAAAGCCCCCAAAATCCGGCCCTATGGGATTGTCAATTAATGATTGTTGAAAATTTTCTTTGATTGTATACAAATTCACTTCATCTCATTCTTTACTTCATTCACCTCACAATAATTCATCTAGTATTAAAAAGTTCTCTCCTTGTTGCTCTTCTTCATCAAACCGGTTCTACCATAGGTGTTCAAGGGATCACCAAAATTTTTACAAGTTCAAGTTATATACAATCTAGATAATACTCTTATTAAGATTTTGAAATAAAAATCTAGAGTATTTAGGCTAAACCTTGTTCTTTGCACCTCATCATAATACTTGTAAGCATATCATTTACATTTTTCATATCTCCTTTTCATTTCATAAGTATCTCTTCATTTTTGGAGCAAGCATGCATGATTTGTGTTGTTTATACCATTTTTTACATGATTTTTAGAAATATATATATATAAGGTCATCCTATAATTATCCCCTTGGTATACTTTGGTCTTGATGATGTTTAGGAACCCATGACACCCTAAGAAGGTGTATGGTAGGATTAGATTAGCTTTGGAGTTGATTTGAAGGGATTAGAATAGGTTTGGTGCGAGAAAACTATTTTCGACGTATAAAATATGTTCTGTCCTTGTTTTGATTTTTTGGAAAATCCGACAAGAGGGCACGACTTTTTGGCCTTGATATTTAGAAAATATACTTTAAAACGAATCCGTGGCTTGAGCGGATAAAACGGAGTTATAACGAAGAAGTTATGAATTTTTAAAGTTTGACGACGAAATATATATTTTTCGAGAAATTTAAACAAGTTATTTTTACTTTATTCGAGTAAAAATGAGCCTTAAGCTTCATAAATTATTTCGACTTGTCAAAATATATTAGTATACTTTGATACGAAGCTAAGGACATATAATACGTAGAAAGCGGATTTGAAACGACTAAGATATGCACGCGTTTTCATAAAATTGCCGTAACTATTATTTTAAAAAAAACTATATTATTTTACGAGACAAGTGTTACGGTGAGTCAAAGCGTCCATGTTGAGGGCTGTTTTTAACCATGATGTGGAACTTTTGGAGCAATTGTCTTCTAATAAAATCAAGATCACCGAGCATATTTTTCAAAACAATTGACCGTTTGTATAGCGGAGTTTTAATAAATTATTTACGGATGCTTAAACTTGGCGAAACTCACTTTTTACACAACAATTAGACAAAATCACCATCTTTAACCCTTATTATCTTTATGATCGAGACCTTTATGTCGAAAACTCTGAATCGAAACTTCTAGATTTTGATACAAACTTTCCAAAACCGTCGAGTTCGTTCTCTAACGTTCGACGTACACTATTTTACGACTAGTTTTTGAAGCTATTTTATCACTTTCATGAAAAATTCGACAACATTGTTTTTCTGACGAAAAGTGAAAATTTCACCATAAATCATTACAAAACCATTGTAGGATGACATTTTGGCGTAAATACTTGTAAAGCGATTTTAGAATGGTCAAGTCGTCAAAAGAGTATTTTTCGACGATAAGTATTATTTTCAAAACTCACAAATGGTATAAATAACATACGAAATGCATGCATAACATTACATTGCAACTCATTACATATCATATCATTCGTAATAGGTCCAGATTAAGGTATCACGCTATACCTCAGTGTACTCACTCTTGTCATCATACCAGTTTATCAAGTGAGTTTCATAACCCCTACTTTTACTTGTTTTCATAACTGTTTTGGGGGAGATACATGCTCAACTATTTTTATGACTATCTTGATTATTTGAAACTACATGCTTAACTGAACTTAATGAGTAGTCATATCCTATATCATAAATCATTGATCTGAATGTTTTGGGATTATCATTGATCCGAATGTCTTGGGATTATCATTGGTGAATGTCTTGGGATTATCACAGGCCGAATGTCTTGGGATTATCATTGAAATTTGAATGTCTTGGGATTATCATTGATTTGAATGTCTTGGGAACATCATTGAACCGAATGTCTTGGGATTTTCATTGAATTGAATGTCTTGGTATAATTATGTCAAGTAACTATTGATACATTAAGTTAGGCACTATTTTGTGAATTCATTTGACGATGTGCGCTTGAACATAAACTATATTACATTTTGGCAATGGGTTGTGAATACACAGTTGCAAGTTTTGTATGGGCGGAACTTGGGCGAGTGGATTTACAATGCCTTTCTTTGCATAAACGATTTTGAAAGGCTTTACATTTCAATACAAACCCTATGAACTCACTCAACCTTTGTGTTGACACTTTTTAGCATGTTTTATCTCGGTATCTAAGGAATATACTTCATGGCATGCATGTGGACACATCTTAGAGTCGCGGTGACGACGCGTCTCACTAGGTTTTACTCACTTTAAACATCGTTTGAATTGTAACAAACTTATTTCCGCACAAGTTGATTTTCATTTGGGACCGAACTTTGTAAACTCGATTGTTTTATTAAATCAAACGATGTGTTTTCCAAGCGACACTTTAGGTCGTTCAATATATCTGAATCGTGATGCTATGATGATCAATCCCGAGAATTCCATTCCACGCAAAACAGTAATTTGGGGTGTGACAATTTACATCCCCACTATCATCACCACACCTCTACAATTTAGAGGACTTGCCTCTAGGCCGTCTCATCCGCTTCATGACAACATTTTCCTCATTAGGAGGAATAATGGTACAAAATCAAGGTGTTGAGTTAACACTTGCTCCGGCTTCCTTTTCGCCGTTTCCATCATATAATCCCATTTGGATTATGAAAAATCATCAAAGTCAACCACCCGACCATATGGAAGTTGACACTTCTCTACCACCACCATCATTCTTGGTCGAGCCATTCTCAAATGTGCCTCCACCAATCCATCCATCGTTTGAAGCTCCACAAGCCGCTTCACTTGATCCTTCGCATCAAGCCACCTCATTTCTTCCACCACCACTACCTAACCATGACAAAGATTGCTATCATTGTCAACATGTTGAAGGTTTGATACATGAAGTACGAGAAGACCAACGTTTCATGTTCTATCATCTCCTCGAACGTTTCGACGAGATCAAACCTAAACAAAACTTGAGCTAGAAGATTTTAGTGGTGTCCTAGCATCAAGCGATAATTGGTTTAGAAATTCCTAGCCATGTATTTTCTTATTTTCTTAGTTTTTAGAGTCATGTATATCATAACTCTAGTTTTATTAAATGGAATTACATGCTACTTGTTATGTTTCGAGCATATGATTACTTTGTATTCATATCTCATTTTGTGATAACATTGCTTGTTATATCACCTTTTTGAAATTAATCACCTAATACGGATCCTCGAATTGCTAGACGGATCCCTACTAGAGGGAACCGTGGGATCCGTGAGATGAGCTTTCTTTCTACTAATTTGAACCACATTTGCGGAAATTGTGAATTATACTTGCTTTCTAATCTTTGTTTTGTAGTTATTCAATTTACACATGAAGACTTTGACATCCTAAAGCTGGGGAGCTTTATGTCAACGCAATACATTGCAAATTACTTGCAATACTAGGTTTACATTTCGTGACATCCCGTGCATAATTGCAATCATCAAGGGAGCACATTCGTCACTTAGACGAAATCTTTGCAAACTTACTTGCAAACAAACTAGATTAGTATCACTTTCTTGGCGCCTTACATAGGTATGGCCTCGTCAAGGGGAGTAAAGACGATATTCCTTCCGTTACTTGCTCTCTATTTCTTTTATTTTTATTTCTTTCACATGTTTTTCTTAAAAGCGATGTGTTGCTTTCCATCAAACACTTTTGTTTCGACAAAAGAGGGAGAAGAAAGTAAAACTACAAATTCAAACTTTACAATTTTAGTTTTCATTAAAATAATTTTATGTTTTGTCATCAACAAAAGGGGAGATTGTTAATACAAATAAGCCGTAAAAGCGTTTATTTATATTTTACGATCTTCTAATGTTTTGTCGATAACAAACGTAAAATCATTTTAACGAAACAAATAAAATACGTAAATTGTTTGAACTAATAGTTTCTAACATATTCACATTTTCACATAAAACACTAAAACAAGTATAAGTGATTTTATGATTTAGTAATACATATGTACAACAACTAGTGTTTACATATTTGGATAAAATATACACATAACTAGTATGTAGTATATTGGGTATATATAAATGGGTAGAAACTTAAGCATCACAACCCATTGGGCAAATACATTGAATGTAGTTGGGTACAACCCAAATCCCATAACCCAGGGATCTTGACATAACCTATTGCATGACATCATGCTTATATCATACATGGAAAATATCCATAACCCATGGATCAACCCATACCCAAGTGACCAAGTGCATTGCACTCAAAGATACATTGTATCTAGCCAAAGATCCATGGTTCAACCCATGACCCATGACCCATAACCAAAATACCCATGGGTAGGGCGTCCCACGGATCCTTGTGGAAGGGATCCGTGGGATCCGGGATCCGATGGGATTTTCCTCATAAATAGTGAGCCATTTCTTCATTATTTCGACCTCTTTCTAACACACTTTCTCCCCGAGTTAAAACCCACTAACCTCGGATCCAAGAGATCTATGTTTGTAGTTTTGTTTTGTGTGATCTTTTAGGTTCCTCTTAAAGGCAAGATTACCACCTTTGAAGTCGAGCAAGCTCAAGTCCATGAGTTGCCATGCTTCCTCATCATCAAGGCATCAAGTCTTCTTGTTGATGATTCCTTTCTTTCTTCAAAGAAGTGTAGTGTTGAAGACATTAGTGAAAGATGTCTCAAGTGTCAAGACGAAGATATTAGTGAAGGGTATCTATCGTCTATAGCATAAGCACTTGTGGTAGGTGCTTAGAAGTCAAGACAAGAAGAATTAGTGAAAGGTGCTTAGAAGTCAAGACTTGAAGCATTAGTGAAAGGTGCTTAGAAGTGAAGACACAAGACATTCATGAAAGGTGTCTTGTAGATCTAGTCAAAGGCATTAGTGAAAGGTGCCTTAGATGTACATTCGATATGGTGTGTTTCGATGTACTAGATAGACTAGCATTAGATCCAAGGATATTGATGTCCTTGATGATGTTGTAAAGGAGTAGATCTTCTTTGGGATTAGTCTTTGGTGTAGTGTGGTAGTAGTTCCTCAATTTCAATGGAACTAGGTTCTTAGCCTAGTACCTAATAAAGGGTAGGCGACGTTGTGAAGGTGTAGTTCACCTTGGAGTGAAAGAACTAGGTACTTAGCCTAGTACCTTATAAAGGGTAGGCGACGTTGTGTAGGTTTGGTTCACCTTGGAGTGAAAGAACCCGGTGGTTAGCCTAGCACCGAAAAAATGGTAGGCGACGTTGTGAAGGCTTCTCCGCCATAAGGAGATTGGTGTAGTGTTTACAAACTCTCGAGTAGGTGACTCGGGGAGTGGAGTAGGGCAAGGAAGGTGTCCTTGTAGCCGAACCACTATAAATACTCGCGTTGTGGTTTTGTGCTTCTTACTCTTATCTTTTCATTACATATATTTATATGCTTGTTTATCAACATCCAACACACACAACCAAATAGATTGACATAAGTCGATCTAAATAGTTTAAAAGGAAGTTTTAATTGGTAAAACTATTCAACCCCCTTCTAGTTTTCCACACAACGTTTTACGCGATTACTGTTATTAGTGTCGAACCATTTGACTTTGAACAACACAACATTGAATGAAATATATGAAAACTCGAGAATTTCTTCAAGTCGGCCATAATGCATTCCTCCATCGAGGTTAGGAGTTGATATTCCATTGTTTTGAGTTGAGCAGCGTAAATCACGGTGGTGTCTGATAAACTTCACACCGTTGACTACGCAAGAGTTGGTGAGGCTTCGAGTACATGATGTTCCACAAGCCAAAGCGAATAACTCGGCGGTACAACTTGGGTCCTTCTATACTTTTACTTCACGAATCTATGAAAAAGTTAATAATAGATAGATATGAGTAATAGTCGTTATTTTTACTGGGTAATACATACAATTAGTCTACCTTCATCTCAAACCAGCGAGGAAATCCTTCTTGCAAGTCTCTCGCCAGAAATGCCCCGTAAATGTTCATGATATTAGAATAAGTCGTCGAATAACAACTTACGTGAAACAAATTTTGAAATAAAAGCGTACCTCTTATACGCGTTCATGTCTGGTCGATTTCATTACTTTTGTGTAGTACGTACCATACTACTTGCTTCATTGTGTCGTATTAAACCGAACTAATGATAGTTTACCATTCTTTTGCAGATGATCGAAACACCTCAAATCGACTTGTTGGCCTTGGACCGTCCTCATTCCGGTCAGACGATTAAATCTCGTCTCAACACCCGAAAATAATGCGAATGAAGTTAATACTTCATCAAGAATATAACCCTCCGCTATTGAACCTTGAGCTTGGCTTTATTTCGACATAATTTTGAGCTTTTTCATGTATCTTTCAAATGGATATATCCACCTCATGTAAACAGGACCGCCTTCAATAGCCTCTTCCGGTAGATGAATAACCAAGTGAATCATAATGTCAAAAAGTTGGAGGATATATTTGCTCAAAGCGCACAAAATATTGATCGATTGTTCTCTAGCTTTCAACATGTCATCCACCATCAAAGTTCGAGTGCATATTTGTTTGAAGAATGAAAAAAGCTCGATTATTGGTGTTTTGGTCCTTCAAGTAATTTTGAAGTCCAGTGAGGAAGCAACCGTTGCATCATTATGTGATGATCATGAGCCTTCAAGCTTTGTTATGTTGCTATCGTTGTCGGTCACTTTATGCTTGAAGTTAGATCTAAACCCATCGGGTAGTTTAACACCTTTGATGAATTAAGAAAAAATCGGGATATTAGAATAAGTTGTCGAAATGAATAAGCGAATTAATTCGAACAAAGAAATTTTCAAATAAACGCTGTACCTTTAATGAATTGACAAAAAGTTTTCTTTCTTGGTTGTGAAAGAGTACGTAGGATGAGGCTTAGAGCACTTCCGTTTCCTTTGTTGACGAGCCACAAGTCGATCTGAATATTCAAATTTTGTAAGTCTTGTCTTGCCTTGTTGGTGTCTTTTGATTTGTCATTCATTAACAAAGTACCCAACACACTCTCACACACATTTTTTCGATATGCATAACATCTAAATTGTGTTTTAGTGTAAGAAAAGACCAATACTCTAGCTCAGAAAAGCAGATTTTTGTCCAATTCAATTCGCGATCGGGATCATGTTTTTGTTCGCACCCCATATCTTGGATGTTTACCGGGAGACGTTTAGGCAATCTTCTTAGTTGATCCAAGATGTCATCACTGGTAAATTTTCTAGGAGGGTCTGTATCATCTACCTCTGTATACAATGCCCTTCTGTTCTTCCGCCATTTATTGGTCGTGCTTAAGAATCTTCTGTGACCAACATAAGCGGTTTTGTTTAACACGTGCATTGCTGGAGTGTCTACATTACATGTTGGACATGCCTTGTAACCTTACCTACTCCACCCATACAAACTACTTCGAGCGAGAAAGTCATTGATAGTCCATAAAAGCGCTGCTTTCATACAATTCGGTGCTGTAATAAACATCCTTAGTCATGACTCCATCTTTCCATAAAGTCTTTAGGTCATCAATCAAAGGCCTCGGGTAAATATCAATATCCTTTCACGGTGATTTGGGGACGGAATTAACAATGTCAACATAAGAGAAGTCTCTCTCATACATATCCGAGGAGGCGTATTGTATGTGGTTAATATGACCGACCACATCTTGTATGATGACTAAGGTTGCCGTGACGGATTGAAACCATCTGCAGCCAACCCTAACCGGACGTTTCTTTTCTTTAGCAAATTCCTTGAATACTTGATGTCAAATTTCTTTCATGCTTGACCATCAACCGGGTGTTGCATCTTACCGTTCTCCCTAGGCGCCTGCGCATGCCAAGTCATATGTTTTGCAGTGTGTTTAGACTTGTACATACGTTGTAGTCTAGGAATGATAGGAAAGTAACGCAACACCTTGTTAGGAACTTTCTTCCCCAGTGTGTCCTTTTCTTTCCATCTACTAGCGCCGCAGATCGGACAAGTCTGCATATCTTTGTTACCCGCCCCCCGATATAAAAAGAAATCATTTACACAAGCATGTATCGATTCATATCCTAACCCGATAGTTTTAAATGTCTTCTTTATTTCATAGTATGACGATGGCATGTTGTATCCTAGAACGGGAGGGAAAACTTCCTTGAATAAAGTTAGTAACTCATTAAATGTGGTGTCACTCACTTTACCTTTGACCTTGATGTGCGTAATCTTTGCCATAAAGTCTAATGAAGACATCCACTCACAGTGGGTATAGTTTTTCGTTGGCGTTGGCAAGTAACTCATCATACTCATTACGTTGAGGAATTGCATTGTTACTTGTCTCGCCAATATTTCCTTGAGTTGGATCATCCGGTTCGTTATTGGACCAATATCATGAAGGAACTCAACCATGTCACTCATCCTAGGGTGTCTTGTGTTGTGTACGACTTGTTCGGGCATCCGGCTCACCATGATTATACCATTTAGTATAACTTTGTCCCCACCATTTTGTGTATGTGGTCAAACAAAATTCATGCTTTATCCGGTTTATGTTTAAACAATGAGCACAGGACATTTTATATTCCCATCAATATTCACCAAGGGCTTGCAATAGTTGCGTAAAGCTTTAAGGCCAACTAAAATTTTCTCTTGTGCGTGCTAGTGAGACCCAACTTTTATCAATTAGGATAAGCGCATTTTAATGAAGCAATAAATAATTATATAGACTTCAAATGTTCACAAAAATCTACACGTAAACACATAAAGGTGGAATTACCATTTGTGCGTTTTGTTCACCTAATCCAACTATGGAAGGCAATCTAACCCATTTCTTTGAATGTTTCGTTCATATGAATGCGTATAATTGAATTTACTATTTGAGAAAATTTGGCAAGATTTCCTCAACTCCCCAAATATGTGCATTAAAGACATATTCGTAGGAGTAAAAGGGAAACACTGTCGAAATTTTCACAAATAGTAAATCAATTATACGCATTCATATCCTAAATAAGACAAAACATTCAAAAAGCATTCCCAAACAGGGGACTTTCCAAAATTAATTTCTAATAAATTAATTTCGGACGGGTTTTCTATGGGATGATTAACTTCGGACGGGGACTTTCCGAAATTAATCACTAAAGTCCTAAAATCATTTACAACAGTTCAACACAATCAAATACCATACAATACTATGAGCTTATTTGTTTAATCTTATTTGTAGCTTATGAGCTTATTTGATTTTCGGCTTATATATCATAAGATTCAATTTTCCAGCTTATATAAGTTTATTCGGACCATAATATACTTATATAAGCCCACAAGTCTCCAAATAAGCTGGAAAATTGAAGCTCGTGAAATATAAGCCGATAACAAATAAGCTCATAAGCCCATGTATAAGCAAACAAACACCCTTAAAAACATATAAAAGCCATATAAAAACATATTGTAGTCACTACTTTGTAGTCGCGGTTGTGCGATGGTCCACGGTTGGACTCGGCTCGGTCTCGGTCGCAATCGGTCTCGACACGGCTCGGTCTCGGCTCAAGAATCGGGTCTCGGCAAAGAATCGTACCAAGAATCAAAATAGTTAGCAATATACATAAAGTAAATTAATTATTAAAAATACTAAATGTAAACGGAAAAATATGAAAATTTTATGATAAATACTAGATGATAATACCAATCTAAGAAAAATAGGAAACTGGAATAAGCTATACTAAATAAGCTGATAATAAGCAAACATGGGTATAAGCTAATATTGCTCAAAGGGCATAAAGATCCATGAAAAAGCCGTGTGAACAGCAGCAATGGCTGCTGTTATGTGTTGGTGACAGAAAAAATCTTAAACAACTACCTAATAACCTTAAAAAGACTTTGACTCTAAAAGTCAAACTGGGTAACATGGGTTTTAGACCAGATTTAGACTTAAGCCAAACACCCTTTTATGGGTGAATTTACATAAAACTGACTTAAGCCAAGAGGGGCTGTTTTGCACTTATTTTTAAGCTGCTAAAAGACTACAAAAGGGAGAAAAGAAGCTAGAATGTTGAAATTGCGATGCGATGGGTAGAAACAGCAAGTGGTGGGCCTTGATGATTATAAATAAGTCATCAAAAAGGGTCATTAAAGCTCATGATGCGATGGGTAGAAACAGGCAAAAGCGTAAAGCAAGCTTGTGAAAAGCTTTTGAAAGGGTTGTTTAGAATGTTACAAGAGATCGACCTACGCGTACATATTTTACTAGCAAGACTGTATGTCATGATAAATGACAAGTAAACAATGCGTCGTAGCTAAACGAATGAAGGCCAATCCATAACCACATGATGCATCCCTTGTGGGCTGCTGTTAACCAAACGCACCCTTTCGGGGCTAAAAAATAAGCAGTCCAAACACCCTTTTGGTTCAGAAAACAAGCAAACCCAAAAACCCTAACCTCCCCTCTATCAGATCCCAGCAGCCCTTTGTTGTAGGTTTCTTAACCTTATTTAGATCTTGTGAAGTAGTTAAGGGTCTGTTTGGTTTGTTTGTGCATAAGCTACCTTTCGGGCTGCTATTAACCAAACGCACCCTTTTTAGTTCTCACATAAACAACAATCTGTCATTCAGGTATATATTTGCTTCATATGACTCATGCTACTCGTATTATCTTAACAAATCCAAAACACAAATCACTTTCCAAAAAGGAACTGATGGGGGGTTACTAAGGCCAAAAATGCTCAACTATAAACTTTCGCCGGGGACATGTCCCCGCTACAAACATAAACACAAAAAAAACCTTGGTTGTGGGGTCTCGAGAGCACGTGCGTTGTGGTCTCGGCTTCACTTCTTGGCTTCGGGTATCGGCTTCTCAGCAGCAGCTATATATACCAAAAAACAAAATTAACAAAAAAATTAATAAAAAATCAAAACAATTAAAATAATTGACAGAAATTATAAATAATTAAAACAATTGACAAAAATTATAAACAATTAAAACAATTGACAAAAATTATAAAAAATCAAAACAATTATACCTCGGTTTTCTTTGGTATCAGTTGAGAGTAAGAATAGAGAAGAGAAGAGAAAGAATCAAACTTTGAGAGGTGTTGAGGATAGAATTAATCTTTGAGAGGAGAGAAGGAGATGGTGCACAATGGTGCGCGTGTAGTGTTGGTGGAGCAATGGTGGAACAGTGGTGGAGCAGTGGTGGTGGAGGTGGTGAGTTGTGGTGGAGCAGTGGTGGTGGAGCAGTGGTGGTGGAGGTGGTGAGCTGTGGTGGTAGCAATGGTGAGTTGAGAGGAGGAAGACGATGGTGAGCTGTGTTTTTTCGTTTTTTTCCCGAGTATGAGCAGATCTGTCAATTATTGAGGTTAATATTTCCTTTCTACTTTTGCCGGGGACATGTCCCCTGCGAAAGTATTATTTGTCTTTTAGTGACACCTTTGGCGAGGACAAGTCCCCGGGAAAGTAATGGCGGGATAAAGTAAAAGTGGGGAGGGAAAATGAAAATTTTCGCCAAATCTTTCCCAGAGGACATGTCCCCGGGAAAAGGTAGAATTATTAAATTTTCCTTTTTAAAAAAACTCTTTATTATCATTTTAAATAATTAAAATCAATAATAAATCAATTTAAATTTAACCTAAAAATTATAAAATTATTATAATTACTTTTAACATAGGTTGCATGGACACGGCGATACCGCAAAGTATAGGTGCTATGGTATACGTATCATGTTAAAGGACCGAGTATATGTGCTATGCTATACGTATCATGTTAAACGACCGAATATAGGTGCTATGGTATACGTATCATGTTAAACGACCAAGTATAGGTGCTATGGTATACGTATCATATTGAACGACCAATTATAGGTGCATTGGTATACGTATCATGTTAAACAACCAAGTATAAGTGCTATGGTATACGTATCATGTTAAACGGGCGAGTATAGGTGCTATGGTATACGTATCATGTTAAACGAGCTAGTATAGGTGCTATGGTATACGTATCATGTTAAACGACCAAGTATAGGTGCTATGGTATACGTATCATGTTAAACAACCAAGTATAGGTGCTATGGTATCGATCATGTTAAACAACCAAGTATAGGTGCTATGGTATCGATCATGTTAAACGACCAAGTATAGGTGCATTGGTATACGTATCATGTTAAACGACCAAGTATAGGTGCTATGATATACGTATCATGTTAAACGACCGAGTATAGGTGCATTGGTATATGTATCATGTTAAACGAGCGAGTATAGGTGCTATGGTATACGTATCATGTTAAACGACCAAGTATAGGTGCTATGGTATACGTATCATGTTAAACAACCAAGTATAGGTGCTATGTTATACGTATCATGTTAAACAACCAAGTATAGGTGCTATGGTATACGTATCATGTTAAACGACCGAGTATAGGTGCTATGGTATACGTATCATGTTAAACGACCAAGTATAGGTGCTATGGTATACGTATCACGTTAAACGACCAAGTATAGGTGCTATGGCATACGTATCATGTTAAACGACCGAGTATAGGTGCATTGGTATACGTATCATGTTAAATGAGCGAGTATAGGTGCATTGGTATACGTATCATGTTAAACGAGCGAGTATAGATGCTATGGTATACTTATCATGTTAAACGAGCGAGTATAGGTGCTATGGTATACATATCATGTTAAATGAGCGAGTATAGGTGCTATGGTATACGTATCATGTTAATCGACCAAGTATAGGTGCATTGGTATCCGTATCATGTTAAACGACCAAGTATAGGTGCATTGATATACGTATCATGTTAAACGACCAATTATAGGTGCTATGGTATACGTATCATGTTAAACGATCAAGTATAGGTGCATTGGTATACGTATCATGTTAAACGAGCGAGTATAGATGCATTGGTATACGTATCATGTTAAACGATCAAGTATAGGTGCATTGGTATACGTATTATTATTATTATTATTATTATTATTATTATTATTATTATTATTATTATTATTATTATTATTATTATTATTATTACATAGGTCCAAATTATTTGCAAATTGTCTCATGGTATCAACTTCCCACCAAAAAAATGTGGCCAAGAATTCCCACAAAAAACATGGCGCCAAGAATTCCCACCAAAAAAATGGCGCCAAAATTTCCCACCAAAAGCTACCAGATCTGCTCTATATATCACATAAAGAAAACTTGAGATCTTATCCCACCAAAAGCTACCAGATCTTATCCTCAAAACCACTCAACCTCACAACCTCTTATCTTCATACAAATTTCAAAACCTGATATGGAGCCATTAATCCTTTTATGTGTTCTTGTGGAGCAGAAAATATAAAATTAAGAACATCACATATAGAATATTCAGTTGGACGACAATAATATGCATGTCCTCTGTTAAAGGTGAACAATCATACATTTCTTATTTATGTAAATATACAAATAACTGGGTTGTAATCTCTTATAATTTTCTTATTATGTAACAGCCCAAAAAAGATGATAATAGGTGCGGATATTTTATGTGGAATGATTCATTTGACGAGTACTTAAGAACAATCTCTTCTCAAGGTTCTGGATCTGCACCAACAGATTGCTCGAACTGCCATGAAAAAGATCTTAGGATAAGCTTGTTGGAATCACAAAAACATGTGCTAGAGACAAGAGTAAGGTTGCTGGAGGCCAGACTTGCAATGGCAAGGATTCCTGACGACCACACATGTCAGTCGGATGCATTACTTTGTGAGCTGTTAGGTGACATGAAAAATCTTCGTATGTAGTAGTAGTAGTTGTTGTTGTTCTTGTAGTAGTAGTAGTTGTTGTTGTTGTTGATGTTGTTGTTGTTGTTGATGTTGTTGTTGTTCTTGTAGTATGTTAGGTCACTAGTTTTACAACACAAGCTTATAGAGAAAGAGATGAAGGCGGATGAACAAGCTAAACACACAACCACACGATAACAATAATACGGTTTAAGAGAAAGAGTGTATGTGAAAGAATAACTTGAACAACCAACCCTCAAATGAGGGTTTACAATAGTTTATATAGGCAAGGAGCTGGGGCAACACTCCTCTCCTTCCCTATTCCTTATTGGGCTTGGGCCTCGACTTATGGGCCTTCTACATAATTTGGACCTTAAACAAACATAAAGGCAGAATAAAGCTACCTATTACATATGAAATATAAATACTTGAAATCTTGTTTAGGAGTGATTCCAACAATCTCCCTCAGTATATATGAATGTAAGCGGTGAAGGCGTTGATGTAATAGTAGCGGTGGCGTCTCCGACATTCTTCTTTCTTGTGAGAGGAATTGTCTTGATTCGAACAATCTCTCCAAATGTAGAGAGATCGTTATCTTTGAACAGATTATGCTTTGGCGTCATCTTTGACTTTGTTCTTTGATCATTGTTCATTGTGGTGAAAATGATAGTATGTTGTTGTTTGCATCGATGCGCCTCAGTGCCTTGTTGCTCCGGTGTCTCCACGTCATTCTTCAACATGCTCACACGCTCTTTGTGGTGGAAATCAATCTTGATGAAGTTCTTTAAGTCTTTAACTTTGTAGATTCTTTGGTTGATGAAGAATCATTACATTGTTGTGTTGCATTGAATAGAACTTCCATTATTGATGATGTTGGGCGTGAGCATGAGAAGAATCGACGATCATCCCGCCCGGAGCTTCCATAAGAAGAAAACATTTCAAGCGGTTAGTAATAAGCGGTTTCAAGCACTTATAAGTTAGAACTTGAGAGTGTTAATGACATATTGTGAAAACACAACTCTAATTCTCAAAGGCCGTTCTGACTGAGTCCCAAGTGAGATAACACGATGTCAAGTACATCTCTGATTCGAGATGAGTCATTTGAGGTACACCAAGCATCACCTCTGACGTAGACCGTATGAGACACACTCGCGTAATCCACGGGGAGTTACCAAGCGACACTGTCGTGGTACGTTTGATGTCGACCACGGTAGGAGTTTCCATTCAATCATCGAGGATCACGGATGTGAACCTCTCATAAATGTTCTCGACAGTTGCTAAGATCATGAAGGACTCGATATGAACCCTTTGAATCCTTGAAGATCTTATTTGTTTATCAACAAGTGATTAAATGTCAAGTGTTCCTAAGAGATCTTTTGATGAATCTCATGGCTCTAGACTCGATAGTGCGTTTTGGTTTTCTGAGCGGAGACTAGGGAGAGGTCTCCTTCTTCAATACCGGTGATCTCAAGAGAAAGCCAATAGTTTATATAGGGTTCCTGTGAGAATGAAACAAGCACGTGGAGAGAAACTTGAGTGGCTAAGAAGGTTTAGTGCATGCGTCCTTTGGGTCCATGACGACTTTTAATCTTCAATACCGGTGTCACCGGTGACAACCGAGTATATGAATTGAACCCGGTATGCGCCCTAAGTTGAATAACTGAGGCTATTTCTTTTCACCCTTTACTTTGCATTTCTTTTGATTCTTCAACTCCTTCTTTCTCCGATTCTCATTTCTCCTTTTACAATCATTCCTAAGGACTTCTAACACTAACTAATGGTAGTGTCCTTGGTGAATCCTCGACTCTGGCGGATCATAGGACAGTTATTCTAACCTTAGTCACCTTATAACTCCATGACTAACCTATGTTTGCCATTTAAACCCTTTGTAAGTGAAAAATATCTCTCAAAGGGTTTGTAGATGAAAACATGTTTGAACCACAGTGAGAGATAAGTTTTGCATAAATACTCCCCCACATGTGCTTAATAGTTTTAATGGTTAAGCGACACGGTGAGGAAAGAGCGCACTTTTGAATTGATCCACTAAAGATAGACAATCTCCGCGAGACACGGTTACGTTGAATAGTTAAAGAGATACATTGTCGACTTTTAGGTGACAACTAGCTCTAATAACTACCTTGAAGGTGTAGACAAACCTTGGGAGGTTGTCAAACCCGTCGAGTTCATGTCTACCAAAAGTTTCTCGAATGGTACTTTCTACTCGAGACAAGTCCTTTGCGAGACACGTTTACATCACTAGCGAACTAGCTTGAAATTATTACCGTCCGGGACAAGTCTTTTCGAGTTGCGTACGATTAAGGATCGTCAATTCATTGGTTAAGTCTTTGCACACGAGAAAGCCAAGGGCTTGCACATGTTGCTTTACAAAACATATTTCTTATCACACAATATTCTCCCCTCAAAAATTGCATATAAGATGTTGTTTTGAAACATTTTGAGTAAATATGACCATTTTGAGTGTTGCGGGAAGAGTGACCACAGTGAACAATTTGTGAACAAAGTTTTCATCAAATACTCCCCTCAACTAGTGATATAAGCGGTTGAGGTTTTGAAATCATATGGGAAGTACTTGTCTTTTGAGCAAAACCTTGAAAAATGAAAGGTTTGATAGGTTTACTCAAAAATAAGAAGCTTTCGCTCCTTTTATAAGGATTGTGGCACCGAGGCGTACCACGGGGTCCTTTCTTGACAATTGGGTTGTACATTGTTATGTGTACAAGCCATTCACATATGTAATCATACATCCAAAATTATATGAAGGAAACCAATTAAGGGGTACCGGAAGTGCGGTGATATTCCGAGAGCGCTTGCAGGCGTTGAAAGCCGATGATGTTTCTCCTGAGTCGACCACCAACATAGCTCTCGGTCGTGCAGGCGATCCCACGAACAACCGTTCATCAATCAAGGTGATGATCGTCTCACATCCCTCCTTTCACGAGAATTCCAACGCTTAGGATTCCCAATTTTATTGCGTATATCCTTCAATCAGTATGCCAATCCATCCCTAACCATCTTCAAGGTATGATCCCGAATTTGTGGAGCTCACTACGCCATTAAGCGATTCTGCGAAGTTCACTGCGGTAAACAATGCCGAAAGGTTTCTTGATGGCGTAAGTTGTTTGGTGGTTGATGTCGGAAGGTCAGGCGTGGTGGAGTGAAGTTTACACGTTTACGATATGATTCAACGACCATACGGATATCTTCGACCGTTCTTTGATCACAATGCGTCTAATGAAGATGAGAACCGACTTGATAAATTCACGTTGAACTTGATCGAGAAGCGTCTCATACGACCACTGTACTTTGGCAAGATACATGTCTTGATGTCGTTGAGGACAAGTTCTCAAAAGTCGACCGGAGAATCCATAGTCTGTTCATCTTGTCGTTTGACTATGATATTCTTTAAGAATGTGTAGTCCCACTTAGACTTGAGATCAATGTGTTTGATGGCCACGATGTCCTTAGATTTGCCTGCTCGCATGTTGAGACTTGAACGAGCGACAGTAGTAGATTCTTGACGTTCGGGCCAATGATGAATCCATACAATGCATCTTGGTCGTATGCTTGCACATTGTCGAGAAAACAAGTGAGTTGCACGTTCCTCGATAGCTATGCGATTAGAGTAAATGGTCTGCTTTGGAATGGAAGAGTCAATGATGTAGTGTATTTTCTCGAACCATCGCCACCA
This sequence comes from Chrysanthemum lavandulifolium, assembly GCA_022545495.1. NCBI lineage: Eukaryota > Viridiplantae > Streptophyta > Magnoliopsida > Asterales > Asteraceae > Chrysanthemum > Chrysanthemum lavandulifolium. The sequence continues at coordinate 82,486,338 of CM040241.1, read as the reverse complement.
TGGAGAAGAAATTCGGTCTTTGTTGAAGAAATATCGGAAGGAATCCTTGGTTAAATGTCTTGGCCAATGGTTGGTAGAGGTTTAGTCAATCGGTGTAGTATGGAGGTTGTCCCTTTGTGTGAAGTCAATGTTTGCTTCGGATTGAGCCAATCCATGTTGTTAGACATAGCTCGAGCGATGTTCTCAAGATGATATTCGACCTCGAGGGCACTTTCGAGTTGTCTTTCCATAGTTGAAATGCTTCATTCTTGATTCGCTTCAAGTCGATTTCGTCATTTTCTTCACATGGAACTTTTCTTGCAGCAGTTTTGCATGCTCCAATGTTGAACCATCTACCAATTCTTGACCTTCATCGGGTAGGGAGTTTGATTGACAAGTGTGGAGAACCATTCAAACTCTTGGTTTTATCGTCATCTAGCCATGATACGACTCGGTGAGTCGTCTTTTCTTCTTTTGGAAGGCTTTGATGATGAAGTCGGTTTCGCACTTGTTTGGGTGAGGTGGGTTGTTGTTGGGGCTCAAGGACCTCTTCATCGTCACCACCCTTATACTCAAAGTAATCACCAATTTTATGAGTCGGGGTGGTAACTCGGAATCGTCACGAGGTTTTTCGGTTGAAGAGCAGTAGGAGACCTTTGTTGAGTAGGGGTCCGTTGGGGAGGAGGAGGCATCGAAGAAGATTCACCGGGCGCTTCGGCGTTTAGGTGCGAGTCTTTGTCCTTATCCTTATCTTCATCGTCTCGGGACGTTTGACTTTTCCTTCAAATCTACAAGCTTCTTGAAGTTGGTAGTCCGGCAATGCTTGATCTGATTTTGCTTCTTCAATATTGAACATTGCGGATCATGGCGACATTTGTGTCACAAGCTTGGCTACCAATTCATTATTCGAAAACACGACCGAATCGGTCGGATTGATTAATGATGGTTAAGGGTGTTGATCGAATAGTTTGTTTGGCGATACGCATCGATTTGGATAAAGTTGTCTAGTGAATAACTCCTTTGTGACTTTAGGAGCGTATTCGAAGGTACTTTTAGTGTAGCCTTGATCATTTCGTTCGATTCCTCCGACGGTGTTGTTTCATGAATTCTGAACAAACTTCCTTTCCTTTTGCATCTTTTCATTCTCGTCATACGAGATCTTTGTAAGTGATCGAGAAAGAAATTGACTTCTTGTTGAGCGCGTCTTTCTTCGACTTGTTTGTGACTTTGGTAATCCGTTCATGAGCTTGAGAAATCCAAGATTTAGGTGGTTTCTTCACCGATTTGGATGATGATCGGTTGACTTTGTTAATGGTGGTGGTGATGAATGAGATGAAGAATCCGATGATGAGGAGACATGAGGAGACTTCATGTCCTTAGGAGTTTCGAGGTTTTCTCCTTTGAGTGTGTTGGGTTGTCTAGAAGAAACTTTGAGTAATCATCCTCGTCATCCTTAGACTTTTCTTTCTCGATTATCTGTTTCTCAAAATCATAGACAATAGTGTCCTCCATGTGCTATTGTTGTTGGAAGAGTGGTGGCACCAGCTCCCTTATCGGGTTGATTAACCGCATCGGGAGAGGGTTTAGAGTGGGCAAGCACCACTTGAACCTCCAGGGGCCTCCCATTTGATCTTTAGCAAATTCAGTGACCTTTTGAGTGTGTCGGACGTTGTGAAACTTTTTCTGTATGATTTATCAATTGCTCTTCTTCATCTTGAGCTTTCATCACGAGGTACAAGTGTAGTAGTCTTCTCTTTTCCTTTAATAGTTTGAGGACTTGGAGGTTTTGGTGCTGAGGATTTTCATCCTTGCGTTCAGTAGTATGAGATCTCTTCATCGATTGATAGCCTCGAGTCCTCGTCCCTAATTTGTCTTTGTGGTTCAAGTGAAAGGATCGGAGTGGCTTCACGAGGCGGAACTTTCTTCTTGGGAGTGGGTTTCCTCTTTGGAATGGGTTTCTTCTTAGGAACATTCCTTTGACTATCTGTACTTGTGACACTTCACGCACTTCTCTTGGTTCTCGACGGTGTTCGAGAAGATTTTTAAATCAAGATGACCAACTTTGCCTTGTTTGTTGCTTCGGATATCTTTTATGCGTTTGAGCTTCGACATCTTGATTAGAAGGAAATCAGCGACCTGACACCTTGTTTCTTTGTAGCGTTTCCTTGATTCTTACGAGATAGAATAGGTTCCGTCAACATGTCGTGATTGTTGGGGTCATTGAGCCTCTTGGGGATGTCGGGATGAAGTCAGTGCTCTCTGGATCAACAATTTGGTATATCGATGTAGGAATCTTTGAGCCAAGTTTGTTGAGAAATGACATCATGTCATCCCAAATCGAGCTTCAATAGCGATTTGTTTCTTGTTGACGAAGGCCCAAAATATTTGCGATTCTATGAGCTTAGGATGCTCATAGCCGTATCATGACCGTAAGCAGACTTGGTGATGATCATGTAGAGTGTTCTCCATGGTTGAGGAATACTCTTAAGCTCTACGAGAGTGCTTGGTGATTACTCCAGTAGCCTCGTCATAACCGATATCGATTAAGGTGGAGAGTTAGCTCTTGACGGTGTGGCATAAAGTTTGGTTGGATTGACTTGGGAATAAGGAGAGCGACCCTTAAGTCTTGGTGTAATGATGACTTGTTTGTGATTGAGTCACCTTCACGCAGTTTGTCCTTTGACCCTTTCCATAGTGTTCAGGCTGTTGGATGTAGATCTCGGGGGCAGATTCTTGCGAGTTAGTAAGCATGTTACGATATGGATGAGTCCTCGAATATCAATAGCAATGAGACATGAAGATTGAGCAAGTGAGGGTGTCAAAGTCAACACGGAGGTTATTCTTTCCAATCTTCATTGGATAGCCATGAGGATAGATATCGGCAATGGAGAGAACTTGGTGCATCCACATTCATTTGTTCGACCATGTCGTGATGCGAAATAACATTAGCCAAAGAACCAACATATCGAGAGACATAATGTTAGTCAACGAAGGTCTTATTGTCTAGTTATTGAATGTATAATGATAATGATTATTCTGAGCCCTAAGTCACTTGTATGTTCAATCAATGAAGTCGTGAAATGTTTAGTGAGTTAGTTAACTTTAAGTTTTAAAGTTTATTTTATCACTTATTGTTCACAACATATCAAGCGATTTAAGTTTATTAGTGACATTTTAGGATTCGTGATGATATGATTCGTTTATTTACAAGTTTGTACAAGTAACAATTCATCATGAAGGTCAATCAGGTTAGCGTAGTTTAGACAAAGTTATGCGTGAGCGGTATGATATATGTTTGGCGTAGACTTACGCGTAGAATCCTATCTTCTGGCGTAAGAAATGTTGCAGCGTGGGAAAAAGAGTCCTTATGCGTAGAGTCTATGCGTGAGGCATATATAGTCCTTACGCGTAAGGCTACTCGTGAAGTTGACCTTAAGCGTGGGGTCCTTTGTTCGCATATCCTTCACGAGGATCTGCGTGGTCCATTGTAGAACCTTAAGCGTGAAGCTACGCGTAAGACAAGTCTTCGATAACAATCTACGCGTAAGGTGATCCTTATCGTGAATAATCAAATGACCTTGATTCGAATTATAAGTGTAGCAATCACGAAATAAATTGTCAAATCATCAAAATCGGCACATACATTCATTTCAATAACAACACATGGCATGAATTATGTATAAATCGATTCTGTAGAATATCTTCTGCGTAGACTAAACTCTAGTTCTACGCGTATCAAATCTAGCCATGGATTATGCACCAAAGTTATTCTGGTAGTTCAAGAGAGTTGTATGAGCTTATATACCAAGTATTAACATCTAACTCATGGTGAATCAAAAATACCCAATCTTATGAACCTTAAACCCTAATTTCAAAATCTGAATTCATCAGTGTTTCTGGGTAGTTATAGAGCAAGGATATGATTAATTCAACATCATATGAACATAACCCATCAATATTTAGACCAAAAACACTTCTCATTTGGAAGAACCCAAATCCACATAAACCTAAGTTTCAAAATCAATCAATTCATGTTTCGGGTAAGATTTGAGGATAAAGATATTATCATTGATGCTAAATACACGTTTGAAACAATCCTTTTAACCACAAACACACAATCTTGATTATATGATCATACACTTATCGTAGATCATAAAAGCGAGATTATACATAGTTTTAATCGTTGGATCTTTGAAAATTCAAACCATTGCTTAAAAACATGTTATAAATGCAGAATCACTTACAAAATGATGATACGAAACACGGTTTGAAGATTGATTCTTGTGCGTAGGATATGTTTGGTTGATAGTAATAAATGAGAAGAGTTAAGTTAGGTGGAGGTTTTATTTAAAATAACTTTAAGTTTTTGACAGTTTGGTCCTCCACTTTTCCATTTCATCAAAGCCTTTTAACTTCCAATTTTGGTTACCAAGCGAAGATTTTAGAAACCTTGACGACACTCCCCTCGACTTGAGAAAAATAATGAAAGGTTATTAATTAAAGTCCAGGGTGTCAATGAACCGAAATTACCACCATTTGTAAAAGAATCAAGCGAGATGTGATAACATGCAAGTACGAGATGTTTTGAAGCGGTTAATGGATTATTTTCTCCCCTCAACACTTGATCGGAAAAATCTTGAATTTTGAAAGATTAAAGTGTTGTGGAAAAATATACTTGCCATGTTGAAAGAAATATAGATTAGAAGAATATTTTTGTTGTTTTATCGGATTTTATATTTTTGTATTTTGTTTTGAAAATTTATTTACAAAGAGGTTTTGGTGTTCGACGGGTTTTTAAGGCTGTTTTAAGAGGTCATCCAGTTCCTCTTGAGTCAAACACCTCATACCAATTCGGTGGACCAACTCATTAAACCGGCGGGAGGCGAGGCTTTGGTGAGCGGATCTGCGATTGGTATTCGATCTCCACAAAGTATAATTCAACGGTACCTGTTCACATGGTCCTTGATGAAATGATAGCGTGATCGATGTGCTTTGATTTGAGTCTTGAGGCGAGTTGCACGAGATTGCAATGGCACTCCGATTGTCATGATACATCGGGATTCATCAAATACGTAACCATAGTCTTTGAGTTGTGTTCTCATCAAATGACTTGAGCACAACACGCGGACATGGCTACATATTCGCCCGATTGATGGCGATGTACAATCCTGCTTCTTTGATTGCCAAGACACCGGTTTATCACAGAAATTGTAGAGCTCTGAAGTACTTTTCCTTGAGTCTAAGCATCTGCGTGATCGTCTGGCGATTAGTTCAAACCGAATCCTTGGATACGGATCCCAAATTAATGGTTCCTTTATGTATCGGAGGATTCTTTTAGCCTCGAGAGGTGGGTTTCGGTTGGTCGCGATTGATAGCGGGAGCATAGATAAGCAGCAAAGACAATATCGGTCGCTGGTATGTTAGATACATGAGGACCCAATAATACTTGGTATTTGGTGGGGTCAACTAATTTACCATGTAAATCGACATCTAGTTTCTTGGTGTGAGCCATTGGTGTGGCATAAGTATCACGGTATTCATTCCAAATTTGTTTAATGATTCAAGGGCATATTTGGGTGACGGGGTGATTGATGAACTTGCGTCCTAGAAAGAGCGTAAGTTCACCCATCATGGACATTTCAAAATTTTTCTTCATGAGTTTTGCAAAGCGATTGAAAACTTTTATGTGTTGACCCAAAAATGATGTCATCCACGTAAATTTGAACAATTAAGATGTGTGCCCGTGATATTGTATGAAAAGAGTTGGGTCAACCGAGCCTTTGGTGAAATTATTGGCAATGAGAAAGATGATAGCTTATCGTACCATGCAGGGGCTTGTTTGAGACCGTAGAGAGCTTTGTTCGGTTTGTAAACATGGTTCGGGAACTCGGGATCAACGAATCCATCGGTTGGTGACATAGACCGTTTCTTTAAGTTGCCCATTGAGAAGCGCCGTTTTGACATCCATCGATAGATCGTCATGTTCATGTGAGCATGAATGCAAGAAATATCCGACGACCTCAAGGCGAGCAGCAGAGACAAAGATTCTTCAAAGTCTATCCCTTCTTCACGCGATAACCCTTAGCAACTAGCCGTGACTTGTTTGGATGACATTCCTTGACATCAATTTGTTTTCCAAATCCATTTTAGACCAATAGCGTAGACCCTGTTGGTCTTTCAACGATTCCATACTTCAAGGCGTTTGAATTGGTTGAGTTCTTCTTGCATGGATTCAATCGGTTGTCTTTTGTCATTGCGTCTTTAATGTTTTAGGTTGATTGGCGACGGTGAGTGCATAAATCGATGTTCACCATCCGAGTGAAGACGTTGTCTCGTAACGGCGGTTGATTCGGGTTGCCAATGATGTTAGCGGAGGATGGTCTTTTGTCCATCTATGTGTAGAGGTTGATGTTGGTATACATTATGCGATTCGAGAGATTCAAATGGTTTGTTGAAGATTCCGCAACATCACGGTGCAGCGATCTCATTAGCAAGCGGGTTGAAGAACGCATTTGGATCAAAATCTGCGGTGGGGTACTTCATTGAGAATATCATCAGTTGGTTCATCATTGTTGGAAGCGGTGTGTTCAAGCTGTTGTGTTGGAGTCAATTGGTGTAGGTGCATCTTCAACGATGGTTGTTGTAGCGGTGTATCGGTATAGGAATATTATCGGGTTGTGCGGTGGAGCAGCGGATACACGAGAGCACGTTCATCAATATCGTCCGAGAGGAGGAGCAAATAACCTTTCCATTTGTTGACGAGTTAGGCGAGGGCTTTCTTGGTGATGATGGGGGTTGAGGAAGTTTAAGCGGTTGTGACGGGTTCTAAGTGTTATACTCGAAGCCATTTCAGTGAGTTCATCGAAATGAGCATGAATCGTTTCCATTACCTCCTTAGTACTGACGATTCAGTTCGAAACCTTTAGAATTATCACGGTATCAATAAAGACTCCAATATCGACTTTTGCTTTTAGCTTTCCAAAATCATCACGATCATTATTCGGATAGCAAAGGGGCCAAATACATGAAAGTGTTTGAGGTTCGGTTTGTAGTTGTGAACAAGCTCAAAAGGTGTTTTGTTGTGGCGTTTGTGATCATAGAGCGGTTTTGAGTATAGCATCCGGTGAATCGACACGCCCATAAGTGTCTGGAAGTTTAGCATTGATTAACATTGTTCTTGCGCTTCCACTAACGTTCGGTTTCGTCTTTCAACAACTCCGTTTTGTTCGGTGTCGTGCAATAGATGTTTGATCTTTGAATTCCACTTTCTCATAAAATTCACGAAGGGTTTTGTTAACAAATTCGGTTCCTTTATGCGTAGAATAATCCCGGCGGTGTTGCGGTGAACACGTATCTTTGTGAGAAAGGTGATGATCATTTGTGGAGCTTGGTCTTTGCTACGAAGAAAATAGACCCAAGTCCATCGTGAGTAGTCATCAACAATTACTAAAATGTAGCGTTTGCCGTTGATCGTTTGCACACATCGGGCCACACAAATCCATGTGAAGAAGATGAAGCACATCTTTGAGGCGTGTTCCAACTTTGAAGGAAAATGAGCACAGTGCTTTTCCTTGTTCACATCTTTGAGCAAAGGTGATCTTTTGAATACCGGAATCGTGGGAGTCCTTGACTAGTTTGTGTCGAGCAAGGTTGGTGATGGTTTGAAAGTTTAGATGTGAGAGGCAGCGGTGCCATAGCCAAGATTTTGTTGATGTTGCCTTAGAAAGTAGCGGATGGGAGAGGAAGCAACCATGTCTTGCATAGAGATAGTGTAGAGACTAGAATTACAGCGAGCCGGACATAAGGTCGTTTCCTTGTAGATCACGAATGAAACAAGTTTTCTCCCGAAAGCAACCTCCAAATCTCCATCACAAAATTGACCCTCGAAAGCAGATTGTGACCGAGGCCTTCAACATAGTAAACCTGCTGATTTCGATGTTCCCATTAACATAATCTCCGTAGCCCATGATGGTGCAGTGATCGTTCGAATCGGCGGTGCCAATGAACTTTGCAATAAAGTTTGATAGCAGTTTAAGGTTGCTGTCATGTCGGGAACATCCGCTATCAACAATCAGGAGAATGATCATATCACTGCATTACACACAGGCGACACGGATGGAATAAGTAGATGTGGAACCCGAAATGTTAGAGGGTTCCAAGCGGTATATCGAGATATACACATTCATAAGTTTAGGAATCCATTTAAATCCTAGTGTGTTATATATCCATTTTGCCATCTATAACTACTCTTTGCTTTAGTCTTAGTGAGCAGCTGGGTGGTACAACATTCTTAGGAGGTGAGCGGGAGCTCTTGTGATAGCAATGGTTGCCTTAGAATCTAAAGATGGTGGTTTACCAAGCAAGCGACTTAGAATGATTAGTGGGCCTAGAGGTATTCCGATTCTTAGGATTCCGTAATCTAGAGATTATAGCTTTAGCAACACATTTGTCATGACAATCAATTCATACTCTTTTGACATATATCACAGGTGCATCGGTGAATATCAAAGGTACTTAACGGTTTAGCATTCGTTACATCACTATTTCTATTACATTTGCGGACGCAACATCTATAGTGGAAGTAACATGAGTTTTATTCGAGTCCTAGGGTGTTCTTCTACTTTAGCATTCCTTATTGATCTTTTCTTGGGTCGTAACTTCCTATTCTTCGTTTGGGTGCTCTAGGGCATGAAGTGCGGACGTTTGGAAAAGATGCAACTATTCTGTTTGAGGGAAACACATTAGCAACTTGTGATTTGGCGGTGGGAATTCTAGGTTCACGATTACTAAGTGTGGTGGTGCTAATCTCTTAATCACGATGGCGGGAGTTGTTCATACTTTCCTAACATTTCCGTAACTTAGAGATGGTGTGAATCGGATCTTGATTTTCGAGCGAATATTACCGGCAAAATTCATGACTTCTCTAGTGTGAGCTAGATAGTGATCAAGTTCATTAGATGCTTCATCTCGAGTCTTTTGAGTAAATCAAATATGACACCATATTCTGTTTAACTTTTAAAAGTTCTTGTTCATATTTTGAGATTTGACTTTTCAAAGACACGTTTTGATCATCGAGTTGAACAATTTTAGGATCGGAAGATTTTGCACTCAATTGAGCGATTTTCTTTTGAAAACTAAGTTGATGGTTGTGAATATCTTTTCACACCATTGAAGACGACGTTTTGCATTGTGAATTTCCGTGTGTGTCGTTTATTTTACGCTTTTAAAGACTCGATCTGAAGCACATTATCGGTGTTTTCATGATTACAACAGTTTCAACAATATCGAGAGATATGATCGGATGCATATGTAGCGAATAGAATAGCACAACATTATGGATATCGGCCGGATAACATCTTCCAAGAGTCGATCAACATCTTTTCTCAGCGTTTCTTTTCCGTTTTGTGTTAGTAATAGATGTTTGTTTTTCTCAGCGTTTTCATTACCCAAGTTCCTTATGAAAATCCTTTTCGAGCAATTGCACAACTTTTCAAGTTTTAACATTAGGTAAAGATTTTTCGAAAATGTCTCTTTGTTCTCGCGCGAGGCGATTGAAAATGTTCAACTTTGATTTCGGATCGATATTCTATCTCATGTTGTAAAATTTTGAGGTCCGCCATGAAAATGTCAAAATATCGAAGAATTTTTCGATTTTCGGGTTGTGAGTTTACTTCGCTAATGGAAGGTAAAGGACCGTAAGTTTGTGCAAAGGCATTTTGGGATTAACAATAGAAGACTCGGGTGTTTGATGATAACCCTTGGTGTGTTAGAAGAATCCGTTGGTGTGACGAAGTGACCGCGTTTTATAATTAAAGGTTTGTTGTAAACAACGTTTTTAATTTTGATCGACTCTCGTCTTACGCATCTAATTCCTCTTGTGATGGTATTCAACAACACTCATGTGATATTATCAATTTTGTATTGTGACCGGAAACTTGAGGAGTTGGGTTGAATGTTTTTAGTGAAAGCTTTGGTTTGTAATCGACTAGATTTTTCCATATCCATTTGGATTAGGTTTTAAGGTAAACTTTTCTATAGTCATTCTTGATTCACCATGTTTGTAAACAACGTTTTAAACTCTTTAATTTTGTTTTGCAAACCGAGAATTTACGCAAGAAGGTCATCTACCCGATTCGTTGAATGCTTTTGTATCACGGAGCTGTTTTGACAATTTAACAACTCGACCTTAGCTTTTGATTTTCCAAGGTGAGGCGTTAAGTTGCTTTTGTGTTCATGTTTGAGTTGTTCTAATTCGGACAACAAAGCATTCTTGACGGCTAGATCACATCTGTCTCTAAATATTTTCGTTTTGATGAGATTTTGCAAAGCGGCTTCAAAACCTTTTTCACGGTTTTCTTGAGTTTTGAAAAAGTTGAGTTGCATTTGTAAACATTCAAAATCCTTGGTTAACGATGCATTTTACTTTTAAGGACTGATTTAATGCATAACATTCCTCCATTTTGATTTTATGGTCTTGAATTAACCGAGCAAAATCTGGATGAGGCAACAGATCATCTTGTTCAACATGAGTCTCATCATGATCATTCGTTAGATCCTCGAAATGCGACCACGAGTCAATTTGATTATCAAAGGGACCATACGGTCATCTTGATCGTCAAATGTAACTCTGAGGTTAACGAAAATCATCGAAGAAGATGTAGAAGACTCATTTTGAGCGATCGATCCGTGCGGATTCGAGATATTGGCGGAGATATTAGTTCGAGATATGATGATGGTTTGTTCGGGTACTGAGACAAGCCATCGATTGTCATCTGTTGGGCTGTATCACTCAAGTGGAGCTCATGCATATTAGCCATCAACATACTTGTTTGCATTCGCTGCCAGTCCTCCATATCATCATACAGTGCATACGCCATAAAGCTACATTCTTTATGCGTAAGAGATCCATGACTTCATCCTTAAGAGCCAAAAGTAAAGCCTCTTTGAAGTAAGCCGCCCTAGTCCTTGGCTTTGGGCATGCATTAGCCAGTGTCCTTCTCATTGCGGTTGTAGCATCTAAGACCATTTAACCGATTACGAGCATTTCCTTGTTCTACCACTTGAGCTCATTGTTATTCCTACCCCGACATTAAACCCTCGACCACCGCCCATCGGCGACCATAATTGATTGGTGTAGATCAAAGGGGTTTATGTGAGGATAAATCATAATATCAATATCAAAAATACTCACGAAGAATAGATTCAAATTCTCTTAGGAAAAGAATAATAAATCAATCCGTGTGTGATCGTGTAGTACGGATTAGTCGACCGAATCGTTTTCCCAACAGGCGTGAATTGCCAACGTCGTTTTAAGTTTGGATTTTATGCTTGATGATTTGGATTCTGATTTTGATTATTAACTACGGAATGGGAAGGTAATTAAGGTAATCTATCATACGGGAAGTCCTAAACGCGATCTAAAATAAAAGCGTAATAAACTAAGCGTAACTAAAAATGCAACTACGTCTAGCGATACCTAAAAATGCCTAATTATATTTTACTCTAAAATGTAATAAGAAAACTATTTTAAATTAAAACTATTTTTTTTGGATTTTCTTGATTTTTAAAAATTAAAACTAATTTAAACTATTTAAATCTAATTAAAATAGAGAAAATACCAAATAAAGGTAGAAAAATATGGAAAAATCTTTTTAAGCTTTTTATATTTATCTTAAACTATTAAAATTGAAAAATTATTTTTTGAAACTTTTTTCAATTATTTTCAATAAAGGCTATTTAAAATTGATTAAAATCTAATTAAAATGAGAAAAATAGCAAATGAAGACCAAAAATTATGAAATCTTGGAAAATTCTAAAATTATATTATGAATCTATGAAAAATAGAAATCTAGCAGGTTATGTGTAAAATAATGAAGCTATAGTGCAACGATGAGATGAATAAAATAAGAGAATAAGCTAAACAAGCAAATAAGCTAACCAAACAAGTGGTGAAACTCAAATACACTATAATAAGCTAATTATGGCGATTATCACTACTCTAACAAGCTCTAACCTCGGTTCAAAGGAATAAGCAAAGCGCCTAGTTTAAGCAAGCGATGAACACCCCTAACGTTGGGGCTTAGCACAAGCTTATAGGATAAGCTAAGCAGAAAACCACTTGTTCAATCTTATAGACCACACGGCCAACTATGATTGTACCAAAATTCAAGCTCAAACTCTTAGAAATGAACCCTCGCACAAGTCGCAAGTTCTGCTTTCAATGGATCGAGACATGACTTTGACTTTTGAATATCGGTTGAAATTTTGACTTTGATGAGTTTTGATCCGAGTTTTGTCTTGAAAATGATGTTTAAAGGCTAATAGTAATTACCAAAAGTTAGATCCGAGTTGTTTTCAAGTCTACAAGCTCAAGAGTACCTTCGATTTTCATGATATGCACTCGAGTCGATAGAATAGTGATTTTGACTTTTATAATGAAGCCTCTTACTAAGACCTTAATTGACCTCCAAATATCTACTTAAGCAAGCATCAACAACTAACCACCGATCTAATACTCTCAACACGAAAATTCATTTGATCCAAACACTATGTAATCTCTTGTTTTAAAAAGCAACTAACAGATAATGATCAAATTTAACTAAACAAACATTAAACATCAATCAAATAGTAACAATAACAACTGATGAGCAGATTCAAACACAGATTAAGTGAGCAGAAACAGATTTGAACTTACAAGATAGCCTTAGCCACTATGGCTTGCACTTTGAAGACAATAGAACCACTAACCTATTTTACCACTAATCCTAATCCAATACCAGCTCAATTCTCAACCCAATCCAAAGAAGCTGAAACATCAAATCGGATCCAAACGAGAACCTTATCGACTTCTTGTAGCATCGATATTTTGAGATTTTGTGATTATGAGTCTAAGACTAATACAAGCTCACTATAAGCTACTAACGACTTAAATGAACTAGTAGAACAGTAGATCAATGGTGGATAAATCCAAAACACAGATCTAAAGTTATTTTTGATTTTGAATTATTTTTGTGATTTTTGTATTTTGAGATATTGAAGAATTAAGCTAAAACATTTATGAAAACTCTTGAAATAAGCAATAGATAGATATAATAAGCGGATATAAGAACTTAAACAAATAATTTGAAAAGAAATGCTAAATTCTATTAATATGGAGAAATGTTGAATACAAATTACAATTACAAAAACATTGAAAACATTTGAAACCACTACAACTAAGTCTAGAGAGAAGTAAAAAATACGAGAATTAAGATACTAAGAGAGATCTAAATGTGAATGAATATGAGGACTATATATAGTTGAGCTAGAGATCTTGGAAGCTTCACGAATCCATCCATTTGTGCTTCTTTTCATTCATTTGCCACCCTTGGATCAAAATAACCGCTTCCCCTCTCATCACAACCCTTGGATTGAGCTTGATGACATGCTTCGTCTAATTGGAGAGCGCCACGTGGCCAATGGCACACGGATAGATGAAGTGTCAGTACCAGGTGTCAGGGGTTGTCAGTGAATGTACGATTGTACCCTTAATTGTGGTCAATTTGATCATTTACCCGGGGTGGGTTAATTAGGGTTCATGTTAATCTGGTAATTGGGTAAAAGGGGTAAAGGTTTTTGGCGGGTTTAATTTTTGGGATATTATAATGTGTTTGACTGGTTTAAATGGGGGTTGGTAGGGGTATTAAACCGGGTATGGGATGGGTTTCTCGGGTTAGGATAGAAACCGGTTTAGTGTGTATTGTTGGGCTCGGGTTTTTCCATTTTGGTAGAGAGTTAAGTGTAGGATTGGATTTAATATTTGATATAAGAGATAGTTAAGGGTCGAACTTGTACACTTTGAATTTTCCAAGGACCAAATGTGTAAATCTGGAAATCTCACATAAGGACCAATCATGTAAAGCTCAAATAATCCAAGGGTGCATTTGTAATTTCTGAATCTTTGAGGGACCAATTCTGTCATTAGCTCAAACTTGAGGGACTAAACTTGTCTTTTCTTCAAACTTTGCTGAAACTTCCAAAATCATCTTCTGAGAATAATATCTTCAATAATGCACAATCTCGACCTTTCATTTCATTAAAACTCTCTCGATCTCGTGCTCGGTTTACATCGATTTGGATCCTTTTGCGTGTTTTGCATATCCGTACTGCACAAGCACAACTCAAGAAAACCACAAATATAAGCAATAAACGGCTTTTCCTTGGTTGTTTTGGGTGGGTTTGATAATGAAAGGATATGTGAATAAGCACATATCAAAATACCCAGACGAGACCATTGTGCGTGTCCTCACGCAATGCAATCAACTCACGCTTCTAAAACCAAGGATCTCAATCTCTTTTCTTGAACCTATGAAGAAGTAGCAAAGATTCCTCAAAGAGATTAAGAAACCCTAATTCTAAAACGCCCGTTTATCTTTTAATTCACATGTATAGATATAACGATTAAGCACATCGATTATGAATGACGGTTTGTTGAACTTTCATGTCGATCAATAACTCCAACATTTTTCAAAGCGACACGTTAGGATCACGGAGTAGAAAACACAACACAGTGAAGTGACCATACGGATAGAATACATCGTCACGATTTTCACAAGCTCCCAAACTAAGCGTAAAACCGAAATCATTGTTAAATATGATTCTAGATGCTAACTCTACCCATAGAAGTTACTTGTGTACTTACTTTTCGTTCCCATTTTCCTATTTTCCTCTAGATTTTTTTATTTTTGTGAGAAATGAATTTCTTCAAATTCTCGTTTCGATAAGAATTATTCCGATAAAGATACAAAGCTAAGTCGATATTTAGTTATCCACCTTCTCTCAAGAACCATTGTCGTAAAAATGAGGTCCACATCAAGGAATTTTATTAACTTACTTTTGATTTTTCAATTTTCAACATACCATTTTTCATTTTCATTTTTTTTTTTTTTTTTTTTTATATATATTGCACTTATACTTTTATTCATATGATTTGTGAACTACGGAGCTTCACGGGGTAATTCAAGACTATAGGCTTCATGAAATGAGGATCCCGGTGGCTAGGCTAAGACCTCATTCAATCCGGCTAAAGATCCAAGGGTCCGATCTCGACACATGACTCACAACTTTACTTATTACATTATCACTTATCACCGATTTACTTATTTATTCATTTATTACGGATCCTTGATGTGTACCCAATTTTAAAACAAAGATTCTTTTAAGAAGATAAAGAACTAACTATCGCCAAAAACTCGACATCTCTAATTATTATTAGACAGATATGGGTGAAACAATTTTGTGGGAACAAAAAGCCATAAGTACCTTCGATGGGCTCTAAAGAGAACCAACTACTCCACGCTTAGCATCTAAACTCATAAGTAACTCTATCATTTCTCGATCTCGCAAATTTAAAATCCCAAATAATGAGATCCGCAGATGCTTAGCCGATAATTTTTAGATTACCTATGGTTAAGGAACAAGCTAGGGCTCAACACACCCGGTCAAGTCGTAATTCTATTCCTACTCTCACGGTGGAAAGTCAATCAAGATGTCAAAACATATATTAACTTAGCAAATGTTTCGTCTAATGAAATCAAGTTATGCATATTTAAAGTCAATCAGGAAACTTGCAAATTCTTGGCCTTGTGAGCTAGAATTGCATTTTATAGCTTCTTATCTAAGAGACTAGCAAAACTTTTCAATCAAAAACTTAACAAAAGCTTACAAAATTTTTAAATTTTCTCATTTTGCACAATTTTTTTCATTTTCTAAGGAAAAGCGGGTTCTGAGAGAAACACAACGAAATAAGCAAGTCGGTCAAATCAAATCGAAGATTACCCTACCCCAGACTAGAGCGAAACATTGTCCTCAATGTTTAAAGCAAGGTATCACGAAAATCTAAAAGCCGTTTATTAAGTATGCTAGAAGATAAGCGTTAGTCGATAAGATTAGGATATCGGTTTCCATCAACATCGATCATGAAACTCGAGTGGAGAAAAGACAAACTTGAGCACGAGAGTCTTCATATCGGGAACATCCTACACACAATATCACAAACAACCAAACACGAGAAATCAAAGAGGAGACCTCTTCCGTCACTTATTAGAAAAGAGAAAGGATAGGTGGATAAGCATGGGGTGCCTCCCGAAGCGCCTCGTTTTTGATCACCGAGTCGCTAGCCCGACTCGTCCCAATTCATTTGTCCTTGGGGAAGAAAGTGGTAGAGATACCGGGGTCAAAGCGGTGTCTTCATTCCGAAGGAATGAAACCGGGTGGGTCGGGAGGAAAGAAAATGTCGGGCTCAAGCACATAAGAGTTAAATCCTCCCGAACTCACAAAAGGTTTTCAAGAAAGATTGATCCATCATCCGGCGGTTTTGCGGGCGGACGAAAAGATGACGGATCAAGATGAGAATACTCAAAGAAAGGAGTCCATGGTACAAAGAGGTGTATTGCAAAGGTTCAACAATAAAGGCATCCAAGATAGGATCCTTTTCCGAATAACTTTGGTGATAAGAATGTACTCTCCAAAGAGTATCCCTGGATTAAAAATCTTGTCCTCAGAAAGGAACGAAATCAACGTATCATCCACGTGAAAATCCTCACGAGGAGAGGAATCACTCTCGGATAAAAAACAGTGTGGAATCTCTGAATCAACAATCTCATCAGTCGAAATCTTAACTTCCTTATCTTTCTTTTGATAAAACGGATCATCATAGTCGTTCTCTTCATTCTTAGAAAGATTCAAGTCGGTGGGAGCAAGTTCATCGGTGAACTTCTCAAAGTAAATCGACGGATCTTGATATAACAAATATTCGATTTCGCGTAAGTCGGCTCGAAAATCAAAGATATCATCCTCACTTCCCGGTGGAAGAGGATCCATGTGAGCGAGTTCATCGGCGAACTCCTCGAGAAGAAAATCAATAGAAAAATCCTTGAGCTCGGGCTCCGAAGGATTAAAGGCGACAACTTCTTGAATAACTTTTTCAGAATCTCCGTAAAGCATTTGTTCAATTAAACGAATATCTCCTTCGATATCGATGTTGGCATTATCAATTTCTGGTGAAACTGAATCATTTTTCAAATAATCCTCAATTTCTTTCATTATAGAATCATCTTCCTCATATTGAGTATGGGAAGGAATATTAGAAGAAGAAGGAGTAGTGGAATTGCCACTCAAAGAAAACTCAGTGTTTTTAGAAACAAGATCAATCCGATACACAGAAAGTGGAGGTGGGACAAGTGGTGTGCTCTTAGAGCTAGCATTTTCCACCACAACCGTTGTAGTCTCCTTTTCTAGTTTCTTCTTTCGTTCGGCATGTATCGTAGACAAACTTTTAACCGTGAAGCGTGAAGATCAAATCTCGATGTCTTAGGCCCAACTTTTTGAACTACAGGAGGTTGGACGTGTGGTACTTCCGTTATTAGTAGGAATTCCGGGTCCTTTGTCACCTCGGTGTTACTAATTTTGGCCACATCATATTGTTTGGTAAAGATTTGAAGTATTGTTAACGTTAAGCGTGGACGCTTCTTTTCCAACTCTTAAAGTTATTTCTCCTCCATAAACATCAATCAACGATGTCCGGTCCTTAAGAAACTCCTTCCGAGAATTAAGGGTACTGAGGATCGGCATCAAAATCGACTACGACAAAATCAGCGGGAAAATCGAACTCCCCCACTTTGACAAAGACATCCTCGGCTATACCCTTTGGTGTTGTCGTAGTTCGGTCGGCTAGCTCGAGAGTCATACACGTTGGGGTAAGTGGAGGCAATGAAAGCTTATCGTAAATCGATTTGGGCATCAAATTGATACTCGCGCCAAGATCGGCCAAGGCGGAGCATTTAATAATTCCTTGAAAATCACACGGAATGAGGAACTTGCCGGGGTCACCTAACTTTTCGGGAAGTTTCTTGAGAATAACCGCCGAACAATTCTCATTCAAAGACGTTTTTGCCAAATCAACAATTTTCTCTTTATTACTTAACATTCCTTTTAGCGTTGAAACAAACTTAGGCATGAGAAGAAGAGCATCCGCGAAGCTAATTTCGAAATGAAGATCTTGAAATATCTGAAAGAATTTTTCCATTTGAAAATTTGCTTGTTCACGTTGCTTTTGATCATTCATCCTTGACGGTACGGAAGTGTTGTTTTGACTTAGGCTTTTCAACGAAGCATCCTTGGGCTCGAAGTTTGGACAACCGTGGGTTGGACATTCTCGATACTCCACTTATCATTAGGAAGCACCGGGTCCTTTGTCACTTTGATCTCACGGTCTACCACACCGGAAGGAGAAGAAGAAATAGTGGTAGGAACAGCGGGTCCATCGTAAGCAACACCACTTGGTAGTGATAGCTTTCATGTCACCTCTCGGGTTAGGAATAGTATTACTCGGAAGGGAACTCGAGGGTTGAGAATAAGGCGTAGAAGGTTGATTAGCTTGAAAGAAACTAGCCATCATATCCTTAATTTCTCTCATATTCTTGTTATTCGTAACTTCCATGTCTCTTTTGAAATCCGTCCTCATCTTTGTTAATTTGAGTTTGCAAATTTGAATGGTGCTATCGAACTCTTCATGTAAGATGAAACTCGTTGTTGAACGACTTGATATTGTTGTTGAGGAGGTGGTTGATAAACTTGAGGTGGAGGAGCTTGGTAGTTTTGACTAAGATTGGCTCCTCGGTTTTGATTGTAAGATTGAGTTTGATAACGGTTTTGGTTTTGTTGAGAGCGGGTACAAAACGGGTGGTCCCATTTGGTTGGTACGGTATCCTTGGTTACGATTACGAACGGATTAGCAGATGCTACGGAAGCATTTCGGAGATCGCCATCGGTGGCTTGACAATTATAATACGGATGAGGACCACCGCAAATAACACATGTTTCAGTCACGGCTTTGACTGGCTCAGATTTCAGATTCTTAAACTCTCTCATCATGGAATTAATAGCATCGGTCAATCCACTCAACTCACTCCTCTGAACGTAGTTATCATTAGTAGCAATTTTAGAAACAACCGGACGGTTCCTAGACGAAGAAACTTTTGACTTATTTTCGATAATCATTCTAATGTCGGTGGGCATACGACTCAAGATATTACCACCGGCGGCCGCGTTAAGCGAATCTTGATCGGATGGAGTAAGAGCATTATAGAACGTATCAATCTGATGAAGATCGGTAAAACCGTGATTTGGGCATTTACGTAAAAGTTCCTTGAATCTATCCCATGCTTCTCCAAAACTCTCATCAAATTTTTGTTGAAAATTTATGATCCGATTTAACATTGTTATTTTTGACGGAGGAAAGAAGCGGTTCACAAACTTCTTAGAAAGATCTTCCATGTGGTAATTGGTGAGGGGTTCTTTTCGAGCCAAGTCAGGCTGCCCCTCGAGGGAAAATGGAAACAATCTCAACTTAATAGACTCATGAGCGGCGCCGAAAGTTAATCGTGGAAGCAACTTGATTAAACCAACGAAGATGTGCGTGGGGCTCCTCATGATCTAAACCACAAAAAGGTTTATTAGATACCAATTGTATTAGATTCGTTTTAGTTCAAAATTTTCGGTGTTAATTGGTGGAAATACGATAGCATCACCGTGGCCGTCTACACGGAGCTTGAAGTAACTTGTTCATCGTTCGAGTGTCCGCCATGATGGGTTCTTCAACGATAGTGCGTAACTCGCATGCGTCTATTCTCCGATTACGTCTACGTCTTGATTGAGGCGAGTGCGCATGCACTTAAAAACCAAGTCAATTAAAAGAAACCGATATTGAAAACACGGTGAACTTAAACCAATAATCCCGAGTGAATAAATCACCTCTACAAGACAAACGCAAGCGGCGGAGAAGCTTTTGTAGGTCGTGTGAAGCTTATTAAAACCCGCTTCTTCTGATGCAATTTAATGTCGAGACGGTCCTTATACCCACCACGGTTTGTTTATCTAATAGAAGTAAATAAATCCAAGCGACACAAAGGCAAGTTTTGATCTTTTGTTCGGAACTTATAATGATAACACCTCCGTTGAGAATGTTATATAATTGGTATCTTCTATTTATTATCAAAAACAAAAGAGAAAATCTTTTTGTATTTTTAATCTGATATATATATATATACAAAAGAAAAAGGAAAATATTTTTTACTTTTTTATTTTATAGAAAAATAGTAACTTCACGAATGAAGGATCTCAAGTCACTAATCGACAAACTTCAAACGATATTGTCGTGACACAACCTCCCCGGCAGCGGCGCCAAAATTTGATTGGTGTAGATCAAGGGGTTTATGTGTGGGGATAAATCCTTAATATCAATATCAAAAATACTCACGAAGAATAGATTCAAATTCTCTTAGGAAAAAGAATAATAAATCAATCCCGTGTGTGATCGTGTAGTACGGATTAGTCAACCCGAATCGTTTTCCCAACGAGGCGTGAATTGCCAACGTCGTTTTAAGTTTGGATTTTATGCTTGATGATTTGGATTACAGATTTTGATTATTAACTACGGGAATGGGAAGGTAATTAAGGTAATCTATCATACGGAAGTCTAAAGCGATCTAAAAATAAAAGCGTAATAAACTAAGCGTAACTAAAAATGCAACTACGTCTAAACGATACCCTAAAAATGCCTAATTATATTTTTACTCTAAAAATGTAATAAGAAAACTATTTTAGAATTAAAACTATTTTTTTTTGGATTTTTCTTGATTTTTTTAAAAATTAAAAACTAATTTAAACTATTTAAATCTAATTAAAATAGAGAAAAATACCAAATAAAGGTAGAAAAATATGGAAAAATCTTTTTTAAGCTTTTTATATTTATCTTAAACTATTAAAATTGAAAAATTATTTTTTTGAAACTTTTTCTCAATTATTTTCAATAAAAGGCTATTTAAAATTGATTAAAATCTAATTAAAATGAGAAAAATAGCAAATGAAGACCAAAAATTATGAAATCTTCAGGAAAATTCTAAAATTATATTATGAATCTATGAAAAATAGAAATCTAGCAGGTTATGTGTAAAATAATGAAGCTATAGTGCAACAGTGAGATGAATAAGCTAAGAGAATAAGCTAAACAAGCAAATAAGCTAACCAAACAGTGACTGAAACTCAAATACACTATAATAAGCTAATTGTAACTGATTATCACTACTCCTAACAAGCTCTAACCTCGGTTCAAAGGAATAAGCAAAGCGCCTAGTTTAAGCAAAGCAGTGAACACCCTCTTGTTGGGCTTAAGCACAAGCTTATAGGATAAGCTAAGCAGAAACCACTTGTTCAATCTTATAGACCACACGCCAACTATGATTGTACCAAAATTCAAGCTCAAACTCTTAGAAATGAACCTCTTGCACAAGTCGCAAGTTTCGCTTTCAACTGGATCAGACATGACTTTGACTTTTGAATATCAGTTGAGAATTTTGACTTTGATGAGTTTTGATCCAGAGTTTTGTACTGAAAATGATGTTTAAAGGCTAATAGTAATTACCAAAAGTTAGATCCAGTTGTTTTCAAGTCTACAAGCTCAAGAGTACCTTCTGATTTTCAACAGATATGCACTCAAGGTCAGTAGAATAGTGATTTTGACTTTTATAATGAAACTGCTCTTACTAAGACCTTAATTGACCTCCAAATATCTACTTAAGCAAGCATCAACAACTAACCACTGATCTAATACTCTCTAACACAGAAAATTCAGCTGATCCAAACACTATGTAATCTACTGTTTTAAAAAGCAACTAACAGATAATGATCAAATTTAACTAAACAAACATTAAACATCAATCAAATAGTAACAATAACAAGCGATGAGCGATTCAAACACAGATTAAGTGGTGACATGATTTGAACTTACAAGATAGCCTTAGCCACTATGGCTTGCACTTTGAAGACAATAGAACCACTAACCTATTTTACCACTAATCCTAATCCAATACGACTCAATTCTCAACCCAATCCAAAGAATCGAAACATCCAAATCCGGATCCAAAACGGAACCTTATCGACTTCAGTAGCATCGATATTTTGAGATTTTTGTGATTATGAGTCTAAGACTAATACAAGCTCACTATAAGCTACTAATGACTTAAATGAACTAGTAGAACGAGTAGATCAATGGTGGATAAATCCAAAACACAGATCTAAAGTTATTTTGATTTTTGAATTATTTTTGTGATTTTTTTGTATTTTTGAGATATTGAAGAATTAAGCTAAAACATTTATGAAAACACTGAAATAAGCAATAGATAGATATAATAAGCAGATATAAGAACTTAAACAAATAATTTGAAAAGGAAATGCTAAATTCTATTAATATGGAGAAATGTTGAATACAAATTACGAATTACAAAAACATTGAAAACATTTGAAACCACTACAACTAAGTCTAGAGAGAAGTAAAAAAATACAGGAATTAAGATACTAAGAGAGATCTAAATGTGAATGAATATGAGGACTATATATAGTTGAGCTAGAGATCTTGGAAGCTTCACGAATCCATCCATTTGTGCTTCTTTTCATTCATTTGCCACCCTTGGATCAAAATAACCGCTTCCCCTCTCATCACAACCCTTGGATTGAGCTTGATGACATGCTTCGTCTAATTGGAGGCGCGGCGTGGCCAATGGCACACGGATAGATGAAGTGTCGATGCAGTGTCGGGGGTTGTCAGTGAATGTACGATTGTACCCTTAATTGTGGTCAATTTGATCATTTACCCGGGGTGGGTTAATTAGGGTTCATGTTAATCTGGTAATTGGGTAAAAGGGGTAAAGGTTTTTGGCGGGTTTAATTTTTGGGATATTATAATGTGTTTGACTGGTTTAAATGGGGGGTTGACCGGGGTATTAAACCGGGTATGGGATGGGTTTCTCGGGTTAGGATAGAAACCGGTTTAGTGTGTATTGTTGGGCTCGGGTTTTTCCATTTTGGGCCGAGAGTTAAGTGTAGGATTGGATTTAATATTTGATATAAGAGATAGTTAAGGGTCCAAACTTGTACACTTTGAATTTTCCAAGGACCAAATGTGTAAATCTGGAAATCTCACATAAGGACCAATCATGTAAAGCTCAAATAATCCAAGGGTGCATTTGTAATTTCTGAATCTTTGAGGGACCAATTCTGTCATTAGCTCAAACTTGAGGGACTAAACTTGTCTTTTCTTCAAACTTTGCTGAAACTTCCAAAATCATCTTCTGAGAATAATATCTTCAATAATGCACAATCTCGACCTTTCAGCTCAGCTAAAACTCTCTCGATCTCTCGTGCTCGGATTTACATCTGATTTGGATCCTTTTTGCGTGTTTTGCATATCCAGTACTGCACAAGCACAACTCAAAAACCACAAATATAAGCAATAAGCGGCTTTTCCTTGGTTGTTTTGGGTCGGTTTGATAATGAAAGGATATGTGAATAAGCACATATCAATAATCACGATTACGAACTTCAACACGTCCATTGTTCACATGACTTGAGTCGGGTGTTAGATGAGAGCGAATACGATTGTTGGATTTGTTGGTGTAACGCCAAAAGCATTAGCAATCATCACAAATCCTTGTTGCAATGCTTGAACGGATCGATTTCCTCGGTAGCTTCAACGACATATGCTTGAGCATTGTTGCCGTATGGAACCAATTGATTTTGTTGAGGTTGAGGTTGTTCTTGTGAAGGTGCGTTTAAGGCGGTTGGTTGAGTTCTTGGTTGAGAGGATAATTCATTGAGCATATAAGGCAAGTTGTTGATTGTCCGGTTGTGATTGTTTAGTAATTTGAGCACGGAAAATCCTTTCCCGATCAACTTCCTTTTCATGAGGCTTCAGTAATCGTACAACAATCCATAAGTAGAATGATGCATATTCTTCGCAGCGGAGGAAAATGACATACTTCTCCCATTCGGACCAAGACTACTCAGAACTTAGTATTCACGCAATTCTTGGCATGATGATGTTGTGTTTATCCAAATCATTGATGATGTCGAAAATCGGTGATGATATGACTCAAGTGTCTCTCCGTGTTCAATCATGAAGTGTTCATAAGCCAAGTAAATTTTGGATTCCAAATCCTCCCGATTAGTCTGATCCTTCCATAAGAAGGCGAATATGATCCCACATTTTTGTGCGGTCTTTTGAGCATCAACACTACGAAGAATTGGGTTTGGTAATCCTAAAAGGATGTATTCCATTGCAAGTTCATCGACTTCATAGTGTAGAAGTTACGTAGCATTTAGATCTGTGCAAAGAGCAATGTTGATTTGTTCATCTCTTGGTGGAGCAAAGAGTTGGATCTCCGGGTATAGTGACGATGAGGCATCTCAAATGGACCTTCTAAGATAACCTTCTTTAAGAACTTTCCATGTGGCTTCTTGGATCACGAACCTAAAGAACCTTATCACCCATTGATCGTAGTTTCTGGAGTGAGCATTGGAGGTCTATCAAGTGATCGACTTCATGAATTGATTGTTGGTCGCTTAAAGCTTCACACATCTTAGCAAACCAAGTGGGTTCCTTCATAGTTGTCCGTGATGGATGTTGATTGAAATCGGTTGTGTAGGGTTGAACTTGAATGCTTGGTTGTGGTTGAACCATTTGTGGTTGTGGAATTGCACCAAGTTGTGGAGTATGTTCTTGATTAAATTGTTGTTGATAAATGGCTTGTTGTTGATTCCATTGTTGATGTTGTGGAGTTAATTGTTGTTGTTGTTGATTATAAGTGTGAGGAAATAGTTAGAGTATGGTGGTTGAGACATGATGATAAACTTGTGTAGTAAGAATGGATCTTTGTAGTCGAGTGAACCTTTGTTGATGAAGTATCCTTAGGCGTAGAAATGACAAGAACCAAGTAGGACTTATCGTAAAACACCAAAAGTTACGCGTAACAAGAATAGTTCTGGCGTAGGATTTAGCTTCGCGTGGCGAGGAAAAAATACTAAAGTTACGCGTAAGCGATAAGTTAGGCGTGAAAGTTAGGCGAGGATTACCTTGTGCGTGGGACTAAGTCTACGCGTAAGATGAATCTTAAGCGTAATATTTTCTGGCGTAAGCTTATCTTAAAGCGTAAGATTGTGGTTTTATCCCAAGTGATCTTTACACTTCACGGTGCAAAAGATATCCAAAGTCGACGTATTTTCGGACTTATCCAAGTAAGAAAACACGGAATAAACCCGAAAATTGAAGATCAAACCAAGGATAAAGTTATGCGTAGAATTAGGGTTTTGATACGCGTAGTTCTACTCGTAACTTTGATTCTATCAAATGTGTTTCTAAACCGGTTTTGTGTGTTGAAATAGCAATAACACCAAAATAACACAAAAGTGTGAAACTTGATGATCCAAAGCACTTAAAAGCGATTCTGCGTGGGATAACACTTCAGACAAAAACAAGCTTAAAACAAGGAAAAACACGTCTGGTTCCAAACTTTTGCCAAAACCAATAGTTTAACACCTAATAACGTTGAAAGTACAAGAATCTTGGATTAAAAAGTGTAAAAATCGGTTTTAAGCGAACCAAAGATGATGTTATCTTTACGCGTAAACCCAAACCAAAACTTCAAAAACAAACGAGTACACCCAACTATTTGGCGATTGATACCACTGTTAGGTCACTAGTTTTACAACACAAGCTTATAGAGAAAGAGATGAAGGCGGATGAACAAGCTAAACACACAACCACACGATAACAATAATACGGTTTAAGAGAAAGAGTGTATGTGAAAGAATAACTTGAACAACCAACCTCAAATGAGGGTTTACAATAGTTTATATAGGCAAGGAGCTAGGGCAACACTCCTCTCCTTCCCTATTCCTTATTGGGCTTGGGCCGAACATGGGCGCCTACATGTTCTGGACCTTAAACAAACATAAAGGCGGAATAAAGCTACCTATTACATATGAAATATAAATACTTGAAATCTTGTTTGGAGTGATTCCAACATAGTATGTATCATCAAGTATTTTTCTTAGTTAACCAGATTATTGTGTCCAAACACCCATTTTCTAATACTAACAAACACGAATTAAGAACCATATTAATTCATCATAAATTTAATATTTTTGTTTTACCCATAGCTATATATCTACTATGTTTCGTCAAGTCTCATCAATAAATCCCAAGCGTTGGATAACCTGGAGATACAACCCAGCTGCTCAAAATTCAATATCTTCGTTTATTTTGACCAAATATTTTGTAACGACAGACGATGGAACTAAAGATATGCCGTTTTAATTTTAAAATAGTTTAGGGTTTTACGTAATGAAAAGACTATCCAAGCATCGAGGTTTTAGTTATGTATTAATAGTTGCAATAAAATGTATTTTTATAATTACAGGTTTTTTGGGGACATGTCCCGGGGAAAGGTTTAGCGGGAATTTTTAAAGTGAACAATTAGCACGCTTTTGACTTGGTCAAACTATTGGTAAAGTGAAATACACTTTCGGTGAGGACGGTCAGGGGAGAAAGTGCACGTTAATTTTGACTATCGGTCAAAATTTGTTAAAATCCAACATCTTTCACGGGACATGTCCCCACAT
Source organism: Chrysanthemum lavandulifolium (assembly GCA_022545495.1). Lineage (NCBI taxonomy): Eukaryota > Viridiplantae > Streptophyta > Magnoliopsida > Asterales > Asteraceae > Chrysanthemum > Chrysanthemum lavandulifolium. The sequence continues at coordinate 82,459,866 of CM040241.1, read as the reverse complement.
AAAGTGTATGTTGAATTTTCCCAAACAGGTCAGCGCATTCATGTGCCACGTCAGATGTAATTTTGTAGTTTAGTGACTTTCGTCGGGGACTTGGTGTCCCGGCGAAAATCTCCTCGCCCGTCCATCCGATTGTTGTAGTGAGCGGAAAACATCCAATAATATAATAATATGTAATACAGCAATATCCAATAATATAATAATATGATTGATGCGGCCTGCGAATGCAATGTTCTTAAATAGAATTCCGTCTTAACTGATAAGGATGTTTAGAGGATAAAACAATCAATTCAAGATAATTAACTTAAATCTTGCAAATCTGATAAAGTTTCATGATTGAGTTTGATGTGGATTTTCTATGTTTTCTGTATGTTCTATCCAAATATCAAGTACAGTACCATATATATACACTTGAAAGGTTGCCAACGAACCACTGTTACTCTTCAACAACACTGTTGTATTATTGTAATTGTCAAAAAAAGGTTGCAACTCTTTAATGATATGACACAATGAAAACCTAATCTAGGTTAATAAAAATTAAATCCAAAATTTTCATTTTGAGTTAAGTGTTCTAAGACCGATCTTTTGACCATTTAATAATCTTTGTTATCAAGCCCAATTAAGTATAATTAAGCGTAAAACCAACGAGTAAACTCACTAATATAAACTTCAATTATTTGTTAGTTATTGGTGTAAAATCATTATAAAGTGATATAAATTTCATTGTAGCTCTTATGCGAGATTAGTTTTTCCATGTTCCAACAGAAGGCAGTCTTTTAAATCGTGTATAAGACAATAACCATGCATTTGTAAATTCGTAAAAAGACAAAAACAATTATAGCGAGTAAACCTATTTTGTCTAGTTTTGCACTATTGATAAATCACACGACATGAAGTCATGAACAACATGCTCACTTTACCTCCTTTGTATAAATGCAATAATTGCTATTAACGTGTGGGGTTATATATATATGAAGTAGATTGATATTTTGATGCAGAAGTTTATGATATGAAGCAGATTGATATTTTGATGCAGAAGTTTATGATTTAAAAGCGACAAGACGATAATAACTAAAATTCAATCAAAGTTTTAAATCAAAGATAGGTGTGATGTAGATTTTTCTCTCAATAATAGACTTACACATCGGAAGGCCCCTAGCTATCAACTTTAATATGTGTCATGTTCTTTGTAGAGGCGGAACCAGGGGTCTCGGGGTGTCATTAACAAGCTTTCTTAATCTTGCATAAGATTTTATCGGTTTAATGTGCACGAGAGAGATGAGAGATACTGTGGATCTTATGAATATAATCAGCTAACTCTATCGATCATCATTATCTTAAAAAATTGTACGAATCAAGGTGGCTAAACATGCGAGTAGAATATGAGAAATGTTGGAACCAAAACTGGTCGGGTCGAGTTGGATCGATCTGCCAACCAACGTTAATTTCCATTCTGTCTGGTTTATATCATTATATGATACCTTTGGTAAATATGATCACATAATTTATGTTATTAGATTAACTATTTGGGTGCATTTTAGAAACTTCAATCGTAACGTACAGAAGTATAAGAAGCCAATTACACAAATTATTAGCTCATTTCTATTATATGATGCATACGCTAAAGAAACATGTTAGGTCTACTTTCTCATTTCTATATAATAATAGGTTCATACTAGCGAATAGAGACTATTATGTACGTCACATATTTATGTATTTCTAGAACAAAAGAGGTACGTAATAGATTTAACATAAAAATCATTGAACTTTTGTCAAAGGTGTCGTGGTCCTAGGTATGGAGGAGCAATGAAAAAGAGGTGATGCTATGCAAGAAATTATTTATATGGGGTCCTATATTATGAGGTATGTTGCTCTATAGATTGGTATTGATTCATTACCATCTAAAGATGATCACAAGATTATTGTCCGATAAGGTTTGTGATGTCTCTTTAATAATAGCTTATGAATGGTTGTTAAAATGTGATAGATTTTTATTCAACTTTTGATTAACGATGATGTTGTAATGTTTAGATCAAATGAACCATTGTGCAATTTTAACATGACCAAGAGCACTGAAAGGGAGACCTAATTCATATGACTGAATTTATACTTAAAGATATGCTTAACTTTAAGAGCACGGCACATAGCCAAATTAGAAATGAGGATTATGAAACAGTAAATATACATTTCATGTCAGATGATGAATCGTTTAGAAATCAAAAACCATATATTGTAACTACATGCCGTTCTCAGTTAAGAGTGAAGTTTTTTCCTGGTCGACATGATTTGTTTGTAGAAAAAGCATTCATGAAACTAATTAAGGAACTTATGGCCTGATGATGATCGTCGACAATCCATGCAAGAGAGTGGAAAGCGGTCCTTTTCTCATAAATGCGTTCTACCACGCACATATCAAGAGGCTACTCGCGAGCTAGGCCCTATTGGAGAAACATTTGTGACAACGGTTGTTCGCCGTAACAAATTAAATGTCTATGTCTTAGTTAGTTAGTTGGCCAAAAATTTGTATTTATATCTTTCACTTTTGATCCTCGAATTGTAACTGGTTACCTTTTTCATCTAGAAATTAGTGGTAAAACACTGTGATATGTCAATATAGACACATTTAAAGAAACAAACAATTAAGTTGGTCTGGTGATTAAACACTTTGATTTCTTTATAAAAGTTTAAACTTTGCTAGGTAAAATAAGTGTCACAGAAATGAAATAACATGGATGCCATTATGAAATTGTAAAGTGTAAAATTGTAAATCAACGTAGTAGGAGGGTTTTGCCGAAGCTTATTAATTGGATTTATGCTTATGTTATATAATCAATTTATTGCTCATATATCATAAACTTATAAGCTTATATTGAATGTTTGGATTAGCTTATATTAAATAAGCTAATAAGCTCACGTGTTTGATTTAGCTTATTAGGTTGGTAAATGACTAAGGTGGTGTTTGTTTTTAAGAGGCTACGAATCAATCGAATATGAACCGCGCATCCGAATCGAAGTGTAAATATCTCGAATCGACCGCATCCAAGCAGGAAGAAAAACTCATGTTTGAACCGCGTTTGTTTCTTCGTCTTAAAAAATTGTTATTTTGTGTCAACAAAAGCGTTAAGACACCCTCTCAAGTCTGTACCATTAAGATCTCACCGCCTCGACCGCACCTCGAACGGAAAAAAATGATCGAGCAGTAAAAATGTCGACCGCGTCTTAACGGTTCGATTGAAAATTGATAGGAAATTTATTTAAAAACAAACACAGCCTAAGAATAAGCTCACGTGTTTGATTTAGCTTAGGTTGGTAAATGACCAAGAATGACATGAGTAAATTGTAATTTATAATAGAACATGTTATACAAGTCCAACCTTTTTAAAAAGTCATACCTTAACTAAGTTCATAAATCCACTCTTATAAGCATGGCCAAAGACTTGTTTAGACTTATTTAACACATAAAAGCTAATAAATCACTTAAGGGTGCCTTAGTTGTAAGAGTTTGTAGTAACTAATGAGAAGTCTTAGTTCAATCACTCTTATGTGCACATAACTTTAAATGATCACGTTAACTTTTCTGAAAAGATGATTGTTTTATTCGGTTTGAGTATGTAACAAAGTATTTCTAAAAGAAACAAACAAAACATGAGGCACTTGGTGAATCGGTGGGCCGAGCCCACAGTTGAAGTGTTGAAGAGGTTACTATCATACCTTGTTTTTCAACAAGCAATTTAACTAAAAATTCATGAATAGATGACTAGATGAGTGCTTGTAATTAGTTTTGATTTAAACTAAAATAGCCAAAACTTCTGAAAATTCAAATAGGAAAAGATCGACAGTTTATATGTTGCTCCATTCCAAAATCAGTGTTCAAGGATGCAAATAAAAATAACGACTTTTAGTACAAGGGTGAGGAGTTAGATTAGAAGTACTTGCTCACCTTTCAAAACAGCGTTGTCTCACATAATTGTTGTTTGTTATCGTTATCCTTGCGAAAATATATGCTTAATGTGTTAAAAAAAAATGTGATATTTTTTAAACTAAGCGGGACAAATATTAGGAAGGAAAAGAAGAATATTCAAAAATCTATATTTTGAACCAACATGCATTATTTTATTTCTATTTTGGTAACATGCAAAAGTATTAAAAGTAATAATTCAAGCATTATTATACTGAAACGCAAATTTAATTGGAAGGGAATCTGACACTTTGGGAAAATAAAATACTTATAATAGTGTTCATAGTTAGGTTAATGTTGAATTTGCTACATGGGGATCTACGATGGTTTATGACATTCGGCTTGATCTTATCTTATAAACTATAAAACGCTAAAAACTACTTTTAATTCGTATTTTTAATAAAATCAAAATAGAAATGTATGCGTAAGAATAGATGAGATGCAAATTAGTTCGTTTCAGCAACATCGAATGTTGCCGGAGCAAGATATGTGAAAGTAAAAGGGCAAATCATTTAAAAATGTAGTTAATTTGACATTTTTTATGGTTGTATGTAGCTATTTTTTTTATTGGATGTACTGAACTTTTAAATTTCGATCATTATGTATGTGTAACCATTTTACTCTTAATTTTTTTCAAATTTTGAAGGGTAAATGATCATTTTACATGACAAAATAGTCACAAAATACACACAATGATCAAAATTTAAATGTTCAATACACACAATAAAAAAATAGCTGCACACAATCACAAAAAATGTTAATTTAACTATATTTTTAAGTGATTTGCCCAAAGTAAAATGTAGACGGCTATTCTTTCATCCGAGGAGAAAGAGACTATGTTCATGAAAACATCTCACACTTTTGAACCGATCAATGTCTTATTACCAAGGAGTATATTGACACTAGCAAATTAAGATAACAAAAACAAAAAATATTGCAAATAACATTCTACATGCTTAGGTATAATAATAAAATTCTGTAGATTTCGTAAAGTCAAAACGCACAAGATAATTCATTTTTACCATCTCAACGCTCGAGATAAATTAAGACAAAATATATTATTGATTCACAAAAAGACGAACGTATGACTTGTCACCAACGCTTGGACTTTAGTGAAATATTTTGACATAATGATATCTAGTGGTTACTTTTTTATTTTTTTTAAAGAATTCACATGGAAAAGATAGAATCGCGTGTGATATTTATTATTATTATTTTCTTCGTTTCATCGAAAAGTCTCTTTTTTCTAGCAAGTAGTAAATTTGTATCATAAGATTATGTAAAGAATATTTTTCTAGCATATATGTAAATCTATTTTAACGTTTGTGATCGTTTACAAAAATCTCACAAAACTGAATATATAGCAAGTTATGAAGACAAGATTAAAATATTTTCAGAAAAATGTGAATAAATAGTCGAACGTCTCACATATCATTACCAAGAAGCCATGAGGTATGAGGAGAATTTTAACACGCAAAGTTCATTTTAAATGCCATTGGTGAAATTTAAACCATCCACCACTTAGTAATATTTGGTGGTAGAATAAATTTGTAATTCTAATGGCTCAAGCCATTAATGTTGTTTAGTGGTTTTTTTTTTTTGTTTTGTGTATTGTGGTGAGTGGGTATTTTTAGTGGGGTATTTTGTGAGGCCGATAACGTACGTTAGTAGTGTGTTATGAGAGAGGGTGTTTTAGTTATTGGTGAGTTATTGAGAGGTGTATGATGTGGCGCTGAGCTGGCATATTGATATCCACGATACCTTGTGCTTAAGCTGCCACTAAAAATTGGCACACTTATATGAAATGTGAGAAAAAAATTGGTACCCGAAATTTACGTGTCTATATCGGCGCTGACATATTCTTACTAGGACAACACCATGTGTCTTCCTGATATTGCTCCTTTATACTCACTCTAACCAAATTGTATATTGTTGTTGAGACGAACCTTAAATATACAAAAAATTGATTATACTTTTGATATAGTTCTAAATTGTTTGTTAAGTAATATATTATATCATTATTAAAGTTAAGCAATTACTTCTTTAAGCAATTGAAATCTTTACTTTGTTATAAAAAATTACTATTCAATGAATAATATTTTACAATTTAACCATTTTAACTTTTTCTAATCTTTAACTTAGTATTTAAACTTGTGTAAATATAATTTTTTCACCCTAATATTAATTACCAAAAGTTTTACTTTTTAAATTTTATTATTTTTCAATCTGTATTTTGTATTCTCAGTGTATACAAAAAGTCGTGACGTCAATTTACGATTGTTGTGTTTATAAAAAGAAACTTATACGAATATTGACACTAACAAGAACTATCTTGGCGCAGTGCATGGACATCCAAGAAACTTGTTGGTTATCAAATGTAGAAAGAAAGTTAGATGTTTAAGAAACTCTTGATTACATTTTAAACACATATAGATCTTATTTAGCTCATTTATTATAATTTTGAATTAATTAAGATTGCTTTGATCGTTCGCCATAAAAACTTATTTTCTATCCCATCTACTGTGTTCAAACATCAATGAGACAACCAAAAGTAAAAAAGTTACAACTAAACCTAAAAAAAAAAGTCATGTAGTATGTCTTATTACACGTAAAGAGTAGAAATTAATTATCCATAGCTTTCTTTGCTAAAATGTAACCACATAGCTACCTTCTAACATGTTCAATATCTTTTAAAATTTTATTATTTATTCTTAGTGTCACACTCACATTACCTGTACATATATAAATACATAAACTTTGGACATATTTATCTTAGACGTATATTTTTTTGAACGATTGAGATTTATTAAAAACTCATACTAGTAAGAAGCTAGCATGAAAAGATCAAGAAAAAAAACTACAATTAATTACAAAGGATACTTGGATTACAACGCTAATCAATTCAAGAAATACTATAACACTTTACTTTATTTTTTATCTAAAGTTTGCTTAAACATCTTAATCAAGGTTTTAATTCAGTGTAATTAGGTGAATGAATAAGTTTGTCGTTTATAAAATGGTACATTTTATATATATAAATAAATAAATAACTCTAACTCATGAATTAATGCACAAAACAAATCACAGCATGATAATTAAATTGCAACAAATACATTTAAGACAACCTTATCTTGCAAGAGTTTCAATGGCAAACATTTTACAAACAAAAAAGATTATAATTAGAGTCATTTAAATTGCTTTTTGGACTATGTTTTGAAAGAAAATGCCTAGTAATTATACGATTGTAGAGTATAGAGCATAGATAACTGAAAAGTAATGTATGATAAACTATTTCGAAAACGCGACCATCAAAATTCTTTGTAATTTAGATTTATAAGTTGTTGATATAATCTTTTTTGTCAACACATAATGGGATAACCGATTGTGATTTTGATTGATTATCTTAATGATTTACATCATACGTATAAATAGATACATAGGGAATAATCTAGAATCGGGCTCAAGCCCGTTACACAACTATATCTGTTAACACTCCCATGATCGAGGCGGGAGGACAGTGACGCCCTTCAGACCTGAGCGAAATTCTCAAACAAAGAGTTGGTAATCCCGTGAAGATGTATGACATCCGATATCGAGAAGGAACATGAAAACCCGAACTCGTCCGGTGGCTACCAAGTCTCGAACAAAGTGAATATCAATTTCAATGTGTTTTTGTGACGATCTTCAAAGCAGTTAGAAGATAAGTAAGCAAAGACTAACATTATCACGATGAGACAAGCGTGGCGGAAGCTAATGGAGTGTGTAACTCTCTAAGTAAATTCCATAACCAACAGGTTTTAGCAACATCGTTGGCGACCCCACGATACTCTGCTTCTGCACTAGAACGAGATAGAGTCGGTTGCCGCTTAGCCGACCAAGATAGAAGATTGTTACCAAGAAAAACACAGTAGCCTGAAGTTGATCGCCTAGTGGTGGGACAACCAGCCCAATCCGCATCCGAGTAGGCAACTAAAGAGGCAGTGGAAGAAGCATACAACTGTAACCCATAGTCTAGAGTGCCTCGAACATACCGCAAAATCCGTTTGAGAGCCGAGAAATAGGGCTCGCGAGGGTCATGCATGTGAAGGCAAACCTGCTGTACAGCATACGATATATCTGGTCGGGTAAAACGGAGATACTGAAGAGATCCCGCAAGGCTCCGATATAAAGTAGGGTCAGAAACAGGATCGCCATCATCTCCCAGTTTAGACTCAGTGTCAACCGGAGTCCGACTGGGATTACAATTAACCATATGTGCTCTCTCCAAAACCTCAACAACATACTTCCTCTGAGATAAGAATAGCCCTGAGGAATCACGTGTGAAAGAGATACCCAGAAAGTAATTAAGCGGACCCAGATCAGTCATAGCAAACTCCTGATGTAAGGAACTAATAATCCGCTGCAACAAAGTCTCAGATGAAGCAGTGAGCACAATGTCATCAACATATAGTAACAAATAAGCAGTGTCCGTCCCCTGTCTGTATATGAATAAAGATGAATCACAACGACTATGAGAAAAACCGACCCGAGTGATATAAGATGCAAAGCGCTGAAACCAAGCTCTAGGGGCCTGCTTGAGTCCATACAAAGACCGCTTGAGTAAACATACATAATCAGGATGAACCGTATCCCGAAACCCCGGAGGCTGATGCATATAAACTGTCTCAGATAGATCACCGTGTAAGAAAGCATTCTTGACATCAAGCTGATGAATCGGCCAATGTCGAGAAGTAGCTAAACTCATAACAATCCGAATAGTACCCGGTTTAACCACTGGACTAAAGGTCTCATCCACATCAACCCCTTCTAATTGATTACTACCATTTGCCACAAGACGAGCCTTGTAGCGACTAAGAGTACCATCAGCCAAATACTTATGACGGAAAAGCCACATACAACGAATAATGTTGGTGTCTATGGGTCGGGGCACAAGAGTCCAAGTTTCGTTCTTAATAAGTGCAGTGAATTCATCACGCATAGCATTTTGCCAATTTTGATCATTTAACGCATCACGATAAGATTTTGGTAATGGAGAAACCGAAGACACATGCATATTGAGACGCTCAGTAGGACGATTAGTCCCGACATGATACCGTGTGACCATGGGATGAATTGAGACATGGTTTGGGTTGTGAGGAGGATCTGGGATAATATGTTGGTGTTGGTTCACGGGTGGTGATGTGTTTGGTGTCTGTTGGGCGGCGGGTGGTGATGGTGATGGGTCATGGGTTGCATGATGTTGGGTTGTATTAGGACTAGTGGGAATTGGGGTTGTTGGCTCATTTGTGGGTTGAGGCACAGTTGGTTAAACAATGGGGGCGGATGGAATGAATGGAGGATTTATATCGGGTGAGTCATCCAAGAAATTGTATTTGGGTGCCGATGTTGGTTTAGGAGTGTCATATGGAAAAACAGTTTCATCAAAGGTTACATGGCGAGAAATGATTATTTTATTAGTATTTAATTCGAGGCAACGATACCCACGATGATTAGAAGCTTTGCCCAAGTAAATGGAGGGTGTGACATGTGGTTCAAGTTTGTGATTAGGATATAAGTGGGGGTAACATAAGCAGCCAAATGTACGTATAAGGCTATAATCCGGGTTTTGGCCAAACAGTCGGGTATACGGGATTTCGTTGGCAACAGCTGTGAAAGGTAAGATGTTGATTAAATGGACAGCCATGTTTAAAGCTTCAACCCAAAAAGTTGGTGTAAGGTTGGCCTGGAAAAGTAGGGTTCGAATAAGGTTGTTGATGGTGCGAATCATCCGTTCTGACTTCCCATTTTGTTGAGATGTCTTGGGGCATGAGAAACGAAACTGAATGCCATTGTCGGCAAAAAATTTATGTATGGGGCGGTTATCAAATTCACCGCCATGGTCACACCGGCACGATTTGATTTCACACTTAAATTGAGTGTGAACGTACTTGCGAAATAGAACAAATTTGGATAACACATCAGATTTGTTTATCAACGGGTAGACCCAAACAAAATGAGAATAGTGATCCAAAAACAAAACATAATATTTAAAACCCGATAGGCTCGAAATCGGTGAAGTCCATACATCATAATGAATAACATCAAAACATGCATTAACAATAGTATCAGAACTAACAAATGGAAGACGAACGTGTTTGCCAAGCTGGCAAGCATGACAAAGTATAGGCGGCTTCTCCTTATTACAAGATATAAAATTATTTGAGACGAGACGGCGTAGCACTTCGCTCCCTAGATGTCCAAGGCGCTGATGCCACGTATGTTGACTAACAAGAAGAGCTTGGGGAATAGGACACGGGGCTGTGACAGGGTAAAGGTCGCCCGTGCTGTCACATCGGAGAAGCACCCGACGCGTCATGAAATCTTTGACGGAAAAAACAAAAGGATCAAATTCAACAGTGCAATTATTGTCATAAACAAATTGACGGACAAATATAAGATTTTTGACAATGTGAGGGGTAATAAGGACGTTATTTAAGTAAAGGGGTCGAGAAGGGTAAGCAAAATACTACGACCGTATTAGTGGTGACAGGAATGTTATGCCTGTCACCAACCGAGACAGATGGATACATGCGGTATTAAAAATGGTACTAAGACTATTAACAGATGCATTTAGATGTGAGCTCGCACCTGTATCCATGTTCCAGGCTCCGGTAGCGGGATCATGAAGTGTCCCGGCAGTGAAGGCATGAGGCAAACTAGTTTCCTGTCCTGGAGAAACCGTGTGTCCTAACATCCCGATAGGTGGAGCAGTCGGGTGGGCTAGAGCCCGTTGGTCCGAGGAACTACGGTTGCGGCATATGGAGCTGTTGGAGTGTAAAGCGGGACAGTTGGGTTTGGCAAAGTAGTTTGATGGGCCTGGTGTAATGTGTTAGTAAATGTTGGGCTGTGGGTAGGAGTTTGGGCCTGATGGAAGATATAAGGTGGTGTGATGTGGAGCGAACTACCAAGCTGGGTCGGGGCAGTGGTATGTTGGGGAACGGGATGGAGGATATAAGGTGGTGTGATGTGGAGCGAACTGCCAACATGGAGGATAGAAGGACCAGTAGTGGTATTTGTATTGCCATGGATTCCCAATCTGCCTAGCAACTTTAGCACTATTTCTTCTATGTTATTACTGGTCATGATGACGAGATGATAAATACACAAATCAAGGGAGCTGAATCTGACCTAGGCACGAATAACTTTTGCACAAGCACAATCACCAACACGATTTGCAAACGAAAAAAACAAAAGGAAATCACCAAGAAATCTCGTGACAGTAACACACAAAAAACAAAACTTGTGACCTTCAAAGCACAAGTAACGTGTAACAGTGAATATGACGTGACCTAAGCACGTAACACCAAGATTTTAAACGTGTGGATTTGTGACTGGACACAAATCCCCAACACAGATGAAAGTAAAACTGATTCAACAGGATCGAGAGGAGAAGTTTGTTAGGGTTTGTGAGGAGAAAACGTACAGATGGAGAGGAGCGTGGAGATGTTTTTAGGAAAAAAGCGTGATATATCTAAGAGTGTTTAATGGCCTGATACCATGTCAACACATAATGGGATAAATGATTATGATTTTGATTGATTGTCTTACACTCTGTTCCCGAGTTTTAATTTGGAGAGAAAAGAAGAGAAGTGGGGAGGAAATTAAAAAAAAGTTGCATTCCCGAATTTTTTTCAGAGAGAAGAGAAGAGAATAGGGGAGGAAATTATGCCAAAGCTTCTCTCCTAATCTTCTTCCCAAATTGGGATAATTTGGAGAGAAAGTGATTTTAAAGCCTTTTTTGCTTACAACCCCCTTCTTTTTTTCCAACTCGGGAACACAACATAAAAAATAAAATTTATTTCCTCTCCGTTTCTTTTCTCTCTTTTTTTCACTCTTCATTTCTCTTCTTTCCGTTTTATACTCGGGAACAGTGTATGATTTACATCATACGTATAAATAGATACATAAGGAATAATCTAGAATCGGGCTCAAGCCCGTTACACAACTATACAGGCTAACATTTTTTTTGAAACATAGTCATGCAAACGACGTAATTTATGTCAAACCTTTTGAAACTAACCAAAACAATAAGTAATACATTAAAAGTACACAATCTCTAATACTAAAAGACCAATCAAAAGCTACATTTTATAAAGGGAATTGGTTATTGGTATACCTCCTAAAGTCATATCAATACCTCCTATTTTTTAAACTTTTAAATTTTAAAAAAAAATTATAATTTTTTATTTTTATAGTTTTGTTTTTATTATAAAAATGTGAAATAAAAACTGCTTAACAAAAAATATAAAGTTTTATAAATTAAAAATAGTAAAACAAAAGAAATACAAAAAAGAAACCATAAAAAATTGTCTTTTGTCATGTTAATAAAATGGGTAAAACTCTCGAAAAAATGTGAAACATAAAATATAAAATTTACAAATCAAAAATAAAAAAAGACAAAAATTACAAAACAAAAAAATTATAAAATATTGTCTTTTCCTTTCAATAAAATAGATAAAATGATAGACAAAAGAGCCTATAAAAAATAACAATAGTACAACCCTTCGTAAAGTTTTACACATTTTCCTCTCACTTTATTATATTTCAAAGTCTTTATTTCAAGATTATGAAAGTCATATGACTCAAATCACACTCTCTTCCATAAAAGAATTATCATATTAAACCACACTAAAAACACTATGGCTTATAGATGCACCATCACCATTCACTCATCTTTCATTACAGTCGCATAAGATTATCATAATAGTAAGTTTGATCACGTGTGGATGAGCATAATCACACGTAGTCTAACGTTATAGTGGTGCCACTACCACGCGTTATTGGCAAAAAAAAAAAGGATTGATGATGATAACTACCAATCGTTGTAAATATGTGTGTTTAGCCACGTAGCAAAACAAAAGAAGAAGATAATATAACACTGACGTTAATATGAACGCAACCACTACATCCGTTATAATTAAAGGACAACCATATAATTTTTAAAAAAGTGTTAGCACAATTTTTTATTAGAGTGTCTTGCATATAATTTTCTTTGTTATAAGTAATTAAATTTGCAACAAAAATAACTTTTATGCTAAATTTAAGTAGCACAAAAATATTTTAGAATGTTGCACATATAAAAATTTGACACTCTTTTAAAAAATTACATTTCATGACTCAAAATTAGATACACGCCCGACTCTCAAGTGAGTCCTTCCCCGGTTATAACACATATTCAATGATTTAATTATTGTTTATGTATGCATTAATTTAGTTAAAAACAAAACAAGGAGCAACTTTTGTCATTTGCCCTTAATTGTGTCTTTAAACATCTTAAACACAAGAAACAATAGTCATAAATTTCAACTAGAAAAATATCACATACATTTGCAAGTTGCATACTCTTCATGCACACGCATCTCTTCCATCTATCTCTTCCTTATCTTGTTTCTATAAAGCCAAACCATCACAAACCAAAATGAAAATCCATTTTTTCTCTTTCTTTTTTTGATGCCATTTTTCAAACAAAAACATAGAGATTAAATGGGAAGATTGAATCTTAGAAAATCTAATCTCAATTTTGTTACCAACACTTGGGTCTTAATTAGGATCACTTCTTGTTTCTCTTGAAAACTCTTAAACAATTTTTTTCTTAGAAACACAACATTTTTTTTAAATCATTTTGAAATTTTAGTAGTAGTGATGCTAAGGAATAGATCAAGAGTTGTTACTAAACAAACTACCCCAATCATGCAAGATCATCAAACTTCACCTAACTCATCATCTATATCACCCAAAACAACCCAAAACCCAACCCGATCCATTTTACAAAGAATCATATCACCATCTTCACTTCTCGACACACACAAACATTTAACAAATTTTGGCGGGAACCCATTTCGTTTCACGAGAAACCCTGAAAAACCCTTAAACAGTTTTGATCAAAACAAACAAAAAATAAAAAATCTTGATTATGAAGGTATTGCTATCATCCTAGTTCAAGAAAATATTAATTCCAATATTTTTAACAAACCCAATGCCAAAAAGCTAAGGGTTGAAATCCCGAGTGACCCGTTTGATCAAAACGGGTCACCTAGATCACCCGGTGATTTCGGGATCAGGACCCGAAACTTTTATAATACTGGTGACCTGACACCGGCTGACGTCAGGTCACCAGGATATGTTACGGGTCCTTTATCTATAAAGGAAATGGAGTTAAGTGAGGATTATACACGTGTGATATGTCATGGGCCTAATCCAAAAACAACCCATATTTATGATAATTGTGTTGTGGATAGCTGTTGTGGTATTCGGGTCGGGTCACCACCACCTTTGGCTATGGAGAGTGGGTTGAGTTTTTGTCAGACTTGTAAGAAGAAGATTGGTGATGGATGTGATATTTTCATGTACAGGTTGGTTAATAATATTATTATTCTCACATTTTGGATTATATTTTCTTTTGCAAGTCTGTTAGTGTATGTTTTATGGGAAAAATATTTTGATTTGATCCATGTTGTTAGTATCTTTGTGATCATTCTAGGTTATACATTTAGGAGAATCAAACTGTTACATATAAATGTTTACATGACATTGAAATAGTCAAATAATCAGAATTTATGATGTTAATGTAATGAAAGAAAGTAAAATGATTGCTTTAACATTCTTTAGGAAAGTGAGATGATTTATATATATTGTGTTTTGATCTGCACACTCTAATGTGCAATTTTTTAAAGCACAATATATGTAAAGAATAACTGTTTAAAACATATTTTTGAGCGTTTCAATCAATTTTTATAGTGTGATTTACTATTGTGACAAAAATGATGTAGTAAAAATCTAGCAGTGTAACAAAGTAAATTTTGGTGGTATGTAAATCATTATCCTTTTTTAGAAAGTTTTATCCTTGAAGAACTTTAATAATGTGTACTCCATTATTTAGAGGATTTATAGTAATTTATTGCTAGTAGTTGTTCAGGTGTATTTATTTGGATTATTGTATTTTTTTATATAGGGGTGAGAAAGCATTTTGCAGTGAGGAATGCAGATGCCAAGAAATGATTTTGGATGGATTGATGAGCAGTTGAGCACATAACAGTCGTGTGAAGTTACCATTTTGCCCTTCAAAAGATCCAATTTTTGTGAAGTTTGACCATGATATCAGAAGGGCATTTGAGTCAAGTGCTGGATAATAATAATTCGTTTTTTTTTTTGGATTTTGTTTGTTTGTAACATGTAAGATGTTAGAAGTAGGTGATGATTTTGTTTTTTTCTTTGTTAATTTTGATGTCATATTTTTTTTCTTTTTAATCTTTTACCAATATCCTCCTCTCTTGTAGAATCTATGGAGGGATGAGATAGAAGTATATGTTGTAGAAAAATAAACAAATAAATGAAGAAAATAAATAAAAAGGTGTCCAATTGCCGGCTTTTATCTTTGAAATGGTAATGATTGTCTTTGATGCTTTGTCTTTACTTTCCCTTTTAGATGACAATTTTTATTATTTTTTTTTTTAATTTTTTTTATGAACATATTTTAGTTGACAATTGAACCTATATTTAATCATTGATAACTTTTACTTTAAACCACAAACAAATTATTTACCAATTCTAAAAAAACTAGAATTACAACATTTGTTCTTTAGACCGTATCAAGACATGTTTCGTCCCAATTTTGAAATAAACACACCATTTCTCTCCAACGTCTCAATTTCGTAACCTCCTCCATCCTTTTTTTTTAACGGCCATTGATCAAGGTTGGTTAACATCTTCACTAGACTTTCACACGTGGTCCGTTTGTCCTTTTACATGTCTTCATCTTCTATTTATTCCTAACTAGTCCAATTGTGAATAAAAAGGATTATTTAAAAAAATAAAATAAAACCCTAATATTTTCAACCGCATGTTTTTATATCCTAGACAAATACTTACATGTACTCATCTCATTTGTTCATTTCCACCATCACCAAATTCTTTTTCTATGAACTCCACCACTATTCGTTAAAGAAAAGAACCCTACCACTATAACTTTTACCAAGAAGTACATTATATAAAAAGAAGCATATTATATATCCGTAAATCATGAAGAGAAAAGGAACACTCTTTATAATATACACACAAACTTGCTAAAGTAAAAAAATTAATGAAAAAAATAATAGTGTCACTGTGAAAAGAAGCATCACATTCTAACTAATCCTAACCTGCCCTAAATCACCAAAACCTTTCTCAATCTACCACAAAAAAATTAATAAGGCCACCATAGATTCAATAAGCTAATATAGAGTTGCGCTCAATATAGTTTCAAATATTAAAATAAGTGCTAAAATTTGCATCATAAAGTATCCTTCAACTAAAGTAAAGTTGCCTTATAAAGAAAGTAGCACGAATATCGAGAGTTGCACATACTAAAAGACGACCATTTATGAAAAATATTACATTTCGTAACCCAAAATCGGGTGTGACATGTGCCACACCCGACACACATATATGTCCGTCCCTGCATGTAATGTTACGGAGGAAAAGAAATGCATGCATGATGTAAAGTCGTATTATCAAAAATATATGTTTAATCGAAGGGTTAAAGTTTCGCTTCATATCAACTTACAGAAAGTTTGCTAAGAAAAGGTTAACACAGATCAAATATCCTTGCTTAAACTTTAAAGTGAATTATATCCGAGTCGTTTAAATATGTACAATTTTGTTTATTCTTTTACATATCGAAGTTACCCGCGCTTTTATTTTAATATTTGTAATATAGTGCAAATTATTTTAATATAATAATGATAATATATTTATAAATTACAACAATAAAAATAAATGTTGTTTTAAACAATAATAAAGTTTAGAGGGTACAAGGTTTTTAGCCCGCGCTTCGCTGCAGCGGGGTGTTTGCATACAGAAGTATTATCTAACACTCGAGCTAAGTGTGTTCCTGTTAGCTATGTTTAGTATTTGAAGCGTGAACAATATAATTAAGCGTGTTGGAATCACTCCTAAACCATTTCTCGAAGTGTTAGTAATAAATATGTAATAGTTAGTTTAATTAAGGCTTTTATGTTAGTAATTAAGGTTAAGCTCATGTAGAAAGCCCATGAGCCTATGCAAAAGCCCAATAAGGAAAGGAAGGGACTAGATGTGTTGCCCTAGCTCCCTTTCCCTATAAATAGTTTTGTAACTCTCATTTGAGGGTTGGTTGTTCACTTTTATACAAAACCTACGCCTAAACCTTTTCTATTCATTCGTGTGTTTGTGTTTAAGTGTTCATCCGATCTTTCTTATCTTATTTCTTATACATTGATGCTTGTGTTACAAACATGGTATCATTCGCCAAATAGTTGGGTGAAACGGTTTTGTTTTTGAAGTTTTAGTCTATACGCGTAAGTCTCGGTTCATAAACATTCAAACGCTTAAAAGCTTTAATTTTTACACTTTCAAACTCAAGATTCTTGTACTTTAAAGGTTATTTGGTGTTAAAGTTTAAGTTTTTGGCAAAAAGTTTGAAACTTTACATGTATTTCCTAAGTTTTGAGCTTGGTTTCATTCGTGTAGTCATTTCTACACGTAAGGTGCATAAGAGATTTGGATCATCAAGTTTCACACTTTTGTGTTATTTTGGTGATATTGAAGCTTTTTCATCATAAAAATCTGGTTTACAAACACTTTTGGGCATAAAGTCGGTTTTGGTGCAAGTTGGCAATTCTTACGCATAGTAAAACCTAGTTTTACTCGTAAGGATTTATAGTCTCACGCGTAAGCTACTCAAGGTTTGATCTTGATGTTATTGGTTTACTCGGTGTTTTCTTGCTTGAATAAGCACGAAAACACTTGAATTGGATATCTTTTACCTTGGTATAAGTGTAAAGGATTTTGGGTAAAACCACAGTTTTACGCCTAAGCATAAAAGCTTACGAGTAAACATCTTACGCATAAGCGTTTTCTACGCATAAGCTTGTCTTACGCTTAAGGAAATCTTACGCATAAGGTTCTTACTATTAAGCCTTTGGTTTACGCTTAAGCTAAGGTTTCATCTTATCTACCCGTAAGCTACTCCTACGCGTAAGTATTATTCCTACGCGTAAGTACTATTCCTACGCGTAAGGTTGGTTTTCTACGCATAAGGTGTTTTCTTTGCATAAGCTGATTTTCTACGTATAAGGATACTTCATCAACAAAGTTTCATTCGACTACAAAGATCCATCATCAACACAAGTTTCAAGATGTCTCAACCACCATACTGTAGCTACTTTCCTCATATGTATCCTCAACAACAACAACTTCAACAACAACAACAACTCTATCAACAACAACATCAATTTCAACAACAATTTCCTCAAGGAGCAATTCCACCACAAATGATTCAACCACCACCTAGTCTACAAGTACAACCTTACACAAACTTTCAAAATCGGCATCCATCCAAGTATGCTATGAAGGAACCGTCTTGGTTTGCAAAGATGTGTGAAGCTTTAAGCGACCAACAATCCATTCATGGGTGGATCACTTGATAGACCTCCAATGCTCACTCCGAAAACTACGATCAATGGGTGATAAGGTTCTTTAGGTTACGTGATCTAAAGAAACCACATGGTAAGTTATTGAAAAAGGTCATCCTTGAAGGTCCATTTCATATGCCTACTATCATTGTGCAGGAGATCCGAATGCTAATCCACCAAGAGATGATGTTACCAACGTTGCCCGTCTTAATCAACTTACTACTGACCAACTTCTACACATGGAAGCCGATGAAATTGCAATGCAATATATCCTTTTGGGTTTACCCAATCCGATACTTCATAGTGTTGATGCTTAGAAGACTGCTAAAGCAATGTGGGAGCATATTTATCTTCTCATGGAAGGCACATAACTCAATCAAGAAGATATGGAATCAAAAATCTACTTAGCATATGGACACTTCATGATTGAACCAGGGGAGACATTAGAGTCATATTATCATCGATTCTCAAACATCATCAATGACTTAGAAAAACATAACATCATTATGCCAAGAATTGCAGTCAACACTAAGTTCCTCAGTAGCCTTGGTCACGATTGGGAAAAGTATGTTATTTTCATCCGTCGGCGAAGAATCTTCATCATGCTACATACGGATTATTGTATGACTATTTGAAGCCCCACCAAAAGGAAGTTGTGAGAGAAAGAGTCATCCGTGGGTTCTGTTTCACCACTACTCCCGGATAATCAAACTCTTGCATTGAGGGCTCAAACGTGTTATCCTCAATTCCTACTTTGCAAACTGTCTTCACAAATCCTCCACAACCCAACTGCTACAATTACACCATATGATCCGTCACAGCAACAATCTCAAGAAACTCAATTAGTTCCATACAACAACAACAATGATCAAGCACTTTACAGTGAATCTAATGAGGATGCAGAAGCTTTCGATGCATTGCAACAAGGGTTTATCATGATTACTAGAGCCTTCGGCCGATATTCAAAAAAATCCAACAATCGCATTCGTACCTCTTCAAACACAAGGAATCAGGTTGTTGTTAACAATGGACGTGTTGAATTTTAGAATCGTGGTAATGTTCGTCAGATGGGTAGTGGTCAAGGGTTTAATGCTAACGGAAGGAATAACATGGGTGCTCCACAACAACGAGCTCAGTGGTTGATCGTGAAATGCTCGGGCGGGATTAATGGTCTTCTTTGTTATAAGCGTAATGAGAAGGGTCAAGGGTCATCCGCTAATGCATGCCCAAAGCCGAGGACAAGAGGCAACGCTTATCACAAAGAGGCTTTACTCTTGGCTCTCAAGGATGAAGGCGGTGGAACTCTTACCAACAAGGAGCAGAGCTTCATGGCAAATGCAGATTCGGATGATGACATGGAGGACTTGCAGGCTAATGCATTTGTAATGTCAATGGCAAACATGCAAGAACTCTACATGAGTGACACAGGCTCGATGTATGACAGCGACGGCTTGTCTCAGTACCAAATCAAACAATATTCATCATCGATCGATATCTCCGCCAACATACGCATCCGGCGAGGATCGAGTGTTCAACATGAGCCGCTCTACATCTCATTCCAATAATAATCAAATAGATCCGTAGTTATATTTGACGATCAAGTTGACCTTATGGTTAATATTGATAATCAAGTTGACTCCGTGGTTATATTTGAGGATCTAAATAATGTTCATGTTGAGACTCACGTTGAACAAGCTGAACTTTTTTCTAATCCAGATTTTGAGCTCATGGCCTTACTTAAGGACCAAAAATATAAAATGGAAAAATGCCTTGACATCAATCAACAATTAAAAGAAAAAAATGCACTGCTGACTAAGGATAATGAATGCTTAAAACTCCAACTCAACATTTTTCAAACAAAAGAGAAACGTGAAAAAGGTTTTGAAGTCGCTTTTGCTAAATCTTACTGTGGAAAACTAGAAGGGGGTTGAATAGTTTTGCCGATTTTAAGTTGATTTCAAAAACTTTAGATTCGATATTATGTGAAATCGTATGGATGTTGAGAACGTATAGATCTAATGATAATGTAAGCAAATAAACAAAGATAAGGGATAGAAATGACACAACCGATTTATAGTGGTTCATTACAAGGACACCTTCCTGCCCTACTCCACTCCCGAGTCACCTAATCGAGAGTTCAAGCACTATGTCAACAAACTCCTTCACTTATCCCAGACAAAGCTAGATACCGAGTCCGTAGCACGGTGGACCAAACCAACACAACTATTACACAACAAATATGTGAAATATCAAATACAAGATCTTCGCTCTGAAATCTTGCGGGTGACAAATCAATCAAGGACCCTTGCTTGGATGACTTGTAGAATGCTCGTGATCTCGCCTTAGAGAAGGACCTATATGAGGATCACAAATAGAAAGAAAAGAAGAACAACTCTCTAGATCAAGTGATCTATATGTTAGAAGAGAATGAGAGTGTATGAGAGATTTAGTAAGAAGAGGGTGAGTTAGAATGAAGAAATGGCTCTCATTTATAGGCAAATTTCCTCCTTGTTCACACGGATCCCACGGATCTCTTCCACTTGGGATCCGGCTAGCACAAAGCTAGGGATCCGTGGAGCGCCTCTTTGCCCATGGGTGTTTTGGTTATGGGTCATGGGTTGGTCCATGGGTTATATCTAGATTCAATGTATCTAAGTATACATTGTATCAAGTCTCTTTGGGTATGGGTTAAGATCCATGGGTTGTGATTTTACCCATCCTAATTAACTATTACAACAAATGCTTTAGTTACTACATTTTGTATTTAAAATATTATATGTAAATGCTTTACAAAATAACATGTATCCTTATAATTATACTTAAGACAACATTATATATGTTATCAACAAAACACAAAGAGATCGCAAAATATTAATAAGCGTTTTACGGTTTATTTGTATTAACAATCTCCCTTTTTGTTGATGACAAAATATAATGTTATGATGAGTAAAACTTAAGAATAGATGTAAGTTTTGAAAGCTCCTAAGTTTTACTTCTTCTCCCCTTTTGTCGAAACAAAAAGTTAACCCTGGAGGAAAAAAGTAGTCACGATTTCTTACTCACCCTTGACGGTAGCTCCCCTAGTTTGGGCGTCAAGAGAAGGAAAAAAATCTACAAAAGAAAGTTAGTAACATGCTTAAATGATCTTATGGTTGTCGAGAAACAAGATAGGGAGCCAAGGTATGTAAACAAGACCTTGTAATAAAACGACAAATTGTAGTGGTATTTAAGCCACTTACAAGCATGTAAAAATAAGAACAAGACTTGTTCTTGAAAATGACAAAAAGATGTTAAAAGTGAAAAATAGTAGTAGAGATTCCTTCCATGCTTGCATAGGGTTATGGATGGAGGTTTGATGAGTAATGGTATTGATGCGATCAAGGATGAGGTTGAGTATGAAACGCATTTCTTCCCTAACTTCTATTGCAATTTCCTAGTGGATTGGCAATGTTCACAATGTAAATGATGTGGGTAATGAGTGCGGAAATTTTCCGGGTTGTTTTGATTTGAATTATCACGGAAGTTGTGGTGGAAAAATAGGAAAATATGGATCAAAACTGGAATGTTTGTCGTGGTGGTGGAAAAGAACCTAGATGTTCTTGTAATGTGATGGGGGCTAGAGGTGGTGATGTTTCAAGATCTTGAAAAATAGTATTTGGTGATGTGGGGGGTGTGGAAAAGACTATTTCTTTTTCTTTAGGTTGGGTAGATCTTGTTGGAGTCCTAAGGAGTTCCAAAAGAGTTATTTTAGGTGGTGATGAAGTTGGTGTACTTGTTGATGATGAGGGTGGTGCTATAATGGAAGCATCTTGTGGTGAGTTATTTGAGGATGAATCATTTGAGGTTGGTTTTGCTAAACAACAAGATCGGATACTAATCCGTGCGGATATCCTAGCATTTGATTGTGGTATTTTGGATGATGGAAGTACAAAGGTTTGGATATCATGATTGTTTGTACTAGATGTTTCTCCTAAAGGGTTTTGGATGACATGATGAAGTGTGTTTGTGAGAAGGAGATGGAGTATGCAAGCATTTTGGGAGTTATATATAGAAAACCAACATATTGTAATGAATGTTGACCCAAAATATGGATTAAAATCTAATGATTAGATATGAATTCAAGGCATGTGATCATGAGAACACAAGCATTAAATAGCATACTCCCAAAATGAAGCAAATGTGGATTTTACATCCAAAGTGACAAAATAGAAGTTGAAAACAACAGTATACACGGATCCACGATCCTTCCTTGAGGATCCGTCCGGCATGAAGGTTTGGGATCCGTGGGTCCAGTGTTTGAGCGCAAGACAAAATTCTCCTTTTGGAAATATTTTTGCCTATTGTGTGCCTATATGCAAACTATTTGGAGTTGCGGTTATCTCGACCTCTAAAAAGAAATAAAAACTAAACTAGAAGTATAAAAGTATCCTATTGAGATAACCCGAAAACACATATTTAGTACATAAGCACGTAATCTTGTGTTGTCAATGCTCCTAATTCATTGTAGCTTAAATGAATGTACCCGAAACACATATTAGTTATGTGTCCCTTTAGCATTCAAAAGACATGAGATGCAATGAAAGCGGGTTTTACTTTGTATTAATAATGAAAAGCGATTTGTCCTAAACGTGAGAAATTGCTTTTGTGAAATTGATATGGGAAGGTATCATCCTTTTAGAAAACATTGTGAAAGTAGGTTTTCTTTGAAAATGTGTATATAAAAAGTGGGAAAGCAAAAAAGAAAAAAAAAAAACTTATCTTTGGGTTTTGAAAATTCCCGTATTGTTTGTGAGTTGTGTGTGAAATAGAGATCCTAGACTC
Source organism: Chrysanthemum lavandulifolium (assembly GCA_022545495.1). NCBI lineage: Eukaryota > Viridiplantae > Streptophyta > Magnoliopsida > Asterales > Asteraceae > Chrysanthemum > Chrysanthemum lavandulifolium. The sequence goes on along the minus strand of CM040241.1, from coordinate 82,436,622 downwards.
AGAAGGAAGAAGGCTAGTGTTTACATACCTTGTAGAGTCAAAATAAATTCTGACGTGTGTTCCATTAAACCAAGACCAAGGCGAAGTAGGTTGAATTGTTCCGCTTCAACGGTTTGGTTAGGGCGTCGGCTATGTTATCTTCGGATGCTACTTTCTCAATAGAAATGTTCCCTTTGAACATTGTCTCAAGAAGTGATGACGAATCTCTATATGCTTGGTGCGAGAATGCAATACCGGATTCTTGCTTAAGTCGATGGCACCTTTGTTGTCACATAGAATGGCTATGTCGCTTAGATGAATGTCGTAGTCTACTAACGCTTATTTCATCCATAGTGCTTGTTGGCATGCTTTGCCGTGAGACGTACTCGGCTTCGGTTGTTGATATTGCTAGAGCCGTTTGTTTCTTAGAAAACCATGATGTTAAACAACATCCCATGAAAGTACACACCCACTTGTACTTTTCTATCAACCTAATCCCTGCATGGTCGAATCAGCATATACAATTGTTTCTACACCGTGCCCTTAGGATACCATAATCCTAATTGTGTTGTACCCTTAATGTATCTAAAATTCTTTTATGGCTTCTAGGTGTGAAGTTTTGGGGTTTTCTTGAAACCTAGCACATAAGCGAGACACTAAACATGATATCAAGCCTACTTGTTTGTGAGGTAGAAGACTACCTATCATGCCACGATATTTAGTATTATCTACGGATTCGCCGTCTTCATCTTTTGTGAGTTTGGTGTCGGATGACATGGGTGTCCTAATTGGTTTCGACTCTTCTAGACCAAATTTCTTTAACATCTCCTTGATGTATTTAGATTGATTGAAGAAGATACCATCTTCTACTTGTTTAATTTGTAGACCAAGAAAGAAACTAAGTTCTCCCATCATACTCATCTCGAACTCGTCATGCATGATTTTAGAGAAATCATCACACATGTCTTGACAAGTGGATCGAATATAATATCATCTACGATATTTGTACTATGATTATGTGTCACTCCTTTTCTTAGTAAAAGTGTGTTGTCAACTAACCCTATGGTATAGTTATGTTTAATTAAAAGGACTTGAGTCTATCATACCAAGCTTTTGGAGCTTGTTTAAGACCATAAAGGGCTTTCTTTAATTTATAAACGTGTTTGGGTTTTTCAAAATCGATGAAGCCGGAGGTTGAGTGCATATACTTCTTCATTAATAAGACCATTTAGAAAAGCGCTTTTGACATCCATTTGATAAAGCTTTAGATCATTAGCACAAGCATACGCAAGAAGTATTCTTATAGACTCTAATCTAGCCACGGGGCATAGGTCTCATCAAAGTCTATTCCTTCTTGTTGGTTATACCCTTGGGCAACGAGTCTAGCCTTGTTCCTAGATAGTACTCCGTTTGCATCTAATTTGTTTTATACACCCATTTTGTTCCTATTATGGTTTGATTACTAGGTGGAGGGACAAGTGTCCAAACATCATTAGAAACAAATTGATTTAATTCTTCTTGCATAGCCATTACCCAACTTTCATCTTTTATGGCTTCTTGTGTGTTCTTAGGTTCTATAGTTGAAACAAAACAAAATACGCTACTTAGGTTTTGAACTTGAGACCTTATTGTTCGTTCGTTTAGCTTTCCTATGACCTTATCTACGGGGCGATCTTTGGACTCTTTAATGTTTGTGATTTCACTAATTGAAGGTTCTTCTTCTTCGTTTATCTTTTTCTTAATTACAATAGCTTCACTTTCTATGATCTCGTCATCGACAAGAGGTGGAGAGGGTTTGGGTGGACTTTCATAAAATTTTATGTTTAATGACTCTTCTACCTTCATTGTTTCTTTGTTTAATATGGCGTAAGCTTTGCTATTAGGCGAGTAACCTAAAAGATACCTTGGTTGATTTAGGATCAAATTTTGTAAGGTAATCTTTAGTGTTAAGAATGAAGCATTTGCTTCCAAAGACTCTAAAATGATTTAAAGTAGGCTTTTGCCTCGGAGTAACTCATATGGAGTTTTACCTAAGATTGGTCTAATTAAGACTCGATTGAGTATGTACGTTGAGGTATCAACGACATTACACCAAAATTTTGAGGTATGGATTGTTCGTTAAGCATGGTTCTACTCATTTCTTGAAGGGTTCTATTCTTTCTTTCTACTACCCCATTCGATTGTGGAGTCGTGGGCCGAAGTTGTGAGTAATACCATTAGCGTCACAAAAGCTCAATTGCACTTCATTATCGAATTCCTACCATGATCCGTCCTAATAGACACTATGGGTTTTCCTAGTTGTCTTTGGATCTTTTGCTTAATATTTCAAAATAGTTAAACGTTTCCGTTTTGTTCTTTAAAAATTTTGTCCAAGCATACCTAGAGTAGTCATCCACTATTACCAAAGTATAGTAGTTGCCTCCATAACTTTGGATAGCGGATGGACCAAATAAATCTATATGTAGTAATTCTAGACACCTAGTTGTGGACACCATGTTTTTAGCTTTATGACTCGAGTGAGCTTGTTTTCCTATATTACAAGCATCACAAAAATGATGTTCATATTTTAACTTAGGTAGATCTCTTACTAGATCTTTGGATGATAGCGATTGAAGAAGTCGCATATTGGCGTGACCCAATCTTGATGCCATAAGGTCAAGTATCATCCATAGAGGTAAGACATAGTTTGTCTTTAGGTTCATTACCGATTTTAATGACATAGACTCCATGTTTCCTAATTCCTCTTCCTATGGTTATGCCATTTTAAGTATCTTACTACGGTTTGGTAAAAGTACATTGCACTTTTATCACATATTTGTCCTATACTTAAGAGATTAAAGTTTAGGTTTTCACGTGACACATCGTTAATGGTTAGAGATTTGTTAGAAACCGTACCTTTACCGATGATTCTACTTTGCTATTTCCAAACACCACATTCCCTCCATTTACGGGTTCATATGTGGAGAATAGATCCCTATTGCGGTCATGTGCCTCGTGCACCCGCTATCCTTGACCCATTCATCGGGGTCTAGGTGACCTTTAAGCACACCTAAAACAATAATAAACTCAAAGTTTGGTCCCCATTTATTCATGGGTCCATTAGTGTTAAACATTCTATTCATGTTAGACATGTATGGATAAGATGAGTATGCATTCCATGGAGCAAAGTTTTGAAAAGAGAAACCGTTTTGCATATTAGGTTCCATCCCATTTGATGGTTACTTCTTGGATAAGCGTTATTAGGTCTCCTAGATGCATTATGTTTTTGAAAAGATGGGGCTTTGTTTCTTGCAAAAGTAGGATTAATTTTGGAGGTGGATGTCTAGTGGTGACATGAGTTGGTTTCTTCCTATTTACGATAACGAACTCGGTTCTAGATGATGAGGCTATGTTATTACCACTAGTTGTCACAGCAGGATCCACGGATCCCAATTTGTACACTAGCGGTTCCCTTTTTGGGGATCCGTGGGATCCGCCACAGCAGTGGCTGGTTTTCTAATTCTTTAACAAATTTTGTTTCTTTACTATCACTAGTTGATGGATCAAGTTGTTGTATGCCTAGACCCTTTTGGTTGTTGTTGGGTTTTAACACCATCGAGTATTGTATCTAAGGTGTTTGTACTCATTCTAGCAATTTTAGAATCTAAATGATCAACTAGTGTTTGAAGTTGAACACAAAGTTCACATTCACCACTTGCTATTTTACCCTTTTCCAAACGTTTTAGTTTTGCTTTTAATTCTATGACTTCTTTATCTAAGCGTTGGTTTTGACTCTTTAAAAGCTTGTTTTTGTTAATTAGTTTTAAGCTAATATTGCATAGTTTATCATATTCATTATGCAATGAGTCGTCATCAGTGATGAACTACTATAGTATTCGTGACATACCCGTCGTTTTCCATGAGACAAATTTCTTCGTCCTCCTCGTCGCTCATTCCTCACGTCGCTCACGAATGCCTTTTGATCATCCCGTTTGGGACACTTACTAATAAAGTGGTTTGGGTCCCCACATTTAAAGCAAGCACGATCATCCTTTGGCTTTTCGTCTCTTTGTTTTTCCGAAGCCTTTCTTATCGTCATACGGTTGTTTGACGTATCTACCCTTTCTTCTAAAGAACTTTTAAAGTCCCTTACCGCCATAGCGTACTCTTCGTCGTCACTACTCGAAGATGAGCTCTCCTCATCGCTCGAAACCTTTTTGTCTTTAAGGGCAAGAGATTTGTGTTTCTCTTTCACCTTTGAGGCATCGGAATCTTTAGCAAGGACAAGCTCAGACTTTTAGGTTGCCTATAAGTTCATCGAGGTGAGGATTGTCAAATCTTTTGACTCTTCGATTGCCGTCACCTTGGATCTCCACTTCGATGGAAGTGCCCTTAGATATCTCCTAACATGGTTACGGCTAGAAAAGGATTCATCAAGTGCTTGTAAAGATGTAATAATAGTATTAAAGTTAGCAAATGAATGATCTATAGTTTCCTCATCCGATATTGAAAATTGTTCATATTGTTGAACAAATAGATCAATTTTATTATTTTTAACTTGTTGGTTGCCTTGATGAGTTACAACTAAAGAATTCCAAATTTCAAGAGAGGTTTTAAGCATAGAAATTCTTTGAATTCCTTTTTCGGTAAAGCATTATATAAAACCATTTTTGCTTCACTATTTTTAGAAAGCTTTTCTTCATTTCATCATTTAGTTTATCATGAGGTATGTAAACTAAATTTCCTTTATCATCATTTGAGGTAGCCTCAAAATCACCTTCAACAATAATGTACCAAAGATCAATATCTTTAGACTTCACATATGTTTGAATCTATTTTCCAATATATAAAACCATTAGTTTCAAGTAGTGGTGGTCGTTGCATAGATTGCCCTTCCTTATAATTTTCGGAACCCATAGTGATCGAAAAGTTTTAAAATACAATTTTATTTTAAAACTTTTATAAACTTAGCTCTTGATGCCAATTGTGGAAAACTAGAAGGGGTTGAATAGTTTTGCCGATTTTAAGTTGATTTCAAAACTTTAGATTCGATATTATGTGAAATCGTATGGATGTTGAGCGTATAGATCTAATGATAATGTAAGCAAATAAACAAAGATAAGGGATAGAAATGACACAACCGATTTATAGTGGTTCGCTACAAGGACATCTTCCTTGCCTACTCCACTCCCGAGTCACCTACTCGAGAGTTCAAGCACTATGTCAACAAACTCCTTCACTTGGCGGAGAAGCCTTCACAACGTTGCTTACACTTTATCGGTACAAAGCTAGATACCGACTCCGTAGCACGGTGGACCAAACCAACACAACTATTACAAAAAAATATGTGAAATATCAAATACAAGATCTTCGCTACGAAATCTTGCGGAGTGACAAATCAATCAAGGACCCTTGCTTGGATGACTTGTAGAATGCTCGTGATCTCGCCTTAGAGAAGGACCTATATGAGGATCACAAATAGAAAGAAAAGAAGAACAACTCTCTAGATCAAGTGATCTATATGTTAGAAGAGAATGAGAGTGTATGAGAGATTTAGTAAGAAGAGGGTGAGTTAGAATGAAGAAATGGCTCTCTATTTATAGGCAAATTTCCTCACTTGTTCACACGGATCCCACGGATCCCTTCCACTGGGATCCGGCTAGCACAAAGCTAGGGATCCGTGGGCGCTCCTCTTTGCCATGGGTTTTTGGTTATGGGTCATGGGTTGGTCCATGGGTTATATCTAGATTCAATGTATCTAAGTATACATTGTATCAAGTCTCTTTGGGTATGGGTTAAGATCCATGGGTTGTGATTTTACCCATCCTAATTAACTATTACAACAAATGCTTTAGTTACTACATTTTGTATTTAAAAGATTATATGTAAATGCTTTACAAAATAACATGTATCCTTATAATTATACTTAAGACAACATTATATATGTTATCAACAAAACACAAAGAGATCGCAAAATATTAATAAATGTTTTTACGGTTTATTTGTATTAACACTTACCAAAATGAAAAATCTTTGGAAAAACAGATATGTGATCTAGTTGCATCCAAGAATGCTTTGTTGTCTCAAATAGAACAACTGAAATATGATCATAAACAACAACTTAACGCTCTCACTATGGAAACTCAAAAAGCCAAGTCTGGGTTGTTAAGTTGTCAAAAACAGTTCTGTGAATACAAAAAGCATTCAAAGAAACGAATAGATGACTATCTTGAAGAAATTGTCGACTTACAAAACAAAATCAAAGAGTTTTGAAATGTTGTTTATAAACATGGTGAGTCAATTACAACTATTCAAAAGTTTACTTTTAAACCAAATCCAAATGGATATGGACCAAATCTTGCTTATTACAAACCTAAGTTTTCACATAGAGCATTCAAACCAAATCCTCAAGTTTACAGTGCATAACACAGAATTGATGTTTCCATTATGAGTGTTGTTAAATATAATCACATGGAAGAATTAGATGCTGAAGACGAGAGTCGGTCAAAATTGGAAAATGTTGTTTATAACAAACCATTTAACTATTCAAAAGCCGTAACTTTCGTCCCACAACAGGATCATTCTAACACACCTTGGGTTATCACACCTGCTTCTGAGTCTTCTAAAGATGGTCACCAACCTAATACTGCACAAATTAATGGTCCTTTACCTTTACTCAGTGAAGTAAAAACACTACCCGAACGTTGTCAAATTCTTAAATATTTTGAAACATTCATTTCGGACATCAAACTTTTGGAACGTGAGATTGAATTTCATTCTAAAATAAAAGTTGAACATTTTCAATCGCCTCATGCGAGAGAACAAAGAGATATTTTTCAGAAAAGACTTTTACCCCATGTTCGAAATATGAAAAATTGTGCAATATATTAGGAAATGGATTTTCATAAGGAACTTGGACTAATGAAAATAGTTTTCGAGAAAACAAAAACATCTATTTCAAACACTAAACGTAAAAAGAAAATGTTAAGAAAAGATGTTGATAGACTCTTGGAAGATGTTATCAGTGCTGATACCATAAATGTTGTGTTACTCCATACTGTTGCATATACATTTGATTATATCGCTGTTGATTCTGTTGAAAATGTTGAGAATACAGATACTCTATCACAAATCCAGTCTTTAAAAGTTGAAAATGAGTGATTGTTAAACGAGCTTTCAAATGAAAAACGTCGTCTTCAATGGTGTCAAAAAGATTGTCAAAATCGAGAACTCGCTTTGAAAAATAAAATCAATCAGTTGCAAACAAAAACTCTTAATCCAAAACTTGAGCAACTGGATGATGAAAACGTGTCTTTGAAGTGTCAAATTTTAAAATATGAACAAGAAATTTCAAAAGTTAAAACAGAATATGGTGTCATATTTGATTTACTCAAAAAGACTCGTGCTCAAGCGTCAAAAGATATTGATGATCATCTTGCATATACCAAAGAAGTTTTACGAAAAAATGGCAACGCTCGTTCTAAAAATCAATATTTGTTACACACTATCCATGATCTAAAGGCAGAGTTGGTGAAACTCAAACAAGATAGGAATAGAAGCACAAATGTTACTGCACCAGGAATTCTTAGATTTCCTAATGATACATCACAAGATACTAATGTGCTTCCCTCTACTGAAACAGGAATAGTTGCCTCTTTTCCCAACGTTAGCACTTCACAGCTTAAGAGCACTAAAAGGAAGAATAGAAAGTTGCGACGTAAAAAAAGAACAATAAAGAACTCTGAAGTAGAAGAACACATTAGGACTTTGAATAAGACTCATGTTACTCCCACTTTAGATATTGCGTCTGACAAATGTAATCAAAAAAGTTATGTAACGAATGCTGAATCTTTAAGTACTTTAAAAGTTATGTTTGAAGCCTCTTGTGTTGGTTGTCGTAAAATCATGTTTTCTGGTTGTCATGATAAATGTGTTGCTAACGCTATCTTATCTCGTAAGCGGAATAATAGAAAACGGAATACCTCTAGGCCCACTAATGCTTCTAAGTATGTGCTAAGTAAACAACCTTCTAGTGTTCCGGCTAGAGTCATTGATGTACCCATAGAATCCCCTTCACCTCCTAGGAATACCTTATCACCTAGTGCATTTACTAAGACAAAAGCTAAGACTAGTTGGAGATGGCAGAAATGGTTACATAATACACTTGGCTTTAAATGGATACCTAGAATCATAAACATGTGTGTTTCAACTATAACTGCATCAAAACCCTCTAACTCTTCGGGTTCCACATCTACTTCTATTCCATCCGTGTCGTCTATGTGTAATGCAGTGTCTGATCATCCTGCGGATTGTTGATAGCGGATGTTCCCGACACATGACAGCAATCTCAAATTTTATCAAACTTTGTTTCAAAGTTCATTGGCAATGTCGAGTTCGGAATGATCACTCAGCCTATCATGGGCTACGGAGATTACGTCAATGGTAACATCGACATTAGCGGGGTTTATTATGTGGAAGGTCTGGTCACAATCTCTTCTCGGTTGGTCAATTTTGTGATGGAGATTTGGAAGTTGCTTTTGGGAGAAAACTTGTTTCATTCATGATCTACAAGGAAGCGATCTTATGTCCAGACCGAACATCAAGTCTTTATACAATCTCAATGCAAGACATGATTGCTTCATCTCCTATCTGCTACTTTCAAAGGCAACATCTACAAAATATTGGCTATGGCAACATCGACTCTCACTTAAACTTTCAAACCATAACCAATCTTGCACGATACAAACTTGTTGAAGGTCTCCCAAGATTTTGGTATTCTAAAGATCACCTATGCTCGACTAGTGAACAAAGGAAAAGCACTCGTGCTCACTTTCCTTCAAAGGTGGAACACACTCACATCATGTGCTTCATCTTCTTCACATGGACTTGTGTGGCCCAATGCGTGTGCAGACGATTAACGACAAACGCTACATCTTGGTAATTGTGGATGACTACTCAAGATGGACTTGGGTATATTTTCTTGAGTAAAGATCAAGCTCCACGATGATCATCACCTTTCTCAAAAAATTCAAGTTCACTCCGAACACAATCGGACAAATCGAGCGGACAAAGGAACCGAATTTGTGAATCAAACTCTTTGTGCATATTATGAGAAAGTGGGAATTGAGCATCAAACATCAATTGCACGAACACCAGAACAAAACGGAGTTATTGAAAGACGAAACCGTACGTTAGTAGAAGCTGCAAGAACAATGTTAATTAATGCTAAACTTCCAGATTACTTGTGGGCTGAAGCCATGTCAACTGCATGTTACACTCAGAACTGTTCAATGATTACTAAACGCCACAACAAACCACCTTTTGATCTTATCCACAACCGTAAACCGAATCTCAAACACTTTCATGTATTTGGATCTCATTGTTACCCAAATAATGATCGTGATGACTTTGGTAAGCTCAAAGCCAAAGCTGACATTGGATTTTTTGTTGGATATTGTGAAAACTCTAAGGGTTACCGGATCTGGAATCGTCGTATAAGGGAGATTATGGAAACTGTTAATACAAATAAGTCGTAAAAACATTTATTTATATTTTACGATCTTCTAATGTTTTGTCGATAACAAACGTAAAATCATTTTAACGAAACAAATAAAATACGGAAATGGTTTGAACTAATAGTTTTTAACATATTCACATTTTCACATAAAACACTAAAACAAGTATAAGTGATTTTATGATTTAATATTACATATGTACAACAACTAGTGTTAACATATTTGGGTAAAATATACACATAACTAATATGTAGTATATTGGGTAATATAAATTGGTAGAAACTTAAGTATCATAACCCATTGGGCAAATACATTGAATGTAGTTGGGTACAACCCAAAGCCCGTGACCCATGGAGCTTGACCCGTAACCCATTGCATGACATCATGCTTTTATCATACATGGATAATATCCATAACCCATGGATCAACTCATACCCAAGTGACCAAGTGCATTGCACTCAAAAGATACATTGTATCTAGCTAAAGATCCATGGTTCAACCCATGACCCATAACCAAAATACCCATGGGTAAAAGGGAGCGTCCCATGGATCCCTAGCTTAACGCTAGACGGATCCCTTGTGGAAGGGATCCGTGGGATCCAGGGAACAATAGATTTTTTCTTCTATAAATAGTGAGCCATTTCTTCATTGTTCCTCACCCTTTTCTAACACACTTTCTCCTTGTTTGTAGTTTTGTTTTTGTGTGATCTTTTAGGTTCCTCTTAAAGGCAAGATCACCACCTTTGAATTTGAGCAAGCTCAAGTCCATGAGTTGCCATGCTTCCTCATCATCAAGGCTACTGAAGTCTTCTTGTTGATGATTCCTTTCTTTCTTCTAAGAAGTGTAGTGTTGAAGACATTAGTGAAAAATGTCTCAAGTGTCAAGACGAAGATATTAGTGAAGGGTATCTATCGTCTATATCATAAGCACTTGTGGTAGGTGTTTAGAAGTCAAGACTAAAAGCATTAGTGAAAGGTGCTTAGAAGTCAAGACACAAGACATTAGTGAAGGGTGTCTATTAGATCTAGTCAAAGGCATTAGTGAAAGGTGCCTTAGATGTACATTCGATATGGTGTGTTTCGATGTACAAGATAGACTAGTATTATATCCAAGGATATTGATATCCTTGATGATGTTGTAAAGGAGTAGATCTCCTTTGGGATTATCCGTTGGTGTAGTGTGGTAGTAGTTCCTCCATTGCAATGGAACTAGGTGCTTAGCCTAGTACCTAATAAAGGGTAGGCGACGTTGTGAAGGTGTAGTTCACCTTGGAGTGAAAGAACTAGGTACTTAGCCTAGTACTTTATAAAGGGTAGGCGATGTTGTGTAGGTGTGGTTCACCTTGGGTGAAAGAACCCGGTGGTTAGCCTAGAACCGAGAAAAAGGGTAGGCGGCGTTGTGAAGGCTTCTCCGCCATAAGGAGATTGGTGTAGTATTCTGAACTCTCGATTAGGTGACTCGGGGAGTGGAGTAGGGCAAGGAAGGTGTCCTTGTAGCCGAACCACTATAAATACTCGCATTGTGGTTTTGTGCTTCTTACTCTTATCTTTTCATTACTTGCCTTTACATGCTTGTTTATCAACATCCAACACACACATCCAAATAGATTGACATAAGTCGATCTAAATAGTTAAAAAGGAAGTTTTAATTGGCAAAACTATTCAACCCCCCCTTCTAGTTTTCCACAATTGGCATCAGAGCTTCGTTACCAAGTTTCTTAAAGTATATTGTACTTTAAAAACTTGATACGATCCATGGTTAATTGAAAACTACAAAGAAAGTTTTTTATAAAAACAAACACCATGTTTTTTTAAAACTATATGTTTGGATGTTGATTTGATAACAACATTTTTTTTACTTTTTCCTTTAATCGCACTAATCGCTTTTTGTCATGATGATTAGTCAAGCTCATACCCACCAAGCTATAGGAATCGCTTGGTAAAAGAATACCTTCCTTAAGAAGGTATCTTAAAGCATAAGGAGCGGGAATCGTCTAAGTGACATTCTTGTGTCATTTGTAAAGACATTCCTAAGTGCGCTAGAGGTATGATTTTCTTTTTATTTTTGCTTGATAATTAAGTATGTCTATTTAGGTATTTATATGATTATCCTTTGTGCATATATATGTTTTACATGAAGCTTTATTAGGAAGCCTTTTTTCTCACATACGTGTTATTCTTCTCGTCTAAAGTCGTGGTATATAAAACTTGTGTTTTATTTCTTTTAATCCAATAATAAAACAAAACACAAATTTCAAAAATTTTCCTTCCCCATAAATAAACCACTCGACGCCCACCTTATCAAATCCTCACTTTTTCAAATCTTCCAATTTCAAAAATTTCCTCTCACTCAAAACTTCATCTTCCTCTCCATTTCATCCCAACCGAAACCAAGAAGGATCATCTTCAACATGGTTTACATCGCCCTCGTGCTCATCATCTTAACACTCATCGCACTTGTGTTCCCTATGATGAAGTTCACATACGGAGACATTTACTTTGTGTTGTTAATCTACATTGGGGTTATATACCCAATCCTTTGTATCATTCTAACCATTGAAATGAAATATTATTAATAGTCTAGTTTGTCTAGGTTATTATTATCATAATGTGTTTGTTATTTCTTTTGTTTCATATGTTTCGTACTCTTTCGTGATACATTAGAAGTCATGTATGCATGCTAAAAGAAAATGTAGGCTAAAACACATAACTTGGGAATAAATTTGTAAAACCTATGTTTTGTAAAATCTTTACAGACTTCTGGATCTACGGATCCTCGAAGATATACTAGCCGGATCCCTTTGTAAAGGAACCGTGGGATCCGTCCTCTTCGAAAACAGTTTTCATGCAAATGAAAACCACTTTCTCTAAAAGAAATATTCCACTAGAATGTCAAAACCATAAGTGAGTTAAGTGTCATTGTTGTTAAAACCATTGTTAATAAAAATCTAGTAAAAACATTAGATAATCATAGGTTGAACACAAACATCACTTTCTTTTAACTCTTCATTTCTATAGGTTCAACTATGACGCATGAATATGAGTTTGATTTTCACTCACTAGCGTCTACTCTCCGAACATCTCCTTGAACCCAACACACGGCATTCATGTCCGTTGGTTCAATAACCTCGAAACCGTCACTTCCACGAAGGACGTATTCTAGACACCTCTCTACAATTCGAAGAAGGTATCAATACCTCCTTCCGAGCCATAGGACTAGAATGTCTTCTTGAAATCAATGAGAAGATATGTCCAAGGTTCATAATGGAATTCTTCCGTTAAGTTGAACTCGTTCGTAACGAGGATCGCTCTCTATCTCTTTGGTTTTATATCAAAAACCAAAAGTTCACTTTAACCCTTGGGCATTTTGCTCACATCCTCTAAATTCCAAATCATGGACAATGTGCCTTCACCGAAGATTGGTCACTTGATTCTCTCTTCAACTTTCATGAAGAAAATAGTCCATATTGTTCACACATACCCTCCCCGGAAGATTTAAATCGCATAATATGCAAACCTCAACCATATTACTCCGATCCAAGCATTATCTTCACACGGGACATCCGAGAAGAGTACAAGCCTCTTGCACTCATCCTACGTGAGAATGTTTGGAGTCTTAGGGGAAATCTAGAAATCCTTCCCGCTTGTTGTGCTCACATGTTGTACTGTTTGCTAACACAACAATCATACAATCTCACCTACTTCTTCGCAAGGCGAATTGTAAATCTTCAAGGATCCAAGAATAAACTCATCCCTTATGGAATGTTCTTGACACGCCTCTATCACAACGTTATGCACTTCCATCCTCAATTTCAAAGTCCGTTGTATGTACTTGTGAACAAGATGATGGAACCGCTAAACATATCTCTCATAAAGACTTTCTTCATTCTTGATTCCACTAACACTCATCAATCACGTAATGATCCTCCTAGCGAAGACACTCAAGGAACCTAGTAGTATTTCAAAATAGGATCAATTCTCTTGTACTCGTGCTTTATCAATGTAATCCTATTTCCCTCATGAAATAAAAGCATCTTACATTTGATATCTTAGTGTTAGAACCCATTTTAAACTAACCTTGGAATATAATGCATTGTTAAGATCATTGCATACCTTTAGTAAAGGTTCTGCTGACCAGATGGATGGATCCTAAAGTTTGTGCTAGACGGATCCCTACACTTAGGGAACCGTGGGATCCGGCAAACAGAAAATGAAATTGCAAGCATTATATTTCAAACATATCCTTAGAAAACCTCACACTAAGCTAAACTTAGTGTCTTAAGGAAAATTAAGTCCTTATCAAGATAGGTAGATCCTTCCTACTCACACATAACTCACCTAGATCACACTCTAAGAAGCTTGTAGATCTATCGTTTCGTTCTTAATCCATTACTCTTCCGCTCTTAAACTCACACTTCATTTTTCACTTGATCCCTCAGTTCTTGTCTTAGAAATCTTTTCGATTATGGCAAAATTGATCATAAATCATCCCTACCTCAAAATTGATCAAAGTTGATCAAACTTTAATTTTCCCATCTCAAAGCTTCTAGGATATTTTCCAAAACACTATCCTAAAATCACAAACTGATCTCTAGGATCATTTAGCTTCAATTGACACTCTCATCTTTAGTGTCATCCTTGCTCATCCATTGGCACTCATGAAAGTTCCAAATCCTTCCATAAAAGACAATCATTAGCTACATCACTCATTACCTCCAAATACTTAAGCACCCCTTCATTTAAGACACTTAGGAGGACTGAAACACTCAAGATGATATAGATCTTAGATCTTAGAAACATCATTTCCACTCTTTCATAGCTGTTGATAGTTGGATCCCTAGGATTAGCCTAGACGGATCCCTCTGATGAGGGAACCGTGGGATCCGGATGACAGTTTATGTCAAGTCTTGCTAAAACAATCATTTCAACTAATCTTTCTAACTCAAACACTCATTCTCATCTTAAATGAGTTCCTTGATCAGTACAAACTCTGAAGTTGACTCTTGTGCATGTTAATCATCACATTCCAATGAATCTTAGTGGCTTAAGGCTTAAATGCACTTGCCAAATCTCTTGGTTTATAAACCACATTGTTAGGACTCCATAGTCATCACCTTCATCCTAACTTTCAAAGACTTTAGAAACCCTTACAAACCTCTTGAAGTCATCTCATCATGAGGAAAACTCCAAGTAGTAACCTATCCACCAAAGAACCACCCATGAAAAGGCTCGTGTTATACACGAAATCTCTTCAACCGAATCATCTCCGGTCAAGCCAACAAATGATAGGATCTTTCCTCAACCAATCAAACCAATTTCTAAAAGGATAGTACCCACAAAACTACCTATGCCAAACACCACCATACCTCCTAGGCCAAACAATATCATCTCCACTAAACCATCACCATTGGTTCCTAGAGATATTTCATTTACATCTCTACTATCATCACCGCACCTTTACAATTTATAGGATTTACCTCCTAGGCCGTCTCATCCGCCTTCGCCGACAACATTCTCCTCATTAGGAGGAATAATGGTACAAAATCAAGGTGTTGAGTCAACACTTGCTCCGGCTTCCTTTTCGCCATTTCCATCATATAATCCCATTTGGATTATAAGAAATCATCAAAGTCAACCACCCGACCATATGGAAGTTGACACTTCTTTACCACCACCATTATTCTTGGTCGAGCCATTCTCAAATGCGCCTCCACCAATCCCTCCATCGTTTGAAGCTCCACAAGCCACTTCACTTGATCCTTCGCATCAAGCCATTTCATTTCTTCCACCACCACCACCTAGCCATGACAAAGATTGCTATCATTGTCAACATGTTGAAAGTTTGATACATGAAGTACGAGAAGACCAACGTTTCATGTTCTATCATCTCCTCGAACGTTTCGACGAGATTAAACCTAAGCAAAACGTGAGCTAGAAGATTTTAGTGGTGTCCTAGCATCAAGCGTTAGTTGCTCTAGAAATTCCTAGTTATGTATTTTCTTATTTTCTTAGTTTTTAGAGTCATGTATATCATAACTCTAGCTGTATTTAATGAAATTACATGCTACTTGTTATATTTCTGAGCATATGATTACATTGTATTCATATCTCATTTTGTGATAACATCACTTGTTATATCACCTTTCTTGAAATTAATCATCGGCTAATACGGATCCTCTGGGAATTGCCAGACGGATCCCTACTAGGAGGGAACCGTGGGATCCGTGTGATGTAAAACTATTTTCTACTAACTTGGACCACATTTGCGTGAAATTGTGAATTATACTTGTTGTCTAACCTTTGTTTTGTAGTTATTCAATTTACACATGAAAACTTTGACATCCTAAAGCTAGGGGAGCTTTATGTCAAAGCAATAAATTGCAAATTACTTGCAATATTAGGTTTATATTTCGTGATATCCCTTGAAAAATTGCAATCATCAAGGGGAGCACATTCGTCACTTAGACGAAATCTTTGCAAACTTACTTGCAAACAAACTAGATTAGTATCACTTTCTTGGCCCTTACATAGGGATGGACTCGTCAAGGGGAGTAAAGACGAGATCCTTTCCGTTACTTGCTCTCTATTTTTTATATCTTTCACATGTTTTCTTAAAACAATGTGTTGCTTTCTTTTCAAGCTCTTTTGTTTCGACAAAAGGGGAGAAGAAAGTAAAACTACAAATTCAAACTTTTAACAATTTTAGCTTTTCCTTAAAATAATTTTATGTTTTGTCATCAACAAAAAGGGGGAGATTGTTAATACAAATAAGCCGTAAAAACGTTTATTTATATTTTACGATCTTCAAATGTTTTGTCGATAACAAACGTAAAATCATTTTAACGAAACAACTAAAATACGGAAATGGTTTGAACTAATAGTTTTTAACATATTCACATTTTCATATAAAACACTAAAACAAGTATAAGTGAATTTATGATTTAATATTACATATGTATAACAACTAGTGTTTACATATTTGGGTAAAATATACACATAACTAATATGTAGTATATTGGGTAATATAAATGGGTAGAAACTTAAGTATCATAACCCATTGGGCAAATACATTGAATGTAGTTGGGTACAAACCAAAGCCCATGACCCATGGAGCTTGACCCATAACCCATTGCATGACATAATGCTTATATCATACATGGATAATATCCATAACCTATGGATCAACTCATACCCAAGTGACTAAGTGCATTGCACTCAAAAGATACATTGTATCTAGCTAAAGATCCATGGTTCAACCCATGACCCATAACCAAAATACCCATGGGTAAAAGGGAGCGTCCCACGGATCCCTAGCTTAACGCTAGACGGATCCTTGTGGAAGGATCCGTGGGATCCGGGAACAATAGATTTTTCTTCTATAAATAGTGAGCCATTTCTTCATTGTTCCTCACCCTTTTCTAACACACTTTCTCCCGAGTTAAAACTCACTAACCTCGGATCCAAGAGATCTATGTTTGTAGTTTTGTTTTGTGTGATCTTTTAGGTTCCTCTTAAAGGCAAGATCACCACCTTTGAAGTCGAGCAAGCTCAAGTCCATGAGTTGCCATGCTTCCTCATCATCAAGGCTACTGAAGTCTTCTTGTTGATGATTCATTTCTTTCTTCTAAGAAGTGTAGTGTTGAAGACATTAGTGAAAGATGTCTCAAGTGTCAAGATGAAGATATTAGTGAAGGGTATCTATCGTCTATATCATAAGCACTTGTGGTAGGTGCTTAGAAGTCAAGACTAGAAGCACTAGTGAAAGGTGCTTAGAAGTCAAGACACAAGACATTAGTGAAGGGTGTCTTGTAGATCTAGTCAAAGGCATTAGTGAAAGGTGCCTTAGATGTACATTCGATATGGTGTGTTTCGATGTACAAGATAGACTAGTATTAGATCCAAGGATATTGATATCCTTGATGATGTTGTAAAGGAGTAGATCTCCTTTGGGATTAGTCGTTGGTGTAGTGTGGTAGTAGTTCCTCCATTTCAATTGAACTAGGTGCTTAGCCTAGTACCTAATAAAGGGTAGGCGACGTTGTGAAGGTGTAGTTCACCTTGAACTGAAAGAACTAGGTACTTAGCCTAGTACCTTATAAAGGGTAGGCGACGTTGTGTAGGTGTGGTTCACCTTGGGTGAAAGAACCCGTGGTTAGCCTAGCACGGGAAAAGGGTAGGCGACATTGTGAAGGCTTCTCCGCCATAAGGAGATTGGTGTAGTGTTTACGAACTCGAGTAGGTGACTTGGGGAGTGGAGTCGGGCAAGGAAGGTGTCCTTGTGGCGAACCACTATAAATACTCGCGTTGTGGTTTTGTGCTTCTTACTCTTATCTTTTCATTACTTGCCTTTACATGCTTGTTTATCAACATCCAACACACACATCCAAATAGATTGACATAAGTCGATCTAAATAGTTAAAAGGAAGTTTTAATTGGCAAAACTATTCAACCCCCTTCTAGTTTTCCGAACGATTCATGCAAATTTCGATTCATGCAAATTTCGATGAGCTTATCGAAATGGTAACGAACTTTGATTCTGACATAACCGTCTAAACTTCCCCAAACCCCATTATCACCGAACCAAGCTTGTTAGGAATTAGAAATTCCGGTATTAAAGAGTCGGTCACCTCAGTATATGTAATCGTTAGAAAGCTCGTAGTCGTAGTTCTTTTAAGTTAAGTAGTATTTAGTTAAGTAACACCGTGGAGGACGGACGGGTCTTTACCCATTGTATGCACGATCCACGACCCGATGTGTGGCGATTTATGTAAGACTATAAATACTCTCTACCTCCCAAGGTAGAGTTGGAGCTCATAATAATATCTTTCACTTTCTCTCACTAAAGTTCCCTAAACCTCTAACTTTCTCTCTAGAAGTTCATCTATCGCCACTTTGTGTTATGGTTTGATGTGTATGTGAAAACTAATATCTAACAATTGGTATCAAGAGCCATGGTTAGATCATATCTTGCACATCTTTGGATTTCTAGTGGTTTTAGGTGGTTTTGAGTTTGAAAAAGTTTAGTGGTTTGTGCATCATTTGGTTGATTTCTTGTGTTAAAGCTTGGATTTTGTTAGTACTTTTATGTTTAGAATCATCACAAGTGTTTAGGTTTTCATTTGGTAGCTTGAATCATCTTGGTTGGGTTGTTTTGGATTGAAAAGTGATGTTTATGTGGTTTTTCTTGCTAGCGACTTGATATACGGATCACTTTCTTCGTAGCGACTTGCTTCACAATTTTGTAGCGAGTTACGGTTTTGGAGCTAGCGACTTAGACCTAGCGATTAACGGTACAAGTAGTGGACTCTTCACGGGTGGCGACTGGTGTAGCGACTTGGTGCATAGCGAGTTGCTTTTTAGCGACTTGAATCTTTAGCGACTTGAGTAGCAATTGTTGCCAAAATTTTGCTAGCGACTTGAGGCTTAGCGAGTTACTACTTAGCGACTTGCATTTGTCTAGCGACTTGGGACTTTAGCGACTTGGTGGTGTAGCGAATTAGGTGTTAGCGACTTGGTACTTAGCGACTTGGTTCAAGGGTTTAGCGACTTGGTTGATTTTACGAAGAAGAGGTTTGACCAAAGTTGACTTTCACGTCAAAACTTCAAGCGGCCATAACTTTTGATCCAGTAACTCCGTTTTCGTGAAATACTGTCAAACGACCGAACAGTGAATATTGTGAGGTTTGAGGCGATGTCGTGAAACGAATTTTCGAGGCCCAAATCCTCTCCGAAAGGAAGTTATTGAGCTTTTAAGTTTTTAGACCTAAATTTCTCCATAAAATCGTGCAACAACCAACCCAAATCACAACCAAACAACATCTCGCTTATCCCACAAACAATCATAAGACCTAACACACAATTGTCTATCATTGTGTCGATCCATCGATCATCTTAACACATTCCATTGGTCATTGCTTAACGGTTTAGTCTTGATTTTAGTAAAATCCGAAAGATTCTATTTCTCGGTTTAAATCATAGACTTGTAAAATCCGTGCATTCTACCACATCATGTCTTACTCTCTTGACCCAGTGATTTGAAGTGCTTAAATTGTATGATCTTTGTGGATAATAATGATAATGGATGCTACATCGAGCGATTAAAGATGTTTGAATTAAACAACGAGGATGTGAGATCTTCATGTTACGAGTACAATGAGAATGAATTGCACACTACTGAGAATGCCATGCAAATGGAATGCGACATTGAGCCCTATCAACTACTTCATCGCACCTCATACGGTTGTTATCCATAGTTGGGGATCGAACATGTAGTGCTCTTTTCCTTGAGGACTTACCTACATTGACAAGAAGCTTCTTTGTTGAACTTAGAGCATTTAAAGCGCAACTTACCAATGAAGAAGTTCAAAAGGATGGTTCTAGTCGACTCTTCAAGTAATCTACAAACAATTTGACCATTCATCGGTGGGAATATTGATGATTCGATCAACACTTGATTGGAATTTCCTTCAAAAACATCTTGGAATGGAAATTCGAGAATTCATTGAGACATTTATCCAACTCATGGATAATGTGAAAAAGTACATTGAGGAAGCGCACAAAAGGATGAAAAAGTGAATGAGTGTCGGTGCGGTTGAGAGATTGTTGTGATAAGTTGGGTAATGTATACGTGGAAGAATCGGGTGTTTTGAATGCGAGAATGTTAGAAAACAAATAATGATGAGTCGGACAATGCTAAAATAGAATCTTCATGCTCATGTTCACAAGAGAGAGGTGCACAGTCACAACCCGTGCAAGCTAATGCAAAAGAACGCTCCATGGAAGCTTGGATGTACCCAAGATAGAGATGCACCGCCACAACACTGTGTGGCGTTAATGCGAGAGGAAAGTTGCATGAAAGTTTCTGCAGTACCTAGGTATGCATCTTCTTCTCAAAATGATGATTATGAATTGCATGAGTACTTTGCATTTGTGCTGATGATTCCTTGACCATTGAACTCAATACCTATAAGGATCAAGTTGCCATATCTGAACAAGTGCTAAGTTTGAACTTACCACTCGTGAGCGGAGATGGATATCCAAATCGTACAATTATTAGAAAAAGTAATTTTAGAGAAGAAGTATTAAAACAAGAGTTAAACTCCTTACAAGAAAAGCTTTCCAAAGCGCTAAGCAAAAACACGAACTTCAAGAAAATGTTAAAATGCTTAAGCAAGAATTCAAGGCTAAGGAATCAAAACTTTTGAATGATTTTCCAATCTAAAACTTTGAAAAACAAGCTTGAAAATAAGTTGTGCGTACAAGGAATACCATTCAAGCTGCTCACATGATCACTAAGCATCGAGTCTTAGCGATAAGCATAGCATTCCCTTGTTGAGGAACCAAATCCGGAGGTAATTAAAAGGCTAGAAATGCTCATAAGGTGCTTTATGATGGTAATGAAATCCTTAAGCCTAGGCGAAACCTAGTTGCGTTGAGTGCCTTTGAGGAAGATAAGAAATCGATGAAGTCACTAGGGAGAAAATGAATAAGAAGTTAGAAGATCACGAGTGTAAAAGAATAACATAACGATCAAACCCCATAATTACACTAAAGAAAATTGGATCTCCTTGAACAAGTTTAAGCCTCGAGACTCTATTAACCCCACGAACAAGTGTTCGGAAAAGGATTTAGATAAGCAAAAGCGAGAGAATCTTGTTGTAACGAACCCTCCCTTAGGAAAATGCCTAAAGCATTGTGTATCCTCCGAATACACCAATGCATCTTGTTCCTAGAACAATTGCCACTAAAAGCAAGACCTTAATTAGTCAATATGTTATCTTTCAACTATTTGTTGATTTTGAGAAAACTTGCAAGAAAAGGATCACACCCATTGGTATTCTTGAAGGAGAAAGGGTTTTGAGCAAACTAAAGAATGTTATTTAAGCGAAGTCATGCCTTTCTTTAAACAACTAAAAGATCATTTGAGAGTCTTAAAAAGGAATGAATTCGGACATTAAAGAAATGGAAAAGGAATTTGATGCAATGATTGTTGAGGTTAGTGATTATGAGAGAATTAAAATATAATGAGATTGAGAGGAAGAACTTGCATATTGAATGAGAATCGATTTACGAATGTATTGCTCAAGATGTGTTTTCTTTGCTACAAATTGTTCCATTAATGCTTCTCAATTTCATGAATTATCTGTTGCTCGAAAGTCTCCCATGATCGTGTCATTGAGCTTGAAACAACAAATTCAAAATTGCATGAGAAAATAGAACAGGATGATCATGATAACTTGGTCAAACATTATTCTAAATTAGAAGTTGAACATCTTGCTTTGCAATTAAAACATCAACATCTCAAAGAAAATGTTAAAACCTCAAATATCAAGACATCCTCGATGCTCCCGAGTTTGATGCGAGTTTTGAAATTAACAAGCGTGATGAACAAATTCGAGCTCATTATAACACGATCAAAAGATTGAAAGCCCAAATTTCACTGGCGAAAGGTGAAAAGAAGGATGTGTTGGTTCCCATATGCCTCCTCCTTTAGATTCTCGAATTTCCAACTTCAAAACATAATTGATAACTTGCAAAAGGAAAATGATTGTTTTAAATTTGAAATTTCAAAGGTTAATGATCAAAACAAAGAGTTATGTGATTCATTTAAAGTTAATCATGATAAACAAATTGAAAAGATAACTTCTTTACTTAACGATATTGAGAATCGAGCGTGAGGTGAAAGGAAAGTTGCCAATCCCAAATTGCAAATACTACTGTTCCTAAGGTTTACGCTTGTGATAAATATGCTATCGATATGTTATATATTCCCCGCCCATTAGGAATAATGAACTTGCACATAAAGCATATCTCTCATACCTTAAGGACAGTTTGAAGGGTCTCCGTGAGATTGTTGAAGATGAAAGATTAGAAAAACCTTTTGATAGTACTATAGCCTATGCTGCATGGATGCCAAACGATCTCGGGAACTCTTAGAGTATGTAATTGTCACAAGTCCGAAATCTAGCAATAGGCGAGATAGAATAGTTGTGCCTTGTTCTATGCCTAAAGCCAAGCATGTGACCCTTGATATGCCTTGTTCCATGTCAAAATTCAAGCAAGCAACCTTTGATGTGCCTCCTAGAATTTGGATCCCAAAGCACTTCTAGACCGAAATGCGAAAGTAGTGAAACCATGTAATGTTCCCATCGTTACTTCTACAGATGTTAAGATTGACACTAAAGTTAGCGGGTCAAAACCTAGAAGCAATGCAAAGAAGGATAGGATTACGCAAACTAAAAGTGTTCATGATAAGGAAGTGAAAGAACACCATAGGGACAAGAAGTTTGATTTGAACAAAAGAATCGTGTTAGTTCTAGTATTAGCTCTAAACTTCTTGAAATTAATTCGAGGCCTCATCTTGTCTGCAAAACATGTAAAAATGTTTATTTTATGGTAATCATGATAAATGTGATGTGTTATTTACGAGGTCTAAGATTCATAACTTGATTAAGAAAGTTTGGAGAGCAAAGCAGTTAAGCAATCTTGAAACCTACAGGAATGTGTTTACAAATGTAGGATTTCGGTGGAAGCCCATGGTCGAATATTTACAAATGGCAAACCTTACCCTTAGCTAGATCCACTATGCCTAGAATAGTGCTGTTAAGGTTTGGAAGCCAGCGGTAGAATAATCCCATTAAGCACAAAATGTCATTTGACTAAGTCGATGCTTCTACTAGTTCGACTCCTAGGGATAATGCCATTGCATCTAGGGTTTCTGCGATTCAAAGGCTGTTTGTGCTAACCAAAGGAACCCATCGAGACGTGGGGATCCAATGTTTCCAATTCTCTGTCTTCGTCATTGTCCAAAGCGGTCGTACAAATCGTCCCTTGGTATTTGGATTCGGCGGCTCTAAACATATATTGGGCTCTTAACAATGACGTCTGTTCACTCGATTCGAGGCCTCGTACTTCATCATAATGGCGTCTCAAGATAACACTTGAGGCCCGTTCCTCATAGAAAAGAAAAGTGTACGCTCTTACGTGCGCTTTATCTTGACTAATAAGAAATTCTCTCATGAATGGCCATACTCATCTACATTCTTCATCAACAAGCTTCATGTTTTCCACGCTCATTCGGTCATCAAGTGGATCTCGTTCATTGGTGTATACTCTTATTCACTTGTTAAATCAAAATGGCAACCGGATGCAATTTTTGAGGGGAAAGAGTGAATATACTACATGATGATGGATGTTTGAATAATGGTTATCGACTTATTTTTGATGATTTTTGATGATGATGAGTGTATATTCTTTTGATGAAGAGTGAATATACTAAGGATAAGCGGGATTCATTGTTTTGATTTTGATGACTCTCCTCCAACGCCTAATGCTTCACTTACTAAGGATAAATGGGAATCAATGTTTGGGATTCATTGTTTTCAAAGATATGTTTGATGAGTACTTTCAACCTCAAGCGAATGTTGATCATCCGACACGAAGCTCATGCTCCGGTTTCTATTGACTCAACGGTTCACCATCTAAGAAGTACTTCTTGGAATTCTCAAGAAACCTTATCTCCGGTTATTTCACAAGGCGTTTATAATGACTATCATGATATTGTAAGTTGCACTATTGAATAATGATCCGCTCTTTGGTATTCTTTGCCAAATCTTCACGGATTGTTGTTCATGAATAATGATCCGCTCTTTGGTATTCCTTTGCCAAATCTTCACGGATTATTGTTCCTCTCATTGTGCGCTATAAATCAACCACATGAACATTAAGGAAAATGACTACCTCATCCGCTCAAAGACATTATTGGTGAATCTTCGGATCGGTCTCTACATGTATACCTTTAGGAAGAATGCATTAATGTTGAGAAATCATTTGTTCCGGTTCATTCGGTGGATCGGCGTACATCCGATTGTATGTTTATTCACGTGTTGGGCATTTGACACAAGTTGATTACTTGAGTTAATCATTTATCACTTATTTGAGATTGAAGTTAAATTTCAAAGGCGTGTTCTTATTTGATAACTTGCTCGGGTCTAAGAATTTGAGTTGAAGACTTGGTTTATCTAGTTACCGTGATCGGGATGGATGGTTGAAGAATCGGTTAACTATCACTTTAAGGAGTTACGTAGTTTTACTCGATGACACACACAAATGTCGTTGTGGATAATCACAAGAGGTGTTAATGTCTCATACTTTGGTTGAGTATTGAGTACTTAGAGATTTGCTTGAAGCATAGATTCTCGACACCGTTCTTCCATCTTTAAGTGCAAGCTTAAGACACAAATCGGGAATTCGACTTGGTTTCAAGTTTGGTATATCGGGTTTTCTTCATTAGTGGTCACTTCAAATTGTCTACATATGGGTTGATAAAGATAGTCGAGAGAGTTTATGTAGATTGATTCTCACGAGATTCATTTGGGCTATTTGAGTTCTTCTCACAAGATTTCAAGTTTATGGATATATTATGTTTTCTTGATTACGAGGTATCAAAACCATTTGGGGAAGGATATATTATTCCAACTATTTGGGGAAGTGGTCTCGGAGACCTTTGGTTCTTGTTACTTTGGTATATTTTTGGTATGTGTTATCTTAGTTAAGTTGGAAGAAATGTGAGAAGAATATTTGGGCGTGAGATGATCACGCCAATCGACATCTTATATACGGTTTATGATAAAGTGCTTCCGGTTATATGCACAACATGTTCACTTGATCGAGCTATTCGATTATTTGAGTTGACATCCACAGAGATGATTAGTGACTCAACATGTTACATGGATGTCATCGTCTCTACTCTTGTTGGGTACATGTGTACATTATGTCGATTGGTTATATGTTATATAAGCGGAATGCACTTGGTAAAATGAAGATGTTGATATATTGTTCCCTAAATAGACAATTGGTCAATCTCGAAGAGTAAGGTGTACATCGGGGATGCTAATGAGTTCATGTGATCGGTCGTGTCAGTTAATCCGGTTTGATAACCACCGAGGCGATCAATGTTTCAACTTGTTACCGGTGTTCTCGTGTTCTTTGGTCTTGAGCTTCAATCAATGAGACCGCTTTGTATTCAACTCTACTTCTTAGGAAATGGTCTTTATTCGATGTTTGTCGGTTTGGGGAAGCTACCAAAGATTCAAATTGAGAAGGCTCATGTTCGAGACGATTTTCTTAGAAGCCTCGAATGCTTTGGTGGCGAAAGTTTAAGAGATGTTGATTCCTTTCTTCTACAACGTCTTTGAGCGATATCTTTATCTCGGTACTCATTTCATCATTCTCTTAAACTAATTTATCTCTTGTAAATATTTATTCGAAAAACAAAATACAAAATTATAAAACCTTCAAAAATCAAATAGAAAAATATAAAACTTTCAAAATCCATAAAAATTTGAAAAATTCGAAAAATCTTCAAAAAATATTGTCATTTTGTCATGTTTCTCTCGATTCGATAATATCTACGGTCTTGATGTTGTCATTCAAAGAATGACACGGGACTTTAGATGTTGTTCGAATTTTTATATATATAAAAAAAAAAAAATCAAAAAATATTTTTGGGAGAAAGAGAAACAATGGTTTATTGTCATTTTCAGGCAATAACCCGGTTTTAAAAGAAAGAACAGAGCCATGTTTTACCATGTTTTCAAATTCCATGCTCGATTCTATAAACATTTATCTGCTTGAAAACTAAATGCTTTGAAAAATAACTCGGTCTCTATTTTTGATAATCATCGGGACTTATTTGTCAAAATCTCTATCTCTCAATCAACAACCTATGTCATTGATTGAGGGAGAATGATTTCAATTAAATTAAAAGTTATTTGGCATTAAATTGTTTTCAAAAGATATACATGCATGTTTTATCAATGGAGTTTAAAGTCTTAAAATCCGATCCTTATCGGTTAAAACGCTTTCATAATCAAGTCACAATTCCCTTAAAAGCTTTCAAAATCAATTTAAATCTATAAGAGATCACAAATCTCAAATGATTTGATAATTGTGATCGGGGAGAATGTGTGATTTAAATTGGATTTAAGCGATAATTCGGTAAATGGTTTTATAAGGATGTACATGCTATCCTTCCACATGTGACAAACGATTTCAAATTTTCAATGCACATGTTGAGGGGAGCATCTATCTTAAACCTATGATTTGAAGCGTGATCATTTATCCCAATGTGCGGGTTCCTCTAGTATGTGCAAAACTCTTTTCTAATCTCGAGGCACATATTGAGGGGAGCAAATTTATGAAAACCTCATCCTTCCGGAAATGCTTTATCTTCTTGATTTGATGTGGGAAGTGATGTTGATATCTTTTAGAAAATGGTAATCAAAAAGTAAATTCTTCCTCTTGCCTCCGTGTGCAAAACGATTTCAAACATTTGATGCACATGTTGAGGGAGCACTTATTCTAAAAATATCAAAAACAATTCGGTACAAAATGTTTTGATAATATATCACAAGTATATGGATTGATTTTCAAATGGTTTTCAATTGGTTCCAATGGCGGATGAACAATACCAAATTGACCGACCAACTTTACTTTATATGCGGTGATATAAGGATGATAAGGTTAGGTATGTGTTCCCATGATCCGCCGAGCCGGAGGGATCTACCGAGGACAATCCACTAGTTAGTGTAGAAGTCCTTAGGTATGATGATAAAAGGAGAAAATGAGATATGGGAAGAGTGCGGACTGAGGCGAGCTAGTCTTGGAATAAACCCAACAAGGTTCTAGCTATGAAGTCTCGGTAAGCTTGAAGGGTTGAAGAATTAAAAGAATTGAATGAAAAAGGGTGAAAACAAATAGCCCTCCATTTATTCAACCTTAGGCGAAACGGGTTCAATTCATATGCTCTTGATGGTAACATCGGTATTGAAGACAAGGCGTCATGGACCCGGTGGCGCTTGCACTTCAACTTTCCAAACCACTCAAGTTCCTCTTAAAAGGACTTGTTTCATTCTCACGGGAACCGACATTATCTATCGACTTTCTCTTAGAGATTGTTGATATTGAAGAAGGAGACCCTCTCCCTAGTCTCCGACACGGGATCCAAATATGCACAAATTGAGTCTAGAGCCACGAGATCATCAATAAATCTCATTAGGACACTTTCAATGAAGACTCTGTTTCACACAATGTGGAAAGAGATTATATCTTGAGTCCTCGCATTATCCTTGTGGTATTGCGGAACATCCGAGTGATGTGTATACATATTCACAATGAAGATGGAAAGCCTTGGAGCCAACATCAAACAAGCTCACGGTAGGTGGCATGTGAGATCTATTATATAGATCAACCATGTGACAACCGAGCAGAAACAATGGGCGATTCAATCTCTTGAATCAATCACGGTTCGAGTTATGGATTGACGGATACCTTTGAAAAACCGGTCTTTGTGCTTAACAACTCTTTTCTTTAGCACATCGACCGTGTACTCATTTTTCAAACAAAAGGTGTTTTATGATTGATAATTGATTTTCAATAAAACCTTCGTTGTATTGCAAAAACAATTTCTATTGAGCAATACGATTTTTTCAAATCTCTTTTCATCAATCGGTGGACTTAAAATTATTTGGTTCACTCACTCCGTGTTGTCTTCTTTGAGATGTTCGGTTTGAGAACGACTAGAAGCATTGCGAAACCCTGTCAAGGAAATTCTTGAATTATACACGATCACAGGCGGTACTTGTCTTGATCAGCGGGAACCGTGGGCGTGTACCTCAATTCAACGAAAGTGATCAAAGACACTTTCGTGCGATTTATTGCTAACTTGTTGTATGCGGTACACCCGGCGTTTGCGGTGATCGAATGAAGCGGTCAATCCATAGCCGCATGCTCACTTAACACATTCATCTCAAAAGAAATCATGATTAGTGCATCAATGACTCGATATTTTCACTCCATGCTTACGCTCTACGCTGCGCCAATATCATGATTCAACAAATGCTTCCGCTACTCGATGAGAAGATATCATGATCCGAATGTGAGCATGTCGGTCCTAAAGTCACAACATCACATAATACCAACACCACAAAGGATGTCTCGAGATTTTTGATAGTGATGATCTCAAAAGATGGCTCAAAATTATTATCACGTGGATCGGTAAAGACCTCCACTTGGAGTAACCAAACATGCAATGTGAAGAATCAATGACTACGAGCTTAGGAGCAAAGGACTACATCAAGAATGCAAGATCAATTGTTAATGTAATATCGGTTGTATTCAATGTAATTTTGGTACATGATTGAGGTGACCTCCTTAGGGAGATTGTTAGGAATTAGAAATTCCGGTATTAAAGAGTCGGTCACCTCAAGTATATGTAATCGTTAAGCTCGTAGTCGTAGTTCTTTTAAGTTAAGTAGTATTTAGTTAAGTAACACCGTGGAGGACGGACGGGTCTTTACCAGCTGTATGCACGATCCACACCCGATGTGTGGCGATTTATGTAAGACTATAAATACTCTCTACCTCCCAGGTAGAGAGTTGGAGCTCATAATAATATCTTTCACTTTCTCTCACTAAAGTTCCCTAAACCTCTAACTTTCTCTCTCTAGAAGTTCATCTATACACCACTTTGTGTTATGGTTTGATGTGTATGTGAAAAATTATAACTAACAAAGCTTAAAGCTTACTCGTCAACAAATGGAA
The DNA here is from genome assembly GCA_022545495.1 of Chrysanthemum lavandulifolium. Lineage (NCBI taxonomy): Eukaryota > Viridiplantae > Streptophyta > Magnoliopsida > Asterales > Asteraceae > Chrysanthemum > Chrysanthemum lavandulifolium. The sequence continues at coordinate 82,407,547 of CM040241.1, read as the reverse complement.
CAGCTCTTTGCTTCTCTGTTTATTGATGATATTGATCAACGTGCTCCAGATGTATCAATTCTTTCCACTGCTCAACCTGATAATAATCCAAACCCTGATACACCTGCAATAACAACTACTGTTGAGGAAGCACCACCAATTGATTCCACAACAACAGTCGAACAAACCGCATCTAATGAAGATGAACCAGCTGATGATCTTCTGAACAATGAAGTACCCCCACCTGCAGATTATGATCCAAATGCGTTCTTCAATCCGTTTGCTAATGAAACTACCGCACCTGATGTTGCAGAATCATCCACAAACCATTTGAATCCTCCTAATCTGCAGAATGTATATCAACATCAAACCTCCACACATCGTTGGACGAAAGACCATCATCTTGTGAATATTATTGGAAACCCAAATCAACCAGTCGTAACTAGACAACGCCTTCAGACGGACGGTGAACATTGCATTTATGCACTTACCGTCTGCAAAGCTGAACCCAAAAATATTAAAGAAGCCATGACATATGACAACTGGATTGAATCCATGCTAGAAGAACTTAATCAGTTTAAACGTCTTGAAGTATGGGAATTCGTTGCAAAACCAACTGGGGTCTATGTTATTGGTCTGAAATGGATTTGGAAAAACAAGTTGGATGCTGAAGGTAAGGTCATTCGAAATAAGTCACGTCTGGTGGCTAAGGGTTATAGACAAGAAGAAGGGATTGACTATGAGGAATCGTTCGCACCGGTTGCTAGATTTGAGGTCGTTCGGATTTTTCGGCATTCGCGGCTCACATGAACATCACGGTCTTTCGGATGGACGTCAGCGCGCTCTAAATGGAAAACCGAAGAAACGGTCTATGTTAGTCACCGGAAGGATTTGTTGATCCGAGTTCCCTAATCACGTCTACAAACCGAACAAGGCTCTCACGGTCTCAAACAAGCCCCTCGGGCGTGGTATGATAAGTTGTCATCCTTTCTTATCTCTCATAATTTCGTCAAAGGATCGGTCGACCCAACACTATTCATACAATATCACGGGCACACATTTTAATCGTTCAAATTTATGTGGATGACATCATTTTGGGTCAACACATCTAAAGTACTCAAACGCTTTTTCAAAACTTATGAAAAACATTTTGAAATGTCCATGATGGGAGAACTTACTTTCTTTCTAGGACCGCAAGTTCATCAATCACCCCGTGGTATTTTCTTGAGTCATCCAATTATTCCTTGAAATTTTAAACACAAATGGAATGCAAACTGTGATACCTATGCCACACAAATGGCACATACCAAGAAACCGGAGCGATTTGCATGGGAAATTGGTTGACCTACCAAGTACAAGTATTATTGGGTCTCTCATGTATCTAATGACCAGTGAGACCCGATATTGTCTTTGTTGTATATCTTTGCTCCGTTATCGATCGCGACTAACCGAAACTCACCTCTCGAGGCTAAAATAATCCTCCGATACATCAAGGAACCATTAACTTGGGGATCCGGTCTCCGAAGGATTCGGTTTTGAACTAATAGCTTTTTCAGACGACGATCACGCAGTTGCTTATATTCACGAAAAAGTACTTGGGAGCTCTACAATTTCTTGGTGATAAAGCGGTGTCATGGCAATCGAAGAAGCGAGGATTGTACATCACCGTCCTCAAGCAGCGAGAATATGTAGCCATGTCGCGTGTTGTGCTCAAGTCATTTAGATGAGAACACAACTCAAAGACTATGGTTAATTATTTGAAAGAATCCCGATGTCTTTGCGACAATCGAAGTGCTATTGCGATCTCGTGCAACTCGTTCAACATTCAAATCAAAGCACATCGATCTTGATATCATTTCATCAAGGAGCATGTGGAAAAGGGTACCGTTGAATTATATTTTGTGGAGTGCGAATATCAATCTGGCGGACCTTCTCACCAAAGCCTTAGCTCTCGCTAGGTTTCTTGAGTTGGTCCATCGGATTGGTATGAGGTGTTTGACTCCATAGGAACTGGACGAACTTTTAAAACAATCTTAAAACCAGTCAAACACCAAAACCTCTTTTGTAAATATTTTTTTTTCAAAAACAAAACACAAAAATATTCTTCTATCTAAAAATTTCTTTAAACATGGCAAGTACAAATCTTCCGTCAACACATTACTCTTTCAAATTTCAGTATTTTTTCGGTCAAGTGTTGAGGGGGAGAAAGTAAATATTTTCATAAAACCTTGTACTTGCATGTTACCCAATACCGATTGTATCTTTGATAATGGTGGTCACGTTTCTTGTTTCTTGACACTCCTCGGGCTCAAACTTATAAAATTTCAATATTTTCAAAGTCGACGGGGAGTGTCGTCAAGTTTTTTTCCAAATATCTTGTTTTAACTAACCAAATTGGAAGTTATGGGGGTTGGATAAAAATGATTGAGGTGGAGGGACCAAAGTTGCTAAAAGTTTAAACTTATTTTGTCATAACTACTCCACCTAATTTTTTAAATCATTTAATTCACACATTAAACTTTCCAACTAGCATATCCCACGCATAAGCTTCAATCTTCAAATTCGTGTTTCAAACTTCAAATTTGTAAGTGGTTAATGATTCCTAGTACTATTTTAAACAAAGGTTTTGATTTATATGGAAAACCAACGGTTAGATTTAACCCTAGGAGTGATTTCATGTTCTACCCGTATGCGTATGAACATGCAATCATGTTTTGGGTGTTTATTGATGAAATGAGTGTGTTAAGATAACTTCATTCTAAAACCATTTCCAACAATAAAATTCACCCAGAAACATCAATTGATCATTTTTCAAAATTAGGGTTTATGCGTATGAATTGGGGTTTTTCATTTGTGAGTGTTTCTATGTAATTAGATGGTTGTATGATGATTGTGACATGCTTAATTGACCAAAACCACATTTGAATCATACCCAGAAACATGAATTGTGCATAATTGAGAATTAGGGTTTAAGTCTCATACGAATTAGGGATTTTTGATTCCTAAGGTTTTGGATGTTAAAACTTGTTGCAATACTTTCTCATAGCCTCTAAGACAACCCAGAATGAATTTGGTGCAAAATCTATGGCTAGATTCCTTAGTCGTAAAATTCAAATCCTTAGGGTTTAATTTTTACGCATAAGCATATCTTACGCGTAACTGTTTATAACCACGATTCCATGTGAGAATGAAAAGAATTGAAATATGTGTTAATGAATGTGTTATGACGAATTTCTTTCAGGTTTTACGAGTGAAAAATTCAGAATCAAGGTTAACCATTGGATTTCTACGCATAAGGATCACTTTACGTGTAGAGTGTTATTCGTAAGAGAAATCTTATGCGTAACCTTTACGCGTAAGGTTCTACATGGGGACTACGCGTATCCTGTGAAGGATATGCGTAAACTAGAGTCTTACGCATAAGGTTCACTCTTACGAGTAAACCTTACGCATAAGCTCCAACATACGCTTACGCGTAAGCCTTATGCCAAGGGCTCTTTTCCTACGCGTAAGAAGAGTTCCTATGCATAAGCTTATGCCTACGTGTATGGTTATTACTGTTTACGCATAAGCTTACTTTTTACGCATAAGCCAAAACTTTAACCTTACCAATGAATTGTTACGTGTACAAACTTGTAAATAAATAAATCATAACGTAACAAAACCAAAATGTCACTAATAAGCTACAATGGTAAATATGTTTTGTAAATGAGTGAAAATTTGGACTTTAAAATTCAAAACTAATAAACTCACGAAAATTATCACGACTACTTTGGACTATTGGACAAACAAGTGACATTGGAATCGTAACATTCATTAACATAACATATTCAATAACTGGATAATAAAATCAACTTTTGACTAACGTAATGTCTTTCGATATGTTGGTTCTTTTGGCTAAATATCTTTCAGATCACAATATGGACGTCACAATGGAAAACATTGATGCACCAAACGTACTCACGATGGAAGACATTTTCCCTGATGGTTACAAGATGAAGATTGGAAAGAACAATCTCAAAGTGGAATTTGATAACTTCACGTGCTCAGAGTCTTCATGTCTTATTGCTGTGGATATTCTGAAGTCTCATCCCTACAACAACATGCTCACAAATTCATCAACAGTGCCAGTAATCTATATCCATCAGTTCTAGCACACTATAAAGAAAGTGGATGGTCAAGATGCTGTTACGGTGACACTCAACAACAAACAAGTCACCATCACTGTTGCGGACTTAAGGGCAATTCTCTTACTCCCTGTGGTCCAGCCTGCTGAATATGTTGCCACTCCAACAGAAGCGACTACACTCCAATTCTTAGTCGACATTGGCTACGATGAAGCTGCTGGGATCATCACTAAACATTCATCAGTCAATTTAAAGAACATCCTCGACCATGGAGAACATTATACATCATGATTGCCATCTTTTACGGATGTGATAGCGGTTATGAGCATCCTAAACTCATGGAGCGCAAATATTCGGGGCATGGTCAACAAGATGCATGTCGACTTCGCAAGCCTGATATGGGATAACATGATGTCTTACCTCAGGAAGCCTGGTACCAAGATTCCTTACATCAGATACACCAAACTGTTGATCCAAAGGATTCTCGGGAATAATCCTGACATTCCCTTGAGACTTGATGACCCCGACCATCACTCCGAACTATTTGAACCTACTCTGAATGTGGTCAGATTCAAAGAATCAACAACAAAGAAACAAGGTGTTGTAGTGACAGACTGCCTTCTCACAGAAGATATCAAGAAACTTCAATCATACTCACGATATCTAGAAGCAGTAGCGTCAGGCAAAGTTGGATTCATTGATGAAAAGTCCTCCGCAATACCAGTTAAGAAGACCAGGAGAGGCAGTGCAGGAAGTATTACAAGCACTGGAAGTGCCCCTAAGTATCCTAAGAGAAATCTGTTAATACAAATAAGCCGTAAAAATGTTTATTTATATTTTCCGATCTTCTAATGTTTTGTCGATAACAAACGTAAAATCATCTTAACGAAACAAATATAATACGTAATTGTTTGAGCCAATAGTTTTCTGACATACTTACGTTTTCACATAAAACACTAAAACAAGTATAAGTGATTCTATTATATATATGTACAACAACTAGTGTTTACATATTGGGCAAAATATATACACAACTAGTATATATTATGTAAATGGGTAAAAACTACAACCCATGGAAAATATCCATAACCCATGGTATTGACCCATACCCATTTGACTAGGTACATTGAACTCTTGAGATACATTGTATCTAATAAGAAACACATGGATCAACCCATAACCCATGACTCATGACCAATAACCAAAATACCCATGGGCAAAGAGGAGCGTCCCACGGATCCCTAGGATTACAATAGACGGATCCCTTGTGGGAGGGATCCGCGGGATTCGGGGAACAGTGGCAAGTTGTGCCTATAAATAGTGAGCCATTTCTTCCTTTTGGTTTGCCACTCTCATACATACTTTCCCCAAGTATTGTAACTCTCTAACCACTGATCCTAAGGGATCTTTCTATGTAGTTTGTCTTTTGTTTTTGTGTGATTCTCTAGGTTCCTCTTAAAGGCGAGATCACCACTTCTTGAAGTCGAGCAAGCTCAAGTCCATGAGTTGCCATGCTTCGTCATAATCAAGACAACTGAAGGTTCTCTTGTTGATAGTTCTTTCTTCCTCCGTAGATGTGTTGTGATGAAGGCATTAGTGAAGGATGCCGAAAGAGTCAAAGGCAAGCATTAGTGAAAAGTGTTTAACGTCCGTGTCAAAAGCATTAGTGAAGAATGCTAAAGGTGTCAAGCGAAGGCATTAGTGAAAGGTGCTTAGCGTTGTGTCAAAGGCATTAGTGAAGGATGCCTAGGAATCAAATCAAGTGGCATTAGTGAAGAATGCCTAGGTCGTATAATCGATGAGGTGCATCGTTATACATATAGTAATTGTTTATTTCCAAGGATGGTGATATCCGTGATGGTGTTGTAATAAGGAGTGGATCTCCTTGGGAATAGGTGTTGTGTTGTGTTGTGGGTAGTAGTTCCTCCATAGTAATGGAACTAGGTACTTATCCTAGTACCTAATAAAGGGTAGGCGACGTTGTGATAGGTGTGGTTCACCTTAGAGTGAAAGAACCATGTGGTTATCCTAGTACCGGAAAAAGAGTAGGCGACGTTGTGAAGGCTTCTCCGCCATAAGGAGATTGGTGTCGTGTAGTGTTTACGAACTCGAGTAGGTGACTCGGGGGTGGAGTAGGGCAAGGAAGGTGTCCTTGTAGCCGAACCACTATAAATACTTGTGTCGTGGTGATGTGCTTCTTACTCTTTATCTTTCATTACACGTTTATATATCTATCTATCAACGTCCAACATACACATCGAAATAGATTGACATAAGTCTATCCAAATATTTAAAAGGAAGTTTTAAATTGGTAAAACTATTCAACCCCCCCTTCTAGTTTTCCACAAAATCCTTCACGAAAAAGAAAAGTTTCATCAAAGGTTGCCATTCCTAATCCTCAAGTGGCACTTACACTTAAGGACGAAGACTCAGAGGATACTGAGACAGATGAGGAGGTTCATTATTCAGAATCTGTTACAGATGACACAACAACAGCTGATGACAAACGAAAACAAAATTTTTAAAAAATTGAAAATATTTTTGGTTTTTATATTTTTTACTATTTCTTTTAATATATATAAAAATAAGCGAAAAATGAGCGCAAACTCCCCCACACTTAAGGGTTTTGCTTGCCCTCAAGCAAATCTAGAAATTAAGAAGAATAAAACCCACATGGTGCATGAAATATGATTAATAAAAGTATGATGCAAATCTACCAAGTACAAGTACAAGATAAGATTCACCGTTTTAAGCTTTTAGAGGTGAAAAACCGAGATGTTTGACAATACCCCATGGATTTTCTCGCTTGATAACATGGCTAAGCACCTCACGAAAAGTAATGAAGTATAATTCACTCAACACTCAATTTATTTAGTGATGGATAGTATTAAGGAATAGTACACTCATATTGCTCAGTCATGATCTAAATATTACCATAGGCTTGTACAAGAAACAAAACTCCACCGACGTGGCGTAAGCACCAAGTGTAAACATCTAAATAGGGCTTTTATTCGGGTTGAAATGATAGGCTTCGGGTGATTAAAGGGTATAGATAAGGCATGGGATAATTTTATGAAATTGGTTTTAAAAGAAAAATAAGGTCAAGTCTAATACCCATGTTGCTAGTTACCGAACAATCCGCAAACCTGAAAATGATTATAGTTACAATCTTTCTCCTCACATATCGATCACCAAATACATATAATATATATCACGTCTTTGCACATTGGCTAATCGATATCTCAAACATACTCCATCTTTCTTCATCTTCATAATAATATAGCACATTAGCTATAACTGTCATCACATATTTTTTTTTCGATGACTTATTCTTTTTTTTCACATTTTTTTTCATACATCACATCTCCCCCACACTTCGTATAATCATACACCACAAAAATACAAATATGAAGTTGCGTACCTTCATCTTCATCGGAATGGCACATACAAGTGGCAAAGTGTGGCTAACTCATAATCATCAAAAACAATCCAACAACCAAGCAACTAGCAACCAACCATTTAGACTTTGACAAGGGTAGGCTAAGGTTTGAAGTGTAAAATATTTTTGTATTTTTCTGAATGCAACAAAAAGAAAGGGATGGCTCGGAGGGTGTAACTAAGGGTATCTAGTGCTAAAGATGAGCGCTAACAAATGGGTCCATATGGGTGGTTAACTAACCGATGTGGTTAGCTAAATATCATTAGATGTAAAATGAAATGCCATTTGGTTTTATTCCTAAGGGTGACTCTTTATCACACAAATACACTTATATCACACGAATGTGATCTTACTGCGGTCTGGTAATGATTTACAAGTACAAGTTCTAGAATAAATAAAATCACCGGCACACTCATAGCAAAAGATCCAAGCATAGAAGATGTATGCTATATATGAAACAGGCTCAAATCCTCACAATTTTAGTGGAAAGGGCTATAATTTGTGCTAGCAAATGTTATCGATCCCAGAATAGATTGCAATATTAATCGGGACACATCTCAAATTTTTCAAAATTACCGATTTCACCAGTGGATTGATCCAGTTTTTCTAATATATTATCCTATAAGCGTGAAAACAACTAGATCATGAGGGCAAACAAGTTCACAAAATTTAAAATTGGCCCCAAAATTTTGGATTTTAAAAACTAGTTTCGTTTTTCACAATAATATTCCCCCCACACTTAAGTTAAGCACACAAAAGAAAAAAAAAATAACTTAACGAAAAAAAATTGCTACTACTATTACTACGAGAAAACTTTGAAAAATAAACTAGTTACGATTTTTTTTCTTTTTCTTTTTTTTTTCTTTTTTTATTTTTTAAACCTTTATTATTTTAAACAAACATGACTTATTCTTGTCCCACGAGTTCTCGGAAGCTCCATTGAAACACACAAAGAAGCGGAGAAGCAGGTCAGCGCGAAGCATATTAAAAACCCAACTTCTTTAGGGAATCAGGGAGACCCGCCTTATACCTCTCACACAATTTTTTTACAATGGGTGAGCCTTACTTTCGAGGGACTAAAAGAAGTCAATTTAAAATAATTTACCAACACCCAACAAAGGAAAAATAACAAAGAAACAAAATAAAGCAATTGTGAAAAATAAACTACGAAGCATGTAAGATAGGGAAAAATAGAACTATAAGTCTAAGATAAACGAAACCTCCCGGGCCGAAGAAATAGCGATCGAACTCCATATGATAAAATGCTACGCAAGGGATAGCATAAGCATGTGAGATCAATCGGTTTCTCTTCCAACATGTCTAATCAATCCTTCCTCCAAGAGCTTATTAAATCTGCAAAAATAAACTAAAGTAGAAAAACGCGTAAAATTCTAAAACTCACTTTCGTAGGAATCACAGTTGCATTTAGCGTATGCAACAAGCCTTTAAACCCCTCGGTGGCCCGAGTGGACGAGTTATAGTCTCGTGAGGGTTTCCAGTGAACATACCCACAAAGTTCAAAACACTTTTATTTTTAAAAACATGTACTTATTTATTCACAATGTACAAAATATTAATAAAACTTAAAATGCAAAAACTAAATAAAAGAAATGATACTCTTGCAAAAACAAAAAGACATTTAAACGTGTTCTATCTAAACAAAAAGACTTTTATTTTCCAGTAACCGATCGGTTGAGGCGATTTTTTTTTTTTTTAACAAGTTTTAATTAAAACTTTTATTGATAAAATAAAACAAGAACATAGAAGGTGACGATCATAAAAATAAACACAACTAAATAAAACACATAAACACATATTTACAAGATCACCAAACACAAAATACGACACCTAAAACAAATAAAGGCACAAACAAATAAAATAACGATCACAGAAACTTACAAGCACATAGATGCAAGGACACACAATTAGTCACGTAAAACAAATTAAAACAAGACAATCTAAAACAAGATAATCTTATTTAGAATTGTCTGAAACTAATATAAACATAAATAACACAAACAAAAAGAAACACAAATATGCAAGAGATCACATAACATATAAAACACAAACACACGAAACAAGAAACACACAAAATAAAAAATAAAATTGTGACAGAACACTCCAACCGAATCGGTTACGGGTGGTGACCGATCGGTTCGAGTGGATATTTAAGGTTTTTTTTTTTTTTTTACGACTCTAAAATGACTTTAAAAAAAAGATTTACCGAGAGCTCTAACCGATCCGGTTGGGGTTCCAACCGATTCGGTTAGAGTGATTTTGGGTGGTTTTTTCGCAAACGATTTCGAGCACACTTTGAAAGCAAACTTTGAAATGAGCATTTTAGAACACATGAAACGAAATCCCAACATCAAAAACTTGATTTTGATGCAAAGATCATTTGAGCAATTTTGAGAAAATGAGACATTTTGAAAAGAAAACGCAAAGAAGCAATTAAGAAAACATCATGAGCAAACATCAAGAGCAATCAATCAAGAGATAAGAAACAATCATTCACGAGCAAGAGCAATATAGCATTCGAACAAACTAGCAAACAAGCAATCAATCAATATAACGAGCAAACGAACAAACAGGTGCAAAACAAGTCCCCGGCAACGGCACCAAAAAACTTGATGGGTTTCATCGGGGTTTTAAATTTATAATCAAGAATTACCGGTAACTAGGAACACATTCGGGCAAGTATACCCTAGTCGAGTTGTAGTACAGGTTTTGGTAAATCAAGGTCGTCCCAAGAGACTTGGTTGCACTACAAGTGTCGTTTGTTTATTTAAGAAAGTAACAAGTTGATGGTTATGATTGTTACTGATCAAACCAACAAGAAAAGCAATATAAGAACAAGCAAGTATCAAGTTCATGGTTATGATTGTCACGGATCAAACCACAAAGAAAAGCAATATAAGAACATATTATCATGGTTATGTTTTTAGAAGGACCTAGAATACATGTAGGAAGGACCTAGAATCGTTTGGAAAAAGTTTGGAGTCTTAGTAATGAAGAAATGGCTGTCCAGGGCTTCCCAACCGAATCGGTTGGGCTCCAACCGTTTCGGTTGGTCTTCTTGACTACTCTCTAACCGTTCCGGTTGCGGGGCCCGACCGAACGGTTGGAGCCTTTTGACAAAAAATCATAAGCACCAAAATTGTAGATCTTTCTCTTAGCTTTCCGTGGCCGCAAACCGGGGGTCAAACGGAGTCCGTATGCAAAAGTTATGGCCAAAATGGTGAAGGTGTGTCGGGAACAACGAGGCTTCCAATATTTCTTCGTTTAAGCTTCTTTTCTTCATTTCTTTCTCGTTTTTCTTCTTGAACTTCATTCTTGAGTATTTGGACCACTAACTTGATGACTTTACCTTCTCGAATATACTCCACAAGTCATGCTTTTGTCGGGAATTCTTCGTACATGGAGAAATCTTCGTATTTTACTTCTATTTCCGTCTTTTTCTCCACTTTCCTGTACTTGGCTACAAATGAACTAGCAAACGCACTTTGATACGATTAAGCAAAAAAAGTATATGATTATAGCCAAATAACATATATAAAATCACGGATAACGCTACTAAAAACATGTACAATTTGAGCGTTATCAACAGCTGACAAACCTCTTAGTCCTAAAGCTGATAAGGGTAAGACTCCAGTGGAAGAGCAAGAGGACGAAAGCTCTGATGAAGAGCCACAGGATGAAGATAAAGACTACAGGAAGACACTGAAGAATCTCAGGCTACAATATGTGGCTAAGGAATTTAATCTTCAACAGACTAGAGGCCTTGGAAGTTCCAGTGGTGGCGCATTTACCATACCAATTCGTGATGCGGTTAGTCAACCCGATAAGCGAATTGGTGCCACTACTAAGGAATCCACCGAGCAACAACAACAATCATATGACGTTCCATTCACTTTTGAGGAAGAAGAGGAACCAGAAAAGGATGAGAAGATCATGGATGAAGATATTGCACAAGCTGACAAGGAAAGAAAAGAAGAGGAAGCTCGAGCTAAAGAAGAGGCCAGAGTTAAGGCTGAAGAAAAGGCTAAAGCTGAAAAAGAAGCCGATGATTATCTTCTAGGTAGTCCCGAACGTAACCAGGAACAAACTTCTGAGCCACCAAATGAGCCAAAGCCTTCTGATGACTCATCTTCTCATTCTTCACCACCACCATCCAAAGACACCACCAGATCCGCATCCAAATCGGTAAAGAAACCGACCGATACTTGGGCATCACGTGCTAAGAAAAAGATTGTCAAAGCTGTCAGACAAGCAAGGAAGCGCAACATTGTTAACAGGAAACTGAATCAGCTTGCGGACATAGTCAATCTAATTCAAGACGTGGTGAACGAGTTCTCGATGAAAGGAACAGATCAACGGTTTCTTGAGAGATATCTAAGGAAATGGAAAAGACGACCCGAGAATATACTCACAAGTTTCTTCTCGACACCGTCCCTGGAGTGACAAGAGAGATGTTCACCAGACAACTTTATCCAAATCTCATGCAATTGGTCAAGAAAATAATGCAATCTACTCTGGTAGCAATGCAAATCAATCCAATTGAGTCTAAGGTTGTCTTTGACGCAGAGTTGATTTCCAAGCTTGTTTTACAAATGTCTAAACGATCTGAAACGTTTACTTTTGACGAAGCTAAACTTTTTGAGGCATTGCTGGAATTTCAACTTAAAACTTCATGAAAAGCGACAGCTGAAAGGGCTAAGCGTCTAAGAGACGATGATGATGCGGATAAGGATTATGAGGAGAAACGTAAGAAGAAAAATGACGATTCATCATCTATGCCTCCACCACCCCAAAGGACCTCCACCTCCAGAAGATCTCCACAATGTTCTCCTACTACAGACAAACCTCAGACTCTGAATTTTCACCACCAAAGGAGAAAACTGGTGATTATTTTGAATACACTCGTGGTGACGACGAAAAGATCCCTGAGCCCCGACAACAATCCCCTTCTTCTACATCAACCAAGCACCAAGAAGCATCATCATCCAAGCCAAAGAAGAAAAATTCATCATCTGTTGTGTCCTGGCTAGATGAAGATGAAACTGAAGAATATGACTGGTTTTCAAAGCTTGTTGATGCAACCCCTCAGTTACCGGAAGGCCAAGAACCGGTAGATGGAAGAACTATGGAGCAGTTCAAGATTATACAAGAAAAGTTCAAGGTGAAAAAGATGATGAAAGCAGAGTTGAAACGAATCAAGAACGACGCTTTTCAACTGCTTAAGGACAGCTTTGCCAGTGCAATTGAAGTTGAATATCATCTCGACAACATTGCACGAGCCATGTCCAACAACATTGAATCGAATATCGACTTCACCAGACCAGACAAGGCTCCATACTACACCGACTAGACTAAGCCACTACCTACCATTGGCCGACCTGATCAACCAAAGATTCCCTATTGATATTTCTTCAATAATGACCTGGAATTTCTTCTACACGGTAGCGATGTTAGCACAAAATACGCTACCTCACTCACCTTCCATTCCAAAGAATCTACTCAAACAACATAGCCATTGAGGAAGAAGCCACACATATGTTTGTTGACCATGTGGAAAAGTATGACCCGATGCAATGTATGGGATTCATCATTGGCGAACGAAGAAGAATCTACTACGGTCAAGGCGCAAGTACTTAAGTCGAAAAGGAAGTGTTTGAAGAACGGATCGCTGCAATAATGCATGTTACCCTGTCTTCGAAGTGGGACTACTCATTCCTCAAGAAAATAGTAGTCAAACGCTAAGACGAACAAGAATACGACTTCTCTGAAGCGGATTTATCGATATTGTCGCTCAATGACATTGAAGATATGTACCTTGCCAAGGTACAAGGATGAATGCGACAATTCTCCACCAACATCCAGCTCCAGTACATCAAGTCATTGCTAATATTCATCAGAAGCATCATGATCCAGGAACGTGTCGAAGATATTCAACTTGCCGTGGAATCGTACCAGAAACGGGTTAATCTCACCAAACCACAACTAGACCTTCCTGATATCAACCATCTTGCTCAGTACACCATCATTAAGAAACCATTTGGGATAGTTTACCGCAGTGAACTTCACCAAAATTGCTTCATGGCGTGCAAGGAGCTTCACAAGTTTTGTGATCATACACTCAAGAAGGTTCGTGACGGTTTGGCATATCAGTTAAAAGAGATTCATGAAGGCATATGGTCAAAGAAGAGGTGGAATTCTAGGGACAGGAAGGATGTGAAGAAGATCATCGCCAGGATTGATGAAAGGTTATTTCGTCGGGATCAGATGAGGACTTTGGAGAGTTTCGTGGGTGGACGTCAAAGCATTTCTCTAATAGGCTATCAACGTCCAGACAGGACTCCCGGTGTTATTGATGGATTGCCTGGTACTCCTTAATCTGTTTCTTTCCTTCATATTTGGATGTGTTGATCTTTATCAAACAAATGGCTTGTGCACACATAACAGTGCACAACCCGTACTTGTAATGAAAAGACCCTGTGGTACGCATCAGTGCCACAATCCTATAAAAGGAGCGAAAGCTTCTTATTTTTGAGTAAAACTAATCAAAACTTTCACTTTCAAAGTTTTGCTCAAAAGAACAAGTACTTCCCCTTATGATTTTCAAAACCTCAAATGTTAATATCACTTGTTGAGGGGGAGTATTTGATTAAACCTTTGTTCACAAAACGTTTTTCGTGGAATTCTTCCTACAAAACTCAAAATGGACATATACGATATCAAAATTTCATCAAAACTAACATTTATATGCCATTTTTGAGGGGGAGAAAAATTATGTGATAAGAAATATGTTGTGAATTGCTATTGAATCATCGTGCTAAAGACTTAACCAATGAATTGACGAGCACTTAAATGTTAATAACTCGAAAAGACTTGTCCGGGACGGGTAATAATTTCAACCTAGTTCGCTAGTGATGTAAACGTATCTCGCAAAGGACTTGTCCTAGTAGAATGTACCATTCGAGAAATTCTTGGTAGACATGACGGGTTGACAACCTCCTCACCTTCAAGGTAGTGTTTACAACTAAAAGTCGATCTAGTCTATGATGTAACCGTGTCTCATGGGGATTGTCTATCTTGAGTTGATCAATTCAAAAGCGCGCTCTTCTCTCACCGTGCGATTTCTGTCAAAATACTTAAGCACGTGTGGAGGGGGAGTATTTATGCAAAATTACAAAACTCTTTCAGTGGTACAAAATGTTTTTACTCATAACCACTCTAAGAGATTTTTCATGTAAATGGTTTTATTGCAACATAGGTTAGTCATGGAGTTATAAGGCGACTAAGGTTAGGAATAACCGTCCTATGATCCGCCAGAGCCGGAGGGATCTACCCAAGGACACCACAAATAGTTAGAACTTAGAAGCCTTAGGTATGATTATATAAAAGGAGAAAATGAGAATCGGAGAAAGAAGGATTTGAAGAATTAAAAAGAAAAATAAAGAAAAAGGGTGAAAAGGAATAGCCATCCAAATTATTCAACTTAGGGCAGACACCGGGTTCAATACATATGCTACCAGTTGTCACTAGATGACACTGGTATTGAAGATCAAAGTCGTCATGGACCCAGTGACGCATGCACTAAACCTTCTTAGCCACTCAAGTTTCTCTCATGAAACTTGTTTCATTCTCACGGGAACCCTACGTAAACTATTGGCTTTCTTAGAGATTGTTGGTATTGAAGAAGGAGACCCTCCCTAGTCTCCGCCAGAAAACCAAAGCGCACTATCGAGTCTAGGACCACGAGATTCATCAAAAGATCTCTTAGGAACACTTGACATTTCATCACTTTGACGCTCAACATTAAGGATGCAAGTGATACATTATCGAGTCCTTCACGGATCTTAGCAATCTGTCGAGAACATTTATGAGAGGTTCACATGTGATCCTCGGTGATTGAATGGAAACTCCCGCCAGGTCAACATCAAACAAACCCGGCAAAGAAGTCACTCGGTAACTATGGGTTACGCTGGAGTGTGTCTCAAACGGTCTGATCGTGGGGTGATGCTTGGTGTACCTCGACTCACTGAATGTAGGTGTACTTGTACATCGCGTTATCTCACTTGTGGGACTTCAGTTCAGAACGGCCTTTGTGAGAATTAGAGATGTGTTTTCACACTATGTCGTTAACTCTCTCAAGTTCAAACTTGTAAGCGTTGGATTATTTCTAACCCATGTTTTATGTTTTCTTCTTTGGATGCTCATGGAGGAAAGATCGCATATTCTTCACATGCTCATACCAACAACATCACTAAGAAGAAGTTCTCAATATCAAAGGCAACACAAAGTCACAATGATTCTTCATCAAATCAAAGAATCTACAAAGTAATAAAGACTTAAAGAACTTCATCACATTGAATTCCAACGTCATAAGAGCGTGTGAGCATGTTCAAGAATGAGGAGACACGTGGAGCAATAAGGCACTGAGGCGACATGTGGTGACAACAACATACTATCACAACCACCACAAAGAACAATAATTAAAGAACAAAGAAATCAATACGTCAAAGCATAATACTTCAAAAGAAACAAGATCTCTACATTGGGAGATTGTTCGAATCAAGGCAATTCTTCTCACAAGAGAAGAAGAATGTCGAGCTACTATTACACCAAAGCTACTATTACATGTTGCACCAACAAGTGTTGTAATTAATATTAAGATTACTTATTAGATATCAATTACTTAGGCTTGTGTAGAACACATGAGGAGAGTCCATTGTTGGAATCATTCCTAAACCATTTCTTTAAGTGTTAGTAATCAATATGTAATAGTTAGTTTAATTAAGGCTTTTATGTTAGTAATTAAGGCTAGGCCAATGTAATCATTGAAAGCCCATGAGCAATATGTAATAGTTAGTTTAATGCTTTTAAAAGCTAATAAGGAAAGGAAGGGACTAGATGTGTTGCCCTAGCTCCCTTCCCATATAAATAGTTTTGTAACTCTCATTTGAGGGTTGGTTGTTCACTTTATACAAAACCTACGCCTAAACCTTTTCTATTCATTCTTGTGTTTGTGTTTAAGTGTTCATCCGATCTTTCTTATCTCATTTCTAATACATTGATGCTTGTGTTACATACATGGTGACCTAACAAAGCGGTTGCGAATTTACCAAAAAGTATGTTATCAAGCCTTGGTTGGGTTGCGTTGCGCGTTTTATATAGAGCTTCTTAATTAAAAATGATATAATGTCGTTATTTAACAACCGTTAAGTATTGGCCGTTAGTAGGACTGCTTGTGTAACGAACATCTAACACGAAGGACTAATTATGTAAAAGTTTTTTACATCGTTAGTCCCTACAGGACCTATTTTGCAACGCAAGTTAAACCTCAAGGACTCTTGTCGCATTTACGTTTTTTTAAAAAGTATTTTAAAAAAAAGTAACGACCGTTAATAGATAACGATCGTTAACTAACAACCGTTAGTTACTGCGTTAAGTAACGGCCGTTAGTAGGACTGTTTGTGTAACAAATATCTAACATGAAGGACTAATTACGTAAAAAAATTACATCGTTAGTCCCTAGAGGACCTATTTTGCAACGCAAGTTAAACGTCCGGGAATTTTGTTGCAAGTTAAAAAGTATTAAAAAAGAAGAAAAAAAAGTAACGACAGTTAATAGATAACGGTCGTTAGTTACTGTACATTCTACTGTTCACGAAATTGTTATTGGGTGTGGAGATAGCAAAAAGAGGAGTGGCTAAAGCCACATTCATAAATGTATCTATAAGTAATTTGTTATCTAAAATTTAAGGTTAGATATTTTTATAAAATTATGGGCTTAAATGTAAATTTTATAATCAATAAGAATTTAATATTATTTTATATTTAACACTTTAAGTTTAATTAATTACCCATTTTATTTTTTAAGTTTCTTTATTTTTAATTTACATAAAATATTTTTATAAATTTTTTTCTCTATGAACTCAATTCAATTTTGACTTTCTAGTTATCAAGATGCAGAACACGATATGGTTAAGGATGTTTTTCGGCGTTTGTAGGTGTGTTGGGATCTCCGTCAAGAAAGAAGACCGTGAACTTTTTGACCAATTCGTTGGATAAGATCCACACCAAATCGCCAGACGTTTTGGTGTTTGGATGGATCGGAGGAAACACGTATGTTAATCTAATAGGGTTTCTCCTCTCGTGAGTTTGAGTAATGGGGTTTACAATAGACAACCGCTTGAAAGTTCGCCTACCGCATAAAATGCTAAACGTGAGAAAGCGTCGAAAATCAACATGTTTTTATTCCTTTCGCGTTTGATACATTTGGTTTCCTACATGAGGTCGTGGAGCTCCTCCGAGTCCAACGAGTTAGCATGACAAGAATGTTATGACACCTAAATCTATAAACGTAGCTTTTAAAAGATTTGCTTTGAATTCAAAAGCGCTAACGACGCAATTGTCGTTTCGCTTTTCCTTACACTTCTATGTAAATCTAAAGCATATAGCCCTTGGTTATCAATAAAACTACTTAGATTTTGAAATAAAGCTCTCCTATTACTTCAATTTAGTTGGTGTGAATGATCCATTTTTATTTTTTCTTTTGATATTTAATTACAAATGAGTAAATCAAATTTCCAGATAATATCAATGCGAATTCTATAAATTAACATGTCTTTGTCATGATCACGTGAAAATCACATGCTTACGTCTTCTTTCTTTGTTTTGTTTCTGTGTTTTTATAATATGTACAAGTGAAGTGCGACCATCAAAGTTCATAAAAAATTGTGGTGTAACATCATGACTGTATTGGTGTAGAAAAATGATCAAATTATATATTGTATCTTATGTACTTGGTTTATTTGATTAGTTTTGCGAAGTTGACACATCAACATGTTACATACTTACATTGCTACATCCACGTATATTTACGTGACTGCCGTGTTAGTTCCACATAAGTGAAAACACTACTTTTTCACCCTTACCGGCTGAAATAGTTTATCAAAATGGCGAACTAACTGTTTAACGCAATACCGGTTGAAATAGCTTATCGAAATGACGAACTAACAGTTCAACGTGATACCGGTTGGTTCAAATATCGACCATGACATGGATTTGTTGTTAAAGAGTCACGAAATAATTGAATTACATTGTTGATTGAGTTGTGTAATCATGTCATTGTCGGATTCGATGTCCAATAATTTCACATCACAATCATGCATTTGTTGATTATCTAAAGATTGAAAACAAAGTTGATTGGGTCTTGGAATCATTTTATTGTACGATTGGATGTCCAACGATGTTTGTTACTTTAGGTAGTATTATTCTTCACATCCTGTTTTTCTTAAACCCATATCATCCATTTCTCAAACATCTTGTTCTTTGGAGAAATTTCATACATATCCTTTTGAAAAGTTTAAAGTATCATATTTTACAAAAAACGCACGCAATCATTCAAAGCATAATGTATAAAACATGTTACGAGTAAATACAACCCACGCTAATAATACACAAGGGAGATGCAAATTATGGAAGGAAAAGTGAGAAAATAACAACTTTTATGATTAGGGACTGGACCGGGACACAATTTGACCAGGTCTCGGGATCCACCCTAGTTCTGTCCTTGTTTATGATAGTTGTGGTATTTGAACTCGGCCAACTATCCTCATTTACATAACCATCTCTATCGACATTCAAACCAGACCTTGTTTTAAAGAAGATATTGGAGTGTCGCAAGGCTTGATAGCAAGTTGCATTTGGTTTGTATGAAAGAGAAGGCGGAAAAAGAACATGCGAAAAAGGGAAACGCACCCCCCTCAACAAACTTATACTACTGTATCACTGTACCTTAAATTTCTGATCATTCTACCCAAAGCAACCAAATAACAGAGCTTCGACATGGGTTTAATCAGGATTACACTACCTGAACAAACTTATACTACTGTATCACTGTACCTTAAATTTCTGATCATTCTACCCAAAGCAACCAAATAACAGAGCTTCGACATGGGTTTAATCAGGATTACACTACCTTAAATTTTTTATGCATGTTTAGAACCAGTTTGGCCCGACAAGTATGTGCATATCTAGTCTTTCGTCTTAGGTTTGGCTTTTAGATCTAATGACATCCAAGACCAGGCTATGCAGGACAACGGCTAATGGTCAACCACTGAGCAGAGAAACAATCTTGCAAAAATCTATGCCTTTTATGCCAGAACAAAACCTCAAACACAGGATACTTTTATTACAGACAATTAGACAAAAAACAAACATTTTCAAAACCCACCAAATAGAAGTCTTGCGGGAAAGTACAAAAAACAAACATGTTGACGTAAAGGACTTGACAAAGGTCGAAGAACAGCCTCCTGAAGACGTTGCCCTAATTGGCTTCCCTGCGATAGATCAGATAATGTAAATTAGCATCAATGGTATTGTAGAATTATAGCTCATAAAACATATTACGGGTGTAGAAACACTCACCTTACAAGTGGCTTGGCAAGATCATATTCCAGAGACTTTGAAGAACGGGACAGTGACATTAACAAACTGATAAAAGGAAGCCTAAAACTGAACAAAAAACATAACAAGGTACAAACTAAAAGGCTAATTTACGTACCCTTCTCACTTTTCTCTCATAAAAACCAGAAAAGATGGTGAAGAGGAACACTGAACATGACATTCTTCTTAATGGAGGAAACTAAATGATAAGTTATACTTGGTATGAAGTATGAACTATGGAAATAAACTAAGAAAAGAGACACTCGTAAACTAAGGAGATGACTAGCCACCTCTCTCAAATGACTACAAAAGTGAAGTGCTTAAAAGTCGGTTGGAATCAACTTAAGAAAAGTATTTGACCATTTAAGACCAGAGTTCTTTTTTGAAGTTAAAGATAGATCCAACACAGCTAGAATGACCAACTCGATTCTGAACTAGCTACGAAGAGAAACAACAATAAACATACTCCAGCAGCAATATCATCGATCCATCAACCAGTAAGAATATAGATCTCATTTAACCTGCCAAAAGTTGCTATACCACCAACGTTTAACCTTTAACTCTCATGGACTAGTTTCAGCAAACAGCAAAACACAACCCTTGAACCTTTAAAAATCCTGACCTTGAAACACGCTCACTTAAAACTATAACTTTATCATGCTATCCCGCAGGAACTGGTAGTTGCTATACGCCTCTAACGCAGAACTTATAACTTTCGTGGTCTACTTACGGCAAACAGTCAAACGCAATCCTTGAACTTTTAAATATCCTGACCTCGAGAAACTATGTATAACTTAAAACTATAACTTAAAAACTATCAAGCAATCCCGAAAGAACCACCGACTTATTCAATTTACATACAATCTACGCTTCCAACAAAGTTACCATCTTTATTTACAAGAATTCTACGCTACACCTCCTAATCACTCCCAACCATATCAAGATTGAGAATACGACGTAGAGTCTTAGTAGCAGAATCATCACTACCATTCACAAACTCTATCTCACTACCCTTTCGACCCCCAGTTGTTGGAGAAGTAGGTGCTGATTTCGAAATCAAGGCCAACAAATCAACATCAGAAGCTGAAACCGAATGCAAGTCAAGTGAAACAGTCCTCTTCGGCTTAATCGAAAAGTTAGGAATCGGTAACGAACTAGGTGGTGGTGAGCTTGAATAAGCTGGTCCAGCCCAAAGTTCAGGACAAAAAATCTCATTCGTTGAATCCCTAATATTCTCCCTAATACCTATCGGGATCGAAACAGAGCTACTTTTTGTAATTCTATTCGACTGTTTCGTCTTTCCATCATATGGATTTTGTTTGAAAACAATATTGGGGTTTGGTAGTATGCCTACTCCATATTGAGATGTCCGGCAATTAATATGTTGAAAATTACGGTTTCTACTATGACATTGATCTCCGTTTTGTGCATAAAAAGCAAGTGTCTCCATTGATCTCACTAAAACGAGCTTAAATTATATGTAACAAACCGTATATGAGCTTAATTGTGCACGAACCGTCAATTGATCAGCCAAATCTACACAAAACCACAGCAAATACACCAATCAGTTGCATATTTCAACCTAAAAGATAGAAACTTTCCATGAAAATCTCTCACAGTTCGATAACATAATGAAATTGAACCTAGAAACGGTTAGATTTGTTCAAATGTTTGAGCTAACTAACCGTCAATGGCACAACAAAATGTACCCATAAACATTAGAAAATAAAAAATTACACGAATAATTTATAGATTTTAACCTAAATCAGAAACTTCCATAAAAACTGTTGTGATATTAAATTACATAATAATATTAAGAGAGTGCTTATTTAAGCTTATCTATGAACATATGAACTTATAAGATTTCAGCTTATGATACGTAAGTGTATTTCTTTTTGGCTTATTTTCAGCTATTATTAGGTTTATAACTTACTTTTTATCTATAAATCATACTAAGCTCGAAAGACACAAAACACGGGCTTATATGACATATAAGCTGAAATAATATAAGCTCAAACAAACATCTCCTAAATCTAAAAACTGTTAACTTTGTTTATATCTTCCCCATAATTAACCGTATATGACCTTATATACGTAAATTAGGGACAATCGCATAGAGATATACTAGAATTTAGTCAAATTCAACTTTGGGTTTAATAGCTAATGCAAATTATGACCGGTAAACTCTTTTTAAAAGTAGAGAAAACCTTAACTTACACAAGTTTTTAACTTAAAAAAGGGTTTTCTAGCCCTAAGACTATGTTTAAAAGTTAAAAACACGCAACAACTGTGGTACTCGGGGGGCAAAGCTAGTAGGGTGACTAGTGGGTGTTGAGCCACCCCTAATTATTTCACTTTATTCATTCGTTACTCGGTACAATAGCTAGTTTCTTGATAACTTTTGCAATCAGCCCCCTTAAACACAACAACTTGAACAATCAAACACAACACTAAAATTAGTTTACTTGTGAAACTATTCTTTCTTAAATTTGATTTATTTTCAGTCATTATGGTGTTAGGTCGAATCATGGTTTGAAAAAAAAAACATAAATACGTCATTGAGCAGATATTTTTAACTATAGTTTTTACGTTAAGTTCGGCCGCTCCTAACTTAAAATCTATGGTTATTCAAAAGGTACAAACAATTTAAGGGCATTGAAAAAATAATAATTTACCACTTAAATTTATATTTGACTAATCAGTAATTAAACAAACAAATTACACTAATTTCAGTAACAAATCCTAAACCTAAATAACAAAATGAAATGAAAATAATTAAACTTTAATAAACCAGATCTATACAAACTAACCGTAAATGAAGAGAATATCGTTAACTTGAGTGAACGTATTGTCAATTGAACAATCAGATAATATACGATAAATTGTGTTGTGTATTTGTATTGTATTGATTTAGGTGAAATGATGTATGAGTGATGGTTTTGTATTTGTAGATATTTTGTAACGGTATTATTATTGTAGAGATAACGGATGTGAAATGATTCAGAGTTGTGGTTTAGGAAGGTGTGGTGAGTCCGCCTGTAACATGGTTCCACTTGGAAATGGAAAACTCTTTTGATATTTTGTGTTACTTTACTTTAATAAATTTTCCAAACTTTAGTTAATAACGACTAGGTTAACCCGAGCGTTGGTGTAGAAAACCTTTTATTGTAAAGTCAAATACTAACGATATAACAGAAAAATAAATCTTATATAAACAAATGCGCATTATCGACACAAAATGGAGGCCAGTTTAGGTTGAAGAAATTTTCTTTCGATGATGAAGTTGAATAAATTTTTCAATCTCCAAGAATGAACCTAATCGTCAGAAAGTATTGAATTGATTATTAATTTAGTTATGAATAATTCGGGTTTACGATTGATATCGTTTCAGAGAATATGAACGCTTAGTAAGAAATGTGTGACGAGAGGCGTGGGGGTTGAGGATGATTATTTTCTTTATCTTTTATGGTTTTTGATTCTTTTCTTTATCTTTTATGGTTTTAAAGCTAAGGTAAATATCTCAAAGAATTGGTTTGGGGTGGATTCTACCGATTACTCTACTTATCTAATTTATCTAATTATCTAATTACTACGGTAGTTGTGTCTATTTGATGTGTGCTCGTATGATGATTAAAATGTGTTTACCTAGATGCTATTACTCCCAGTTATCTTTTATTGGTCGGTTGAATTGTCACATCTTATCTTAACGCGTTGATTTCCTAAGTCGTAGGGTATGCGTGCCCCTAGTTCTTTGAGGTTATCTCGTATGTGACCTACTGAAGTCGGCAAGCCTAAGTTATTTCATCCATAGACCACATCATTATAAAGCGACTCAAATACAACGAATGATGCTTAGTTGCACTCCTAAGCCAATTTAAAATTAAGATAAGAAACAACCTAACAATAATCAATAACTAGGTTTCATAAATCTAAGCAAACACAAAAGAAATTTAGCTAGACATGGTAAACAAGCAAGCATACACACAATCAATCGAATACGGGATAGACATAATGTTACTTTGGATTAAAATACTTATCTTGATGTGTAAAATAGGGTATGGGACCCTAAAATACTGTCCAATTCGGACTACAAACGATTTAGGGTTTTTTTTTCCAAAAGTCTACCTCCCTAAATGAAGAAAAATCGAATTCTATATATAGATTTACAAATGCGACGGCATCACCTTTTGCATGGGACGCCGTCAGCTCGCCGTCATTAGGGTTTCGTTTTGGCCAAGTCATCGATGGGACGGCGTCACCTTAGAGTTGTGACGCCGTCGATCTTCGATTGGGGACGTCGTCTTGATTCTAGATCCGGGCCGTCGAGTTGAAAACCGCGAGTGACGCTTCTTCTTTAAGGCGTGACATCGTCAAAGTTATGTGACAAGAATTTCCACCGAGCCGTCGCGTGCATGTTTTGATCAAGTCTTCATAGAGGACGGCGTCGCCGCTTTGATTGGGACGTCGCATCGTTGATCATCTTTGAGTGTCTTCGATCTCGACTTTGCCATTTTCTTCATGTATTTGCTCCTTTTCGTCCAAATATGCTTCATTCCAAAGATTTTGTTTCCAAAAGACTTAAAAGTGAAAATGAACGAAATTAAGCAAGAATTATAAAATTGGTCAATTTAGGGCTTAAATGACCCCAAAAGCGACGTTTAAATCCTTATCAAGATGCCTAAGTCAAACAAAGATAAAACCATTATTAGTTAATGACATTTCATTGTTTGATTTTAAAAGATTTGTAACTACTCACCAGGAAAATCTTTGAGAGGTCACAACATCATGCTATTAGTAGCAAGCCGCAAATGTTATCACTATGTTTCGTTAAACACAGGGCCGTCCTGTGAATTTTGGAGGCCATGTGCCACAACGAAATTTAGGCCACCTCGAGCAACACAAAAAATCACTTATATATAAAAATAGTAACTCCAAATATATGAAATGCTAAACGACATTAAAATAACAATGTTTAACAAGCTTATATGTATCATAATGATAGTATTAGAACACCTTAAAAAAAATTATTCTAATATTTCTAGTATTATACGAAACCAAATGGATCATTTTTAAGCTCTATCTCAAACGAGGGATGAGATTGTAAATTTCATAAGCTCGTATGCAGTAACATCATAGATATAAGATTAAAATATTAGGCAGAAATATAAACCCTATAAAACATTAGGGGTGCAAAGTGGAAATTGTCTTAAGTCATCATCTTCTTTAGCTGTATAACACTGTAACATCCACAACATTGTTTTTTTCATTTTTTTAAAAGTCTCTTAAGAGCACTCGATGTTAACTTAGGTTTGGTAAAGATCAGTGAATCTTAAGTTTAGAATACTGATGCAGGATTTCCGACCAAGATTTAATATTTCTAAGTCTCGTCTCCCTAAGGTCTACCTATTGCACTAACGAGCAGTGAACCCAATCGTGCGTAGTTTAGAAAGTGGTAAAGCCAAGCTCGTTCCCAAGAGCTATGTAGATGAGGATCCTATTAAGTCTAAGTGTCACAGTTTTAAAAGGTGTTAGTGCAAATATTACGATATTTAATCTATACAGTCTCGTTTGTTTGGATTGATGACAAACATGTAACTTGTAATACATAACGTAAAATGTACAAGTTACTTGTAATTACATTTGTCTCAACATACATTCAACACCTCTTGATGACTCAAGTCCTCATATGTTACAACACGAGTTCGTACATGTTTGTTATGTGACATTATGATCAAACCCATTAACAAATTATTTAGAATGTTTAAAATACGTTTAGAGTCACTAAGTATTTTAATAGGTTAACCATTCTATTTCGAACCTCATTTTACATTTTGCATTTACAAGTATTTCATACAAATACTAAAGTTTACTTACACTTGACAAAATATATTTTATTTTGACAAGCACTCTTTACAAAAGGTAACTAGACATTTTATTAACTAGTTACATAATACATTTTACAAGTTTACCTTGATAAACTTTTTAATCTAAAATGGAAATACATGTTACATCATGTCATACATCATCTTTGAAATCCTTGGAAGATCACTTGAATATTTTGGTTAGATTGACACTCAATATATCAAATGTGATCTTAGTAAGATTTGTAATATCTTGGAAAGATTTGAAGAAAGACTTTTAGATTTTCGCCAGCACCCACGGCACCAATTTGTATAAAGGACGGAACCCTTTTAAGGGGTCCTTGGTCCGTGGACGCCCCGATCACTTTTGTCTATAAATAGAAGCCCATTGTTTTCCCATTTTTTCACCACTTCAAAACACATCTTCTCCACCTTCTTGCATACATTTAGATCAATCATTAACAATGTAGTAACATACATTAAACACCCTAATGATCATGATCATAATGCTTCTAACATTCATCTTTGTTGTAAGATTCATGCGTTAAGATTTCATCTTGTTAAAAGGTTAAAACTACACATCTCTAGAGCATACACAAGATCTATTGAAGTTGGTAACCTCACTTAGATTCTTGTCAAATAAAATACCAAAGAGCTTTCTTGAGAATGTTCTTATTTTAACATATTTCATTCTCTAGTCTTAGATGATCAATTCACATTTAAATTACACACTTAAACTCAACATAAAAGATGTCATCCATTAGATCATATAATTAGCTATGTAATTTGAACAACTTTAGATTCTAAACACAAGATTAAAACACATTGTTTATCAAACACACCATTGTTAAAATTCATGTGTATAACATGACGCCTTCATCACCTTAGTTATATTGCATATTAGTTAAGTCACATCAAGCCAAGTATTGGTAAACTATCATCTTTATGCACTTTAATATGCAAAAGTAGGAGTTCCCATCTTTCAACATGAGAATGACCTTGGAGAACCTATTGCACTAGAAACTCAATTTGACCTAACGGTTGAATTGCTTCCGGAGAAGTTGGGTATGTGGAATCACCTATAAAATGGTCGTGTTTAGCCTTAATTGAGCACCGCTAGTAATAGTCTCATATTCATTCTCCAACTTGAAAAATCAGATTCCTATACTTGCCTAAAGTAAGTGTTAAAACATTGATAGTTTGCCTCGCCTTAAGAATACTAATCAAACAAGTAGTATATATGACTTTTCTTTTAAAGCCACTTGCATTGCACTTACATGTGTTGATTACATGTTCTTGTTTGATACGATAAGTTGATTTGACATTATCTTAGTGTTTGATAACTAGTCAAATGTGTAAACCTTAGTACGGTTTTATCTTTATAATGCTTGTATTCTTGTTTCATGCTACTAAACGTTTAAACCTAAAACTTTATTTGCATGATACTTACTTTTGAATTAATTTTAGCAAGATTGACATGTTACTTATGAAATCATAATATATCATTTTGATACGTGATAATTCGATATGATAAGTTTGTGTTTGAAAGCTATTAGTTGGCATTCATTATATCTATGTAGTACGATCCAAATGATACATGCTCCAAATTGTTATGTCTTAAACATGGCTTGCATGAATCTTTCATCTTGTTTCTTTTGCTTCTTGTCACACTATTTGTTTGCTACATGTGCACATATAATATGTCAAAGTGCTTTTGGTATGACAAACTTTTAGAAGCCTTTTTATCTTACAAATTAATCACATAGATTGTTGTGTTAATTTATAAGCCAAGTATGCTTAAGCGTCTAAGTCTAACGACAAAACAATCTCAAAATGAAATGTCTTGAATAAAGTTGTATTCTTGCATAATATGATTGTCTTGATGCTATCTTGTATGGTGATTTCTTGTCTACTAAAGTGCAATGTGTTTTTGCTTATATAATATGTTATCATTTGATTTCTATCATGTTAACATCTTTTGTCACTAACAAATTTGTTTTGTAAGTTGATAACAAATTATTTGTTATCTCAATTGGTTCTAACTTTTATATGCTCATTTTGCATAATCCCCTTTATTGCTACGTAGATTAGTACTATGCTTTATGGGACCCCTACACTTGCATATAGTTTAAAAGCATATAGAAAAATTCTCAGAGGGTTGGCTTTGCATTTTTGTCTTTCAACCGACCTCTTTCCAAATCTCATTTTTGCTTCCGCTTTCCAAAAATCATCTCCATTATTATTTAGTTATAACAATACTCTAATCCTCTTCACTTCCTATTAGGAAACCACATGCCTCATCATACGATCATCTCGTATTAATCGAGAAGAGGTAAGTGACTTTAAGGATGAAGTTCATTGTATGCTAACCATCATCCAGAAAAACATCACTAAGCTCACCTCTTTCGTTAACCCGAATAACCTCCCAAACACTTTGTTGTCATTCCTTATTTGATACATTACACATTATGTTGGATGTCCACCAATTAAGGGAGAGAAATCCATTCACATAATTGTCTTTATCAAAATTTATGTCTCTTAGACTCTAAAATACCAACACATAGGTAAACACCACTTAGCTAAAACCGGTTCACGAAACCACAACTAGTTCAACCTTTTAACTTTTTATCACAAGTTTGCACCAATACCTCATCAAGTGAAAACGCATCATGTGTTTTTACAAAACGCCTTCATCTCCACATATAGGATTTTCCTTAAATTAGCACCTTACAACTTCACTATCTACAACACCATCATAGGATCTTATCTTTTCCCGCATATCATGCATGTCATTGTCGGTCAAACGATATATTAATCAAAACCGCCATTCCCAACACCTTTTCAACACGTTGGTCTATCCAACTCTCAAATGATGCCATCCTCATATAGGTACTCATTATTATTATTAGTATTTTCATATTTTTTCACTTCTTTTCAATGTGATAATCATCCATGACTGGTCAAAACCATGCTAATACTACCTTTCCCATTGTTACCTAGAATAGGTCATCTTTATAATTCGTGTTAATCAATGAACTAATTTATCTTCATGTTATCACTTTTATATTTTGGGTATCTTCATTATAATATTCTTAGATAGAACCCATTATTGATTACTCTTGGGTTGAAGCATATGAGAACTTGCTCAAAACAATAGGTTGTTAGCATCAATAAATTATTCAAATCATAACCCTTATGCATCATTGAAATGAAATGTTCATTCATATTTTTTCCTCTTAGCTTTGGTCATTTGACATGATGAAAGGATTGCATGAATTCATATTTTTATATTTGCTATACATACGAGTTTCTAACTCCTTA
The DNA here is from genome assembly GCA_022545495.1 of Chrysanthemum lavandulifolium. Classification (NCBI taxonomy): domain Eukaryota; kingdom Viridiplantae; phylum Streptophyta; class Magnoliopsida; order Asterales; family Asteraceae; genus Chrysanthemum; species Chrysanthemum lavandulifolium. The sequence goes on along the minus strand of CM040241.1, from coordinate 82,378,367 downwards.
ATAGCTTCCTACCTAATCAACACCACCTTCCATCACCACTTTCACTAATCATCACCACCATGGATTAGCGAAAACTTACTTTTGTAAATCTCGAGTCATCTACCATCACCACATGAATCCTACTAGTAAACCGACACCAACACTAGCACCACTAGTGGCACACGATGGGAGACTCCATATCTTCTTTCTAGGAATTATTTTGTAGGCTTTTATCATATTATATTCTCACTTTTTATGACTGTAATTAGAGACTACACTTCATGAGATCTTTGATTATATCATTTATCACATATATACATCTTATTTTTCTTAGTGAAAAAGATGAAATATATTGCACTAATGTTTTTCATTGTAGGTTCATCATCATATACACTCGATTGTATATAACTTACTCATCTAAGGATGAAGTTTGCATCAATTATTTTTTTTCTTATTTTAGGTGCTTCTTGACACCCTCGAACAAGGAGGAATATCCTTTAAGCACTCATATTGCATCGTCTATACACTTGTTTGTATATGACATATTTGTCTAAAGACAAAGCTTCTATTATACTAATATTTATTTTGAAGGTTCATCTTGACGACCTAGAGCAAGGGAGCTTCGTCAAGAATTTACTAAATGCATCTTATACACACTTTGTTGTATATCACTTACTCGTCAAAGACGAATATAGTTTTGCACTAATATTTGTTTTTAGGTTTTAATCATACCCCGACGCCTCAAACAAGGGGATCAACCGTCATGGGGAGCATGCACGCATTTAGCATCATTCTCACTTTTCAACAAGCATTTTTGCTTCGATAAAAGTGGAGAAAATAGGCTAACATTGCTATGCCTTTTTCTTTTCATATATTTCTCATAATTTTGTTGCATAAAACTAACCTTGATGTAGGTTGCCTCTTTATTTGATCCATGGATCCGCTACCAAACAAGGGACGGATTGAAGTAGACGATTTAACTTCACCGAGATGATGCAAGCTTGCCTTTGGGAGAAATTAAGTTAAACTCCATGACACGCCTTTTGTTTCGACAAAGGGGAGAAGAGTGTAAACGGAGAAGGTAATGTAAAGGTAGTAAGGATACAAATAAATTTTTACGCTTTTACTTTCTATTACGTTACATATCTTTGTCATCATCAAAAGGGGAGATTGTTAGTGCAAATATTACGATATTTAATCTATCTGATCTCGCTTGTTTTGATTGATGACAAACATGTAACTTGTAATACATAACGTAAAATGTACAAGTTACTTGTAATTACATTTGTCTCAACATACATTCAACACCTCTTGATGACTCAAGTCCTCATATGTTACATCACAGGTTCGTACATGTTTGTTATGTGGCATTATGATCAAACCCATTAACAAATCATTTAGAATGTTTAAAATACGTTTAGAGTCACTAAGTATTTTAATAGGTTAACCATTCTATTTCGAACCTCATTTTACATTTTGCATTTACAAATATTTCATACAAATACTAAAGTTTACTTACACTTGACAAAATATATTTTATTTTGACAAGCACTCTTTTACAAAAGATAACTAGACATTTTATTAACTAGTTACATAATACATTTTACAAGTTTACCTTGATAAACCTTTTAATCTAAAAATGGAAATACATGTTACATCATGTCATACATCATCTTTGAAATCCTTGGAAGATCACTTGAATATTTTGGTTAGATTGACACTCAATATATCAAATGTGATCTTAGTAAGATTTGGTAATATCTTGGAAAGATTTGAAGAAAGATTTTTTAGATTTTCTGTCAGGCACCCACGACACCAATTTGTATAAAGGACGGAACCCTTTTAAGGGGTCCTTGGTCCGTGGACGCTCCTGATCACTTTTGTCTATAAATAGAAGCCCATTGTTTTACCATTTCTTCACCACTTCAAAACACATCTTCTCCACCTTCTTGCATATATTTAGATCAATCATTAACAATGTAGTAACTGTAACACACTAAACCATAAGATCACATAGGCGTACAAAGAGTTCTAGAGAGAGAAAGTTAGAGGTTTAGGGAACTTTAGTGAGAGAAAGAAAAGTCTTATTATGAGCTTCAACTCTACCTTGGGAGGTAGAGAGTATTTATAGTCTTTACATAAATCGCCACCTATCGGGTGTGGATCGGGCATACAGTGGGTAAAGACCCGTCAGTCCTCCACGGTGTTACTTAAACTAAATACTACTTAACTTATTATAATATACGACACGAGCTTTCTAATGATTACATATACTTGAGGTGACCGACTCTTTAATAACTGGATTTACTAAATCCTAACAATCTCCCCTAAGGAGGTCACCTCAAACATATACTAAAATTACATTGAATACAACCAATTATTACATTAAAAATTGTTCTTGCATTCTTGATGTAGTACTTTGCTCAAGCTCGTAGTCATTGATTCTTCTTATTGCATGTTTGGTTAATCCAAGTGGAGGTCTTTCTTGATCCACGTGATAATATTGTTGAGCGACTTTTGAGATCATCATCTAACAAACATGAATCTCGAGACATCCATTGTGGTGTTGGTATTATGTGATGTTGTGACATACGGACCGACATGCTCACATTCGGATCATGATATATTCTCATCGAGTAGCGGAAGCTTTCGTTGATTCATGATATTGGCGGCGTAGCGAAGCATGGAGTGAAAATATCGAGTCATTGATGCACTAATCTTGATTTCTTTTGAGATGAATGTGTTAAGTGAGCATGCGGCTATGGATTGACCGCTTCATTACGATCACCGCAAGCGTAGGGCGACCGCATACAATAGTTAGCAATAAATCTCACGAGAGTGTCTTTGATCACTTCGTTGAATTGAGGTACATGGCCCACGGTTCCCGTTGATCGAGACAAATCTTCTGTGATCGGTATAATTCAAGAATTTCCTTGACGGGGTTTCGCAATGGTCTAGCTGTTCTCAAACTAGAACGTCTCAAAGAAGACAACACGGAGTGAGTGAACCAAATGAATAGAGATTCACCGATTGATGAAAAGATATTTAAAAAAACAATCGTGTATTGCTTAATAGAAATTGTTTTTGCAATACAACGAAGGTTTTAATGAAAATCAATTATCAATCATAAACACCTTTTGATTTGAAATATTCATACACGATCGATGTGCTAAAGAAAAGAGTTTTAAGCACAATGACCGGTTTTTCAAAGGTATTCGTCAATCCATAACCCGAACCGGGATTGATTCAAAAGATTAAATTACCCCATTGTTTACATTCGGTTGTCACATGGTTGATCTATTGAATAGATCTCACATGCCACCCACCGAGAGCTTGTTTGATGTTGGCTCGAAGGCTTTCCATCTTCATTGTGAATATGTATGCATATCACTCGGATGTTCTGGCAATACCACAAGGATAATGCGTAGGACTCAAGATATAATCTCTCTTTCCACATTTTGTGAAGCAGAGAGTCTTTATTGAAAGTGTCCTAATGAAATTTATTGATGATCTCGTGGATCTAGACTCAATTTGTGCATATTTGGATTCTGTATCGGAGACTAGGGAGAGGGTCTCTTTCTTCAATATCAACAATCTCTAAGACAAAGTCGATAGATAATGTCGGTTCCCGTGAGAATGAAACAAGTCCTTTAAAGAGGAACTTGAGTGGTTTGGGAAGTTGAAGTGCGATGCGCCTTTGGGTCCATGATGTCTTGTCTTCAATACGATGTTACCTTGGTAACCACCGGTAGCATATGAATTGAACCGGTATCGCCCTAAGGTTGAGTAAATGGAGGCTATTTGTTTTCACCCTTTTCTTATTCAATTCTTTTTCATTCTTCAACCCCTTGGTGCTTACCAAGACATCATAGCTAGAACCTTGTTGGGTTTATTCCGATACTAGCTCGGTTTCGATCCGTACTCTTCCCATATCTCAATTTTCTCCTTTTATCATCATACCTAAGGACTTCTACACTAACTAGTGGATTGTCCTGGGTAGATCCCTCCGGTTCTAGCGGATCATGGGAACAAATACCTAACCTTATCATCCTTATATCACCATACATAAAGTAAAGTTGGTCGGTCTATTTGCTATTGTTCATACGCCATTGGAACCATTTGAAAATCAATCCGGATACTTAAGATATATTATCAAGCATTTTGTACTGAATTGTTTTGATATTTTTAGAACAAGAGCTCCCCCTCAACATGTGCATCAAGTGTTTGAAATCGTTTTGCACACGGAGGCAAGAGAAAGAAATAACTTCTTTGATTACCAATTTCTAAAAGATATCAACATCACTTCCCTAATCAAATCAAAAATCAAGTAAATAAAGTATTTTGGGGAAGGATGCGGTTTTCATAAGTTTGTTCCCCCTCAATATGTGCCTTGAGGTTTGAAAGAGTTTTGCACATACAAGAGAAAACCTGCACATTGATCACGTTTCAAATCTTAGTGGTTTAAGATAGATGCTCCCCCTCAACATGTGCATGAAAAATTTGAAATCGTTTGGCACATGTGGGATGGAGAGCTTGTACATCCTTATAAAACCATTTACCTATTTATCAGTTTAAATCCAATTTAAATCACAAATTCTCCCCCGATCACAATTATCAAATCATTTGAGATTTTTGATCTTTGTAGATTTAAATTGATTTTGAAAGCTTTTAAGGAGAATTGTGACTTGATTATGAAAATTCCGATTAATAGACTTTAAACTCCAATGATTAAACATGCATGAATATCTTTTGAAAACAATTGTATGACAAATAACCTTTTGATTTAATTGAAATCATTCTCCCCCTCAATCATTGACATAAGTTGTTGATTGAGAGATAGATCTGTTACAAACTTTTAAGACCGGATGATTATCAAAAATAGAGTCCGAGTTATTTAAACAAAGCAATTAGTTTTCGGATAAATGTTAATAGACTTTTTTTTTTTTTTTTTTTTTTTTTTTAATATGAAAATTGAACAACATCTAAAGTCCCGTGTCATTCTTTGAATGACAAACATCAAGACCGTAGATATTATCGAATCGAGAAAAACATGACAAAATGACAATATTTTTTTGAGGATTTTTCGATTTTTTTTTTTTCAAATTTTTATGGATTTTGAAAGTTTTATATTTTTCTATTTGATTTTTGAAGGTTTTATATTTTTGTATTTTGTTTTTCGAATAAATATTTCCAAGAGATAAATTAGTTTAAGAGGATGATGAAATGAGTACCGAGATAAAGATATCGTTCAACACGTTGTAGAAGAAAGGAATCAACATCTCTTAAACTTTCGCCACCAAAGCATTCGAGGCATCAAAGAAAATCGTCTGAACATGAGCCTTCTCAATTTGAATCTTTGGAAGCTTCCCCCCAAATCGACAATCTTCGAAGTGAGACCACTTTTCCCAAGTAATAGAAGTGAAGCAAACAGTCTCATTGATTGAGGCTCAACAACCCAAAGAAACATGAAAACATCAAGTAACAAGTTGAACCGTTGATCCTTTTGCGGTTACCAAACTCGGGATACATGATTAAGCCCTATCACATGAACTGTTGTGCATCTCCGATGTAAACATCATTCTTGATTTGTGCGGATGTGCATGCGGAGAACAATATATCAACATCTTTAATTCACCAAATGCATTCTAGTTATCTTACATATAACCAATCAGCCCATAATGTACACATGTACCCAACCGGAGTGGAGACTATGACATCCAAGTAACATGTTGAATCACTGATTATCTCTACGGATATCAACTTTGGAATAACTGAATAAGCTCGATCAAGTGATCATGTTGTGAGTCCCTGATGTACACAAATCTCTCCCCTGATGGTTGCGATCTCATCGAAATCATCAATACAATAACCAGAAGCACTTTATCATAACCATATTGAAGATGTCGATAAGCAATATCATCTCACGCTCCAAATATTCTTCTCATATTTCTTCCAACTGAACACTGAAGTAACACATACCAAAAGTCTCCAGAGACCATTTCCCCCAAATAGTTGGAATGATACATCCTTCCCCCAAATAGTTGGAATAATACATCCTTCCCCCAAATAGTTGGAATAATATATCCTTCCCCCAAATAGTTGGAATAATACACCAAAGGCTATGAGATAAACACTGAGTTTCTCTACGGTTATGTCATTTGTCTCCCCGAAATAACTTCAATATAGAAGAAGTATTTAGTTCAGCCCATGTACTCGTTGTGTGTTTAGATGTGTGTCTCCTTCCCCTTCTTTGGTTTTGATACCTCGGAATCGACAAAATATAATACACTCATATACATGAAATAGAGAACAACACAATTAGCTCAAATAAGTCTTGTGAGAATCAAGCTCTGAAACTCTTTCGACTATCCTTATCAACCCATATGAAGACAATTTGAAGTGACCTTGAAGAAGAAAACCCGATATACCAAACTTGAAACGAGTTGAATTCCCACATTTGTATCTTAAGCTTGCACTTAATGATGGAAGAGCGGTCGAGAATCTATGCTTCAAGCAAGTCTCTAAGTACTCGATACTCAAACAAAGTATGAGACATTAACACCTCTTGAGATTATCCACATCGTCATCGCATGTGACATTGAGTAAAACAACGTAACTCTAATAGTGATAGTTAACGGTCTTCAACCAACCACCCGACTCTCGGTAACTAGATAAACCAAGTCTTCAACTCAAAATCTTAAGCCCGAGCAAGTTATCGATAAAACACACCTTTTTGAAAGTCAACTTCAATCTCAAATAAGTGATAAATGATTAACTCCAAAGTTATCAAATTGTGTCAAATGCCCAACATGTGAAAACAACATACAATCGGATGTTCATTGACCAATCGAATGAACCGGAACAAATGATTCCTCAACATCAATACATTCTTCCTAAAGGTATACATGTAGATCTTGATCCGGAAGATTTACCAATAATGTTTTCGGCGGATGAGATAGTCATTTTCCTTAATGTTCATGAGGTTGATTTATAGCGTGCACAATAAGATGAACGATAATCCGTGAAGATTTGGCAAAGGGATACCAACGAGCGGATCATTATTTATGAACAATAATCCGTGAAGATTTGGCAAAGGAATACCAAAGAGCGGATTATTATTCAATAGTGCAACTAAAATATCATGATAGTCATTATCAATGCCTTGTGAAGTAACTTGAGATAAGGTTTCTTGAGAATTCCAAGAAGTACTTCTTAGATTGTGAACCAGTTGAGTCAGTAGGAACCGGAGCATGAGCTTCAGAAACTAGATGATCAACATTCGTTGAAGGTTGGAAGTATTCATCAAACATATCTTTAACCAATGAATCACAAGCAATGAATCTCCGTTATCCTTAGTAAGTGAAACATTAGGCGTTGGAGAGTCGTATGACCATAACTCAAGCATCCATCAACATGTAGTATATTCCCTCTTCTCCCCCTCAAAAATTGCAAATGAAGTTTGCCATTTTTGATTGATCAAATGAATAAGAATGTATACCAATGAGCAGAGATCCACTTGAGGATTGAAAGGGCATGGAAAACATGAAGCTTGTCGATGAAGAATGTCGATGAGAATGGTCATAAAATGAAGATTTCTCTTCTTCTAAAGATAAAGCGCCTTGGCGTACACTTTTCTTTTCTTTGAGGAACGGGCCTGAAGTGTTATCTGCAGACACCATTATGATGAAGTACGAGGCTGAATCGAAGTGAGCGGGCGTCATAGCGAAAGAATATCAATATTGAGTAACTTGAACCCGTGAGTTATGAGATATCAATCCATTGTAATCCATACTTTAAGCAGTCCATGTAGTGAAGGATTGAAGTATCGCAATAAAGTAAGGACTACCTGCACTAATATTACAAACTTGATTGCATATATTTTGGTTAGTGACATTAGTATCCAAACCCTTTGGGGTTTCACATGCAACCTTGATTTTGTCATTGGTAAACAGCTTTCCGGTAGGAATCCACCTAAGTCCAGCATCCTTAAACATTCTACCAGACGGTATCCACTTATCGCAAGGTCTAGGATTGTAAGGCTTCTTATGCATAGTGAAAGACTTATCCTTATTCCTAGTTTCCAAAGATTTAGCAGTTGGTATCCATCTAGGCGAAGTTTTTGGTTTGTTTTGCTTCACAACATGTTGAAACTTAGTCACGTTAGTAGTCTTAGTGGATTGTACCTTAGCATGTGAATAAGGAAAATGTTTCTTATGTGGAAAAGACTCAGAATTTATAGTTTTGTTTTCTACATGCTTAGCATTCTTATGCACATAACTATTCTTAGATGCACGCCAATCCCTAGTCTTTTGAGTGTTCCTAGGTAGTGGTTTACAACTACTAGCAGTGCCTTGAAATCTCGTAGAATTCCTCACCCTAGGTCTTGCACCTAAAATTCCGTCTTTTCGAATATGTGCCTTTTTCCTAGCTTTTTCTAGATAATAGTTCTTCCACAAGTCATTCATATCATATGAATTCTGGGTTTTAATGCTTGGTTTTGACCTTTGTTTTTGAACTAATCCTAGAGGTCTTTGTGAGTAGAAGTAGCTTCTTGTTGAAGGTTAGCAGAGCTAGAAGCCTTATTCTTAGGTAACTCGTGTGAAGTAATGGTTTTGACAAAACTTTTTCTCATCAACTTGGGAGGCAAACCGTGTTTTTGAAAGTTTTGGTCTTTCGGATATAAACGCGATGAGCTACTAACAATGGACCGGTTTCTAATGAGATGAGAAACCGGTTTCCCCAAGGTTGATGGTTTTGTAAACTTAGTGTTCACACTTTTCCCTACAGTTTTCCTAAGCTCATTCTTTAAGGCAACAATAGCTAAACTCTTATCACGAAGTTGAGCTTTGAGTTCATCAATTTTTCTATCAAAGAGTTTGTTTGTTCCATTGACTTAGTTCTAGCATCTTTTACGAGTCACTTAGTTCTATGTGATGCTTTCTCAAAGACTCATTTTCCTTTAGTAATTTAGCCACATAAATTGACAGTTCATTATTTTTGTTATAATAGCATCAATGTCTTGTGTATTAATGACTAAATTACTTTTCTCATTCAAGATAGAAATATGTTTCTTGATTGTAAATGGTTGACTCTTTATCTTGAAGTGAGCTTTCAAAGTGTTAATTTCAAAAGTTCACGGAATTCGAGGAAGTTCGGTTTTTACATAGTTTGTTAAGTTTAAAACTTTCTTCTTTACTCTAAATCGCGATTTCAAGTGAAATGCAATGTTTTTCAAGATTTGAGAATTTGTTTGACAATTCATCAAAAGCCTTCTTATCAACCATATCTTTTGTTTTGAAACACTTAATCTCGAGACTCACCTCGATGTGAACAATTATGAAATTTATGTTCGGCATCATGATCAGTTTGTTTAAGTACTTTAGCGGATGCACTATGTTGAACGAAGAAGGGTACCTCATTACATGATACATGCTCGATTTACGGTGCGATATCGCATCCACATCATGTGTAACAAGAGTCACGGACATTTGGATGTGTCAAGCTTATCAATCTACGAGCCTCGTATTCGGTGCCAACCGATCCATCATCTCGTGCTTTACCCGACTCATCATTATATGTTGACTCGACATTACGCATTCTCGCAACACCGATTCTTCAACGGATACACTACCCAACTTATCACGACTATCTCTCAACCGCACGACACTCATCTACTTTTTCATCTGTCGTGTAACTTCCTCAATATACTTCTCCACATTATCCATGAGATGGATAAGTGTCTCTATGAACACGCTAATTTCCATTCCGGTGTGTTTCTTGAAAGACACTTGATCATGTCTTGATCATAATCGATGTAAATTCCCTCGATGAATATTGAAATTGTTTGTGGATCACCGAAGTGCAGCTTTGGAACTATCCTTTTGAACCTTTTCTTTATCAAGTTGTTGTTCCAATTGTTCTAAGTTCAACAAACAAGTTTCTAGTCGGTGTGGATAAGGCACGATGGAAGAGGGCAATACATGTTCGTTCCATTGTTATGGATAGAAGTGACATGATGTGAGAGTGAAGTTGTTGATAAGGTTTAATGTTACTTTCCTTTAGCATGGCATTTTGTAGCATTGACTGGTGCATTTCTGTCTTTTCAGAGTCTGAACCCGGAGATATCACATCCTCATTGATTGATTCAATCATCTTTAATCGTTCAGTGTAGCATACATTATCATTGTTTTCCATATCATCATACAATTTAAGCATTTCTAAAATCACTGGGTCAGTAGAATAAGACACGATGTGGTAGTATGCACGGGATTTTACAAGTCTATGATTTAAACCGCTAAATAGAATCTTTCATGGATTTTACTAAATCAAGAAGAAACCGTGATACAATGACCAATAGAAAGAGTTAAGATAATGATGGACCCACACAATGATAGAGGATTATGTGTTAGGAGTGATGATTGTTTGAAGGATTAGTGAAGTGTTATTTGGTTGTGAATTGGTTTTGTTAATGCACGTTTTACGGTGAAATTTAGGTCTAAAACTTAAAAGCTCAATAACTTCCTTTCGGAGGGATTTGGGCCTCGAAAAATTCGTTTCACGACTTTGTGGTGAAACCTCACAATATTCGTTGTTCGGTGGTTTTGACAAGTATTTCGTTGAAAACGGAGTTACTGGATTAAAAGTTATGGCCGTTTGAAGTTTTGACGTAAAAGTCAACTTTGGTCAAACCTCTTCTTCGTAAAAATCAACCAAGTCGCTATACCCCTTGAACCAAGTTGCTAAGTCACCAAGTCGCTAAGTTCCAAGTCGCTAGAAAATTTTGACAGCAAGTCGCTAAGCACCAAGTCGCTAATATGTCAAGTCGCTAAATAGCAACTCGCTAAGCACCAAGTCGCTAAGATGTCAAGTCGCTAAATAGCAACTCGCTAAGCACCAAATCGCTAATACCAAGTAGCTAACAAACTTAAGTACAAGTCGCTAACTTTCACTAAGTCAGCTGCCGTAGTGGAGAATCCACTAAGTGTACTGTTTGTCGGCTTGTCTCAATAGACAAGTCGCTAGCTCAACTCGCTAAGGCCTTCAACTACAACTCGCTACCAAATTACAAAGCAAGTCGCTACCTAGATAACTTATCCGTGGCTTAAGTCGCTAGCAAGAAAAACACATAAACACCACTTTTCAATCTAAAACAGCCCAACAACGATGATTCACGCTAACAAATCAAAACCAGCACATACAATGATTCTAAACACAAAACTACGCCCAAGATTCAAACTTTAACACTAGAAATGATCCAAATCTTGCAAAACCACTAAACTTTTCAAACTCTAAAACCACTAAAATCACTAGAAATCCAAAGATATGTAAGAGATGATCAAACCATGGCTCTTGATACCATTTGTAATATATTGGATTTCATAAACACACTAAACCATAAGATCAAATAGGCGTACAAAGAGTTCTAGAGAGAAAGTTAGAGGTTTAGGGAACTTTAGTGAGAGAAAGAAAACTCTTATTATGAGCTCCAACTCTCTACCTTGGAAGGTAGAGAGTATTTATAGTCTTTACATAAACGCCGCCTATCGGTGTGGATCCGGCATCAGGTGGGTAAAGACCCGTCAGTCCTCCACGGTGTTACTTAAACTAAATACTACTTAACTTATCATAATCTACGACTATGAGCTTTCTAATGATGACATATACTTGAGGTGACCGACTCTTTAAAAACTGGATTTACTAAATCCTAACTCGAAGGATTTCCATCTTCATTGTGAATATGTTTGCATATCAATCGGATATTACGGCAATACCACAAGGATAATCGAGGACTCAAGATATAATCTCTCTTTCCACATTGTGTGAAAGCAGAGTCTTCATTGAAAGTGTCCTAATGAGATTTATTGATGATCTCGTGGCTCTAGACTTAATTTGTGAATATTTGGATCCTATATCGGAGACTAGGAGAGGGTCTCCTTTTCAATATCAACAATATCTAAGAAAGTCTATAGATAATGTCGGTTCCCGTGAGAATGAAACAAGCCCTTTTAAGAGGAACTTGAGTGGTTTGGGAAGTTGAAGTGCGATCGTCCTTGGGTCCATGACGTCTTGTCTTCAATACCGATGTTACCTTGGTAACCACCCGGTAGCATATGAATTGAACCCGTATCTGCGTAAGGTTGAATAATTGGAGGGCTATTTGTTTCACCCTTTTCTCATTCAATTCTTTTCATTCTTGACCTTCGGTGCTTACGAGACTTCATAGCTAGAACCTTGTTGGGTTTATTCGATACTAGCTTCGGTCTCGATCCGCACTCTTCCCATATCTCATTTTCTCCTTTTTCAATATACCTAAGGACTTCTACACTATCTAGTGGATTGTTCTGGGTAGATCCCTCCGTGTTCTGGCGGATCATGGGAACAAATACCTAACCTTATCATCCTTATATCACCATACATAAAGTAAAGTTGGTGGTCTATTTGGTATTGTTCATCGCCATTGGAACCAATTGAAAACCATTTGTAAATCAATCCGGATACTTATGATATATTATCAAAGCATTTTGTACTGAATTGTTTTTGATATTTTTAGAACAAGAGCTCCCCTCAACATGTGCATCAAGTGTTTGAAATCGTTTTTGCCGCGGAGGCAGAGAAGAATTAACTTCTTTGATTACCATTTTCTATAAAATATCAACATCACTTCCATAATCAAATCAAGTAGATAAAGCATTTTGAGGAAGGATGAGGTTTTCATAAACTTGCTCCCCTCAATATGTGCCTTGAGGTTTGAAAGAGTTTTGCACATACAAGAGGAACTGCACATTGATATAAATTGATCACGTTTGGATCTTTGTGGTTTAAGATAGATGCTCCCCTCAACATGTGCATTGAAAATTTAAAATCGTTTGGCACATATGGGAAGGAGATTTTGTACATCGTTATAAAACCATTTACCGAATTATCGGTTTAAATCAATTTAAATCACAAATTCTCCCCGATCACAATTATCAAATCATTTGAGATTTGTGATCTCTGTAATTAAATTGATTTTGAAAGCTTTTAAAGAGAATTGTGACTTGATTATGAAAGCATTTTATCGATAAGGATCGGATTTTAAGACTTTAAACTCCATTGAATAAACATGCATGATTATCTTTTGAAAACAATTGTAAGACATATAAATTTTGATTTAATTGAAATCATTCTCCCTCGATCAATGACATAAGTTGTTGATTGAGATAGATATTTTGACAAACTTTTAAGTCCGGATGATTATCAAAAATAGAGTCCGAGTTACTTTTCAAAACAACTAGTTTTCATTAGATAGTAAGGATTAGTCTAAAGAATCGAGCAAGAAATTTGAAAACCAAGATAAAGTATGGCTCTGTTACTATATTTGAAAAGCGGAGTTCTTGCTGAAATGACAATAAACCATAGTTTCTCTTTCTCTCCCAAACTTTTTTTTTTTTTTTTTTAATATGAAAATTCGAACAACATCTAAAGTCCGTGTCATTCTTTGAATGCTGACATCAAGACGTAGATATTATTGAATCGAGAAAACATGACAAAATGACAATATTTTTTGATGATTTTTCGATTTTTTTTTTCAAATTTTTATGGATTTTGAAAGTTTTATATTTTCTATTTGATTTTGAAGGTTTTATAATTTTGTATTTTGTTTTTCGAATAAATATTTACGAGAGATAAATTAGTTTAAGAGGATGATGAAATGAGTACCGAGATAAAGATATCGTTCGACACGTTGTAGAAGAAAGGAATCAACATCTCTTAAACTTTGCCACCAAAGCATTCGAGGCATCAAAGAAAATCGTCGAACATGAGCCTTCTCAATTTGAATCTTTGGAAGCTTCCCCAAATCGACAATCTTGAGTGAGACCACTTTCCCCAAGTAATAGAAGTGAAGCAAAGCAGTCTCATTGAATGAAGCTCAACAACCCAAAGAAACATGAAAACACAAGTAACAAGTTGAACCGGTGATCCTTTTGCGGTTATCAAACTCGGGATACATGATTAAGCCCGATCACATGAACTGTTGTGCATCTCCGATGTAAACATCATTCTTGGTTTGTGCGGGGCGTGCATGCGGAGAACAATATATCAACATCTTTAATTCACCAAATGCATTCTAGTTATCTTACATATAACCAATCGACCCATAATGTACACATGTACCCAACCGGAGTGGAGACTATGACATCCAAGTAACATGTTGAATCGCGATTATCTCTACGGATATCAACTTGAATAAGCGAATAAGATCGATCAAGTGATCATGTTGTGAGTCACGATGTACACAAATCTCTCCACGATGGTTGCGATCTCATCGAAATCATCATTACATAGTGTACATGAAGAAATAACCGAAGCACTTTATCATAACCATATCGAAGATGTCGATAAGCAATATCATCTCATGCTCCAAATATTCTTCTCATATTTCTTCCAACCGAACTTTCAAGTAACACATACCAAAAGTCTCCAGAGACAATTTCCCCCAAATAGTTGGAATGATACATCCTTCCCCCAAATAGTTGGAATAATACATCCTTCCCCAAAATAGTTGGAATAATATATCCTTCCCCCAAATAGTTGGAATAATACACCAAAGGCTACGAGATAAACTTTGAGTTTCTCTACGGTTATGACATTCGTCTCCCGGAATAACTTCAATATAGAAGAAGTATTTAGTTCAAACCCATGTACTCGTTGTGTGTTTAGATGTATGTCTCCTTCCCCCTTTTGGTTTTGATACCTCGGAATCGACAAAATATAATACACTCATATACATGAAATGAGAAGAACACAATTAGCTCAAATAAATCTTGTGAGAATCAAGCGCTTTCTGAAACTCTCTCGACTATCCTTATCAACCCATATGAAGACAATTTGAAGTGACCATGAAGAAGAAAAACCCGATATACCAAACTTGGCGAAGTCGAATTCCCCATTTGTATCTTAAGCTTGCACTTAATGATGGAAGAATGGTGTCGAGAATCTATGCTTCAAGCAAGTCTCTAAGTACTCGATACTCGAACAAAGTATGAGACCTTAACACCTCTTGAGATTATCCACATCGTCATCGCATGTGACATTGAGTAAAACAACGTAACTCCTAATAGTGATAGTTAACGGTCTTCAACCAACCACCCGACTCTCGGTAACTAGATAAACCAAGTCTTGACTCAAAATCTTAAGCCGAGCAAGTTATCAAATAAGAACACGCCTTTGTTGAAAGTCAACTTCAATCTCAAATAAGTGATAAATGATTAACTCCAAAGTTATCAACTTTGTCAAATGCCCAACATGTGAAAACAACATACAATCGGATGTACATTGACCAGCTGAATGAACCGGAACAAATGATTCCTCAACATCAATACATTCTTCCTAAAGGTATACATGTGAATCTTGATGGAAGATTTACCAATAATGTTTTCGAGCGGATGAGGTAGTCATTTTCCTTAATGTTCATGAGGTTGATTTATAGCGTGCATAATAAGATGAACAATAATCCGTGAAGATTTGGCAAAGGGATACCAAAGCGGATCTTATTCATGAACAATAATCCGTGAAGATTTGGCAAAGGAATACCAAAAAGCGGATTATTATTCAATAGTGCAACTACAATATCATGATAGTCATTATCAATGCCTTGTAAAAGTGGCGGAGATAAGGTTTCTTGAGAATTCCAAAGTACTTCTTAGATTGTGAACCGGTTGAGTCGAGAGGAACAAGCATGAGCTTGAAACTAGATGATCAACATTCATTGAAGGTTGGAAGTATTCATTAAACATATCTTTAACCAATGAATCCCAAGCAATGAATCTCATTTATCCTTAGTAAGTGAAACATTAAGCGTTGGAGAGTCGTATGACCATAACTCAAGCATCCATCAACATGTAGTATATTCCCTCTTCTCCCCCTCAAAAATTGCAAATGAAGTTTTTCCATTTTTGATTGATCAAGTGAATAAGAATGTATACCAATGAATGGTGATCCACTTGGGGATTGAAAGGGCATGGAAAAATATGAAGCTTGTCGATGAAGAATGTCGGCGAGAATGGTCATAAAATGAAGATTTCTCTTCTTACGAAGATAAAGCGCCGAGGCGATACACTTTTCTTTTCTTTGAGGAACGGGGCTGAAGTGTTATCTGCAGACACCATTATGATGAAGTACGAGGCTGAGGCGAGTGAGCGGGCGTCATGGTGAAAGAATATCAAGATTGAGTAACTTGAACCCGTGAGTTATGAGATATCAATCCATTTGTAATCCATACTTTAAGCCGGTCCATGTAGTGAAGGATTGAAGTATCTGCAACAAAGTAAGGACTACCGCACTAATATTACAAACTTGATTGCATATATTTTGGTTAGTGACATTAGTATCCAAACCCTTTGGGGTTTCACAGAAACCTTGATTTTGTCATCGATGTGACTTTCGGTAGGAATCCACCTAAGTCGGCATCCTTAAACATTCTACCGACGGTATCCACTTATGGCAAGGTCTAGGATTGTAAGGCTTCATATGCATAGTGGAAGACTTATCCTTGTTCCTAGTTTCCAAAGATTTAGCGATTGGTATCCATCTAGGCGAAGTTTTTGGTTTGTTTTGCTTCACAACATGTTGAACCTTAGTCACGTTAGTAGTCTTAGTGAATTATACCTTAGCATGTGAATAAGGAAAATGTTTCTTATGTGGAAAAGACTCAAAATTTATAGTTTTGTTTTCTACATGTTTAGCATTCTTATGCACATAACTATTCTTAAATGCACGCCAATCCCTAGTCTTTTGAGTGTTCCTAGGTAGTGGTTTACAACTACTTGCAGTGCCTTAAAATCTCGTAGAATTCCTCACCCTAGGTCTTGCACCTAAAATTACGTCTTTTTGAATCTGTGCCTTTTTCCTAGCTTTTTCTAGATAATAGTTCTTCCACAAGTCATTCATATCATATGAATTATGGGTTTTAATGCTTGGTTTTGACATTGTTTTGAACTAATCCTAGAGTCTTTGTGGTAGAAGTGGCTACTTGTTGAGGGTTAGCAGACTAGAAGCCTTATTCTTAGGTAACTCGGTGAAGTATTGGTTTGACAAAACTTTTTCTCATCAACTTAGGAGGCAAACCGTGTTTTGAAAGTTTTGGTCTTTCGGATATAAATTGAGAGGTCGCTAACAACAAACCGGTTTCTAACGAGATGAGCTGGTTTCCCAAGGTTGATGGTTTTGTAAACTTAGTGTTCGCACTTTTCCTACGATTTTCCTAAGCTCATTCTTTAAGGCAACAATAGCGAAACTCTTATCCAAGTTGAGCTTTGAGTTCATCAATTTTTCTATCAAAGAGTTTGTTTGTTCCATTGACTTAGTTCTAGCATCTTTGTGAGTCACTTAGTTCTATGTCATGCTTTCTCAAAGACTCATTTTCCTTTAGTAATTTAGCCACATAAATTGTGATTCATTATTTCTTGTTATAATAGCATCAATGTCTTGTGTATTAATGACTAAATTCTTTTTCTCATTCAAGATGTAAATATGTTTCTTGATTGTAAATGGTTGACTCTTTATCTTGGTGAGCTTTCAAAGTGTTAATTTCAAAAGTTCACGAATTCGGGAAGTTCGGTTTTTACATGGTTTGTTAAGTTGAAAACTTTCTTCTTTACTCGAATCGCGATTTCAAGTGAAATGCAATGTTTTCAAGATTTGAGAATTTGTTTGAAAGTTCATCAAAAGCCTTCTTATCAACCATATCTTTTGTTTTGAAACACTTAATCTCGGACTCGACCTCGATGTGAACATTTATGAAAGTTATGTTCGACATCATGATCGGTTGTTTAAGTACTTTAGCGGATGTACTATGTTGAGCGGTAAAGGGTACCTCATTACATGACACTGCTCGATTTACGGTGCGATATCTACATCCACATCATGTGTAACAAGAGTCTTGGACATTTGGATGTGTCAAGCTTATCAATCTTTGAGCCTCGTATTCGGTGCCAAGTGATCCATCATCTGGTGCTTTACCGACTCATCATTATATGTTGACTCGACATTCGCATTCAAGAACACCGATTCTTCAACGGATACATTACCCAACTTATCACAACTATCTCTCAACCGCACTGACACTCATCTACTTTTCATCATGCGAGTAACTTCCTCAATATACTTCTCCACATTATCCATGAGATGGATAAGTGTCTCTATGAACACGCTTAATTTCCATTCCGGTGTGTTTCTTGAAAGACACTTGATCATGTCTTGATCATAATCGATGTAAATTCCCTACGATGAATGGTGAAATTGTTTGTGGATCACACGAAGTGCGACCTTTGGAACTATCCTTTTGAACCTTTTCTTTATCAAGTTGTTGTTCCAATTGTTCTAAGTTCAACAGCAAGTTTCTAGTCAGTGTGGATAAGTCCTGATGGAAGAGGGCAATACATGTTCGTTCCATTGTTATGGATAGAAGTGACATGATGTGAGAGTGAAGTTGTTGATAAGGTTCAATGTTACTTTCCTTTACATTGGCATTTTGTAGCATTGACTGGTGCATTTTTGTCTTTTCAGAGTCTGAACCCGGAGATATCACATCCTCATTGATTGATTCAATCATCTTTAATCGTTCAGTGTAGCATACATTATCATTGTTGTCCACATCATCATACAATTTAAGCACTTTTGAAATTACTGGGTCAGTAGAATAAGATATGATGTGGTAGTATGCACGGGATTTTACAAGTCTATGATTTAAGCGAGAAATAGAATCTTCGCGGGATTTTACTAAATCAAGAAGAAACCATGATACAATGACCAATAGAGCGAGTTAAGATAAGCGATGGACCCACACAATGATAAAGGATTATGTGTTAGGAGTGATGATTGTTTGAAGGATTAGTCGAAGTGTTATTTGGTTGTGAATTGGTTTTGTTAATGCACGTTTTACGGTGAAATTTAGGTCTAAAAACTTAAAAGCTCAATAACTTCCTTTCGGAGGATTTGGGCCTCGAAAAATTCGTTTCGACTTTGTGGTGAAACCTCACAATATTCAGTTGTTCGGTTGTTTTGTGGTATTTATTTGAAAGCGGAGTTCTGAGATCAAAAGTTATAGCCGTTTGAAGTTTTGACGTAAAAAGTCAACTTTAGTCAAACCTCTTCTTCGTAAAAATCAACCAAGTCGCTATAACCCTTGAACCAAGTCGCTAAGTCACCAAGTCGCTAAGTACCAAGTCGCTAAGCACCAAGTCGCTAGCAAATTTTGACAGCAAGTCGCTAAGCACCAAGTCGCTAATATGTCAAGTCGCTAAATAGCAACTCGCTAAGCACCAAGTCGCTAAGATGTCAAGTCGCTAAATAGCAACTCGCTAAGCACCAAATCGCTAATACCAAGTCGCTAACAAACTTAAGTACAAGTCGCTAACTTTCACTAAGTCGCTACCCATAGTGGAGAATCCACTAAGTAGACTGTTTGTCGGCTTGTCTCAATAGACAAGTCGCTAAGCTCAACTCGCTAAGAACTTCTACTACAACTTGCTACCAACTTACAAAGTAAGTCGCTACCAAGATAAATTATCCGTAGCTCAAGTCGCTAGCTAGAAAATCAAACAAACACCACTTTTCAATCCAAAAACAACCCAACCACGATGATTCAAGCTTACCAAATCAAAACCCGAGCACATACAATGATTCTAAACACAAAACTATACTCAAAATCCAAACTTTAACACTAGAAATCAACCAAATGATGCAAAAACCACTAAACTTTCTCAAACTCAAAAACCACCTAAAAACCACTAGAAATCCAAAGATATGTAAGAGATGATTTAACCATGGCTCTTGATACCATTTGTAACATATTGGATTTCATAAACACACTAAACCATAAGATCAAATAGGCGTACAAAGAGTTCTAGAGAGAGAAAGTTAGAGGTTTAGGGAACTTTAGTGAGAGAAAGAAAAGTCTTATTATGAGCTCCAACTCTACCTTGGGAGGTAGAGTATTTATAATCTTTACATAAATCGCCACCTATCGGGTCATGGATCGGGCATACGGTGGGTAAAGACACATCCAGTCCTCCACGGTGTTACTTAAACTAAATACTACTTAACTTATAATAATCTACGACTACGAGCTTTCTAATGATTACATATACTTGAGGTGACCGACTCTTTAATAACTGGATTTACTAAATCCTAACAGTAACATATATTAAACACCCTAATGATCATGATCATAATGCTTCTAACATTCATCTTTGTTGTAAGCATACTCTACATGTTGATCAACCAAGGAAAGCTAGGAGATCTAGCCATCCCCACTCATCACAAGCTGAAGATCTATCACAACAAGTTTAGGGAACTTGATCTTCATCATGAAGGCTTCCTATCAATGGAAGTTCATTTAGAAGTAGTCATTCATATCGATTAGACATTTGTGTCATGGATCATTAGTGTAAACATCATTGCATCATAACAACACTTTCACCAAACTAGATTAGATGGTTTATGTGTTTGTGCCATAAAACACAAGGTTTGTTATGTTGGGCCATAAAACATAATGGGAGTGGTTGTACCCTTGTAAAAGAACTCGACATCTAGCTTAGTGTCAAAAATATTGTATAGGAAAAGTTAGGTTGGTTCTACCTCGAACTAGAACCCGGTATTTAGCTTTGTACCAGAAAAAGTGTAAGCGACGATTGTAAGGTTTTCTCCGCCGAGAAGGGAGCTTGTTGATTTAGTCAAGTAACTCTCGAGTTGGGTACTCGGGGAGTGGAGTAGGGCGGAAAGAAGATCCGTGACCGTACTATTATAAATCATCGTGTTCGGTTTGCACTTTCCTTTCTTTATCTCTTTACTTTTTTACTTGCACTATACTATTGTTTGTGATGTGGTTTGATGTTCATGATTGTGTGATAACTTGGTTTACCATGCTTTATATTAGTCACAAACAATAATTGGTACTTTCATATTATAACAAGCTTCATAAGTGATTTGATACTAAAGATCTAAAGTTTTTAAACGGTAACGTATTCACCCCCCCCCCCCTCTACGTTTCCACAAAAGGTTTTAAGATTGAATTGATTAATTAAGCGAAAATACAAGAAATAAATTAAGTAAATTAAATTGAGGTTGTGAACAATGATGAGAAAGTCTGCTAACCTAATTATTTATCCTATCAAGTAAAGTCTATGTTTTCTAATTACTTCCTATTGATTCAAGTGAGGGTTTGAGTCGCTATGACAACATTTGTTTAATTCGTCATAACCTATCAACAAAGGTTCCTACCCGACGTCAAAGGCCTACCCTTTGGGGAACCTAAGCCAAGTCATTAAGTACCCTACATACAAGATTCGAAACAATGTATGTCCGGGCGCTAGCATCTTAGACACACATCGCTAACTTCTTAAGTTCATCCTTCCGAACGGTGATCCTTTGGTCGATTAAGCAAGAGGATTTGATAGTCTTTTGGTCAATTCTTACCAAGCCTCTCTACCTACTTACTTAGGGTCAGTTGGTCAATTCTCCTAAGCAATTAGATACGACCGAAATTCAAAACTATCAAAGCTAGGGTAACTACCATCGAACCTATGCATGCATACACAAGAAACAAATATAGAAGTATGAAAACACAAACAATACAATCAAGGAATCATAATGATATGTGCAAAAACACATACCTTTTCTTTATCAAATAGACCCAAAATAACCAAGAAAGAGCCGTTTATTGCTAATATTTATGGTTTCTTGAGTTTGTGCATTTTGATACGGATATGTAAAACACACAAAAGGAACCAAATCGGGCGTAAATCGAGCACGAGAGATCAGCGAGTTTGAGTGGAGGAAGGTCGGGATTGTGCATTTTGAAAGATTTTATTCTATGAAGATGATTTTTGGAAGTTACAATCAAGTTTGAAGAAATGTCAAGATTAGTCCCTGAACTTTGAGTATTTGGCATAAATGACCCCTGAAGTTTCAGAATTGTCAAAATCAACCCTTGGATATTTTGGAATTACAAGTTTAGCCCTTGGAAGGAGATTTTCAGAAAGTACAATTTTGGTCCTTGGATTTTCAGCTTTTGCATATTTGGTCCTTAAAGTTAACTTGGATCATTTACTAGTCCTAAATTCCAAAGTCCATACCAATACTCACGGCCCAAACCCACAAACAATACCCGGGTCCAGTCCACTAAACCAAAACCAATCCCCGCCCAATATATTAACCCGGATACCCATGACCCGGTTTATTACCGAGTCAGCGCCCCGAACCACAGTGAACATCCAAACAATAATAAAAAAACCACCACGCCCAAATTTACCCCCAATTACCCAGATGACAAGAACCCTAGAAATTACCCGCGTCAATTGGTCAATATTACCGTAATTAAGGGTATTTATGTACTTTTATCTGACACCACTGACACATGGGCAGTGACAGGTCAGCCATCCGTGTGCTCAAGTCCATTTCCTGCTCTCCTATTGGTCGAAGCTACGTGGAAATCATGATCCAATGATTGAGATTAAAGGGATGAGGTGTGGGATTGATCCAAGGGCTCTTAACGACTCAAAGAAGCACAAGATTGCACATTCTAGATCTTTCCAAGAGGCTCAAGACCTTGTGCTCAGCTATAAAAAGACCTTATTCGTTCACATAGTCATCATCTTTTCATCTCTCTTCATTTTCAGTAGCATAGTTAATTGTATTTTTCATTTTAATGTTTTAAGTTTTTGTAATTCCTATTTTGTACTCAAATATCTTAGCTTAATAAAATTAAGTTGTTCATTCTCAAGTATTTGTTTAAGTTTTATGTGTTAAATCTGTTTATTCTCCTTGTTTAAATGCTTATTTCAAAAATCCAAATCTGTTTTAGTTTACTTTTTCATTAACTCAAAAATACAAAAAGAAATCAGATAAAATCATTGAAAAATAAAAAAATCATATCAATCTGTTTTGTGGATTGATTCACACTTAGCTACTGTTTCACAAGGTTCATTTAAGCTTAGTATAGCTTATAGTGAGCTTATTTCTGTTTCAAACTCAAATTTCTAATTAGTCAACAAAAGTCAACTATAACTGATGGAGCAGATTTGATCTGATTTGCTGAGTTAATCATGGAAATGGGTTGAATCTGAGCTGGAAATTGGTTGAGTTGATTTATTTGGGGTTGATAATGGTTTAGGATTAGTGTTCACTGTTTCATTGGTTGCAAGCCATAGTGGCTAGGACAACTTGTAAGTGCTTAAATATGCTTATATACATTTTACTGTCTGAATCTGTTGTTTGCATCTGAGTTTAGTGATAATTAGTATTAAGTAATCTTTGTTTAATGTCAGTTTAGCATAATCTAGTCATAATTTGTTTTTAGTTCACAATATTAGCTAAAAATAGTGTTTGGATTAACTGTCATTTGGAATTGCAGAGCTAAACAGTGGATAGATTCAGTCTACTAAGTCTTCTTTAGGATAATCGAGTTATTACGGTCATTAGATTGCACCTAAGATTAGTTAAAGTCAAAATTAGCTTTTATCTGATCTAATTTTCATATCAGTAGGTTATTTGATAATCACAAACCAGATTTAGGTTTAGAATTTAGTAATCAAGCTTTTGGTAACTTTGTTTTAGCTAATAACATAAAAATCAGTTCATTACTTTGGATCAAAACTCACAGAAGTCAAAATTCAGTCCTGTTGTTAAAAGTCAAAAGTGAGATTTTCAGTTTTTTGCAAAACTTGTTTGATCTCTCACAGGTTCAATTTAAGTCCAAATCTAGTGTAACTTTGGGATTTACAACTTCTATTGGTCTAGTGTTGAAAACAACATTTTGTGAAATCTGATCTAGTCTTTTCAATCTTCAAATCAGCTGCATAAAACAGCTTATTATCCCCTCTGCACACTCAGCATTAATTGAGTTGTGCACATGAGTTTTGCAGCTGCCATATCTTGTTCATATTGGCTTGTTATTGGTGAAACTTGGTACTATAATTCTTTGGTTGGTGGTTTTGAGGGCGCACATTTGGTCATTTGTTTAGCTTATTGAATAAGCTTGTGATTAAGCTCAAAGTAGTGGGTCAAGTTCGATTTGATAGGTTAGGCGGCTTGCTTAATTCTATAAACGAGCTTGTAGCTTGTTAGGATTAGGTAGAATAAGTTGGTATTAGCTTATTTTAGCATAATATAGCTTCGTAGAAGTTTGGTAGCTTAATTCACTTGTTAGCTTATTTTCCTTAAAACTTATTTATAGTCAATTTGTATTCTGACTTTAATATCTTACACATAAGCTATAGAATTTATATTTTCATATATTTAGATTATCATTTTAGAATTTTCCGAGTTTTCATAATTTTTGTCCTTGTTTAGTATTTTCATTATTTAAATCGGTTTTAGTCACTTTTAAATAGCTTTTATTGCAAATAATTAACAAAAGTTCCAAAAATAATTTTTCAATTTTCAGTTTAAGAAAAATAAAAAGCATAAAAAATATTTTTCCTATTTTCCCCTTTTATTTGGTATTTTTAACAATTTAAATTAGATTTAAATAGTTTTAAATTTGTAGAAAATAGAAAAATAATCCAGAAAAATAAAAAAATAGTTTTGAAAATTCTCTTATGGTATTTTAGATTTTATAAAATAGTTTCATATTTTTCTCCTTAATTTTCATAATTTTAGTGTTTTAAATTAGTTTTAAAAGTTAATAATTAGTTTTAATTCTAAAAATAAGAAAAAATCCAAAAAATAGTTTTAATTCATAAATAGTTTTCTAATATCATTTTTAGTATAAAAGTAATTTTAGACATTTTTAGGATATAATTTAGACGTAGTTGCTTTTTAATTACGTTTTCTTAATTACGTTTTAGTTAGATTCGCACTTAGGATTTCCCGTAGATTAGATTTCCTTTAATTACTTTCCCTATTCCCGTAGTTTAATAAAATCAAAATCATTAATCCAAAACATCGAGCATTAAATTCCAAACCAATAACGACGTTGGCAATTCACGCCTCGTTGGGAAACGATTCGGGTTGACTAATCCATATCAACGATCACACACGAGATTTGGTTTAATATTCTTTTTCCTCAAGGAATTTTGAATCTATCTTCGTGATTATTTTTGATATCGATATTGAGGTTTTATCCATACACATACCTAAAGCCTTCATTATCGTGAATCCGTGTCCGAAGCTGTTTTAAGTTTCTTACGGTTAGTCATTCATGAGTGGCTAGCTGTGTGAGATAACAGCGGTTTGGCACGAATCAAATTTTAGGCGCGCCGCGCCGGGAGGTTGTGTCACGACAATATCGTTTGAGGTTTGACGATTAGTGACTCGAGATCCTTCATTCGTGAAGTTACTATTTTCTATAAAATAAAAAAGTAAAAAATATATTTTCCTTTTCTTTGTATATATATATCATATTAAAAATACAAAAGATTTTCTCTTGTGTTTTGCTAATAAATAGAAGACACCAATTATATAACATTCTCAACGGAGGTGTTATCATTAATGAGTTCGAACTAAAGATCAAAACTTGCCTTTGTGTCGCTTTGTGAATTGATTTATTTCTATCGGATAAACAAAGCGTGTGGTGGGTATAAGGACGGACGACATTAAATTGCGGTACGAAAAGAAGCGGGTTTTAATAAGCTTCACACGACCTACAAAGCTTCTCCTTTCGCTTGTGCGTTTGTCTTATAGAGGTGATTTATTCACTGGGATTATTGGTTAAGTTCACTTGTGTTTTCGAATATCGGTCTCTTTAATTGCCTTGGTTTTAAGTGCATGCGCTTTCGCTCTCGATCAAGGCGACTTGAATCGTAATCGACGCGTGCCGAGTTACGTAATATGGTCACGCTAACGTACCACCAAACCACGGTCCTAATCCTCCTCCGTTAATCAAAATGTAGCTCCCGATCTCCGAACGATGGAGGAGTTATGTCAACCTACCATGTACGGAGAGGAGGACCCATTGCGACTAATATTCAAGCTACCGATTTTAGCTTGAAACATCATATGATAGAACAAGTAAAGAACGGTTGTCAATTTCATGGTTTACCGATGACGATGCAAACAAGCATCTTGATAAGTTTTAACCGTCACCGTAGTATGAAACAAAATGGGGTCTCCGATGGCGCCTTCGTCTCTATCTTTTCCCATACTCTTTGACTCATCATGCCACTTCTTGGTTTGATCGACTCAAGAATTCGATTCATACCTTCGAGGAAATGGTTTGAAGTTTACGGCAAAGTACTTTCCACCATCGATGGTGACGAAGTTGAGGCGATATCGATAATTTCAGACGGTATCCCGACGAATCTTTGTTTGAAGCTTGGGAGCGATATAAGCTTGCAATTGATCGATGTCCAAATCATAATATGTTGCTTGTCACCCAAATTGATACATTCTATAATGGTTTGACGTTGAGACATCGTGATACAATCAATCTTTTCTTGGTGGAACTTTCATGAAAAGGCGTCCAGGAATGCTACGATCTTATTGAGAACATGACCGCCCATCATAATTATTGGGATTCTTCAGCCGCAAGGGGTGAATCATCTAGATCAAATTCGTCTTCTTCTCACGATACGGCTCTTCATAAGAAAGTTGATGATTTGAACACGGCTATGTTGAAAATGTACCAAATGCATCTGTCTAGTCAAAATCAACAAGTAAAAGCGGTAAACCCGACTTGTGAGACTTGTGGAGGTCCACATTCTTATTCTTAGTGCACAGCCGCCGGTGGCTACGCACATGAGAATGTTTATGCTACTACAGGGAATTACAATCAACCGCAAGGAGATAAAAATCTTCTTAGCTACCGTTCAAACAATTATCTCGGATCTCTTCAAACAATTATCTCGGATCTCCCGGTTTCAACCAACCTCAACAACAAAACCATAATCAAAACCGTTTCAATGGTAACAACAATCAAAAGCAGAGGAGTTAATCATGGAAATCAACACTACCAAGCTCCTCCACCTCAAGTTTACCAACAACCACCTCCTCCTCAACAACAATATCAACAACCTTCTCATCAAGTTGCTCGAACAACGAGTTTCTATCTTACATGAAGAACTCCGATAACACCATTAAAAGTTTGCGAGAATCAAATTAACAAAGATGAGGACGGATTTCAAAAGGAAATTGAAGCTACGAGTAACAAGCGGATGACTAAAATAAGGAATATGATGGTTAGTTTCTTTCAAGCCAATCAACCGTCTTCTTCTTATTCTCAACCCTCGGGTTCGGTTCTCTTCCAAGTGTCTGATTCCTAACCCGAGAGGTGACATGAAAGCGATCACTACCGAAGTGGAGTTGCTCACGATGGACCTACGGTTCCTACCACTAATTCTTCTTCTTCTTCTCGTGTGGTAGACCGTGAGACCGGGGTGACAAAGGACCCGGTGCTTCCTACTAATAAGGGGAGTACTGTGAATGTCCAACCCACGGTTGTCCAAGATCCTGAGCCCGAAGATGCTCCCGTTAATGTGAAGAAAGCTAATCCGAAACCGTCTATCCCATATCCGTCTCGTCTTAAAGATCAAACTCTTCGTGAGAAGTCGAATCATCAAATGGAAACGTTTACCAAATCTTCAAAGACTTGAATGTGGAGATCAGTTTTGCGGATGCCCTTCTCTTGATGCCCAAACTTGCTTCTACGATTAAGGGATTACTTACGAACAAGGAGAAACTATATGAGCTTGCTACGACATCTCTGAATGAGAATTGTTCGGCGGTTATCCTCAAGAAACTTCCCAAAAAGTTAGGTGACCCCGGCAAATTCCTTATTCCGTGTGATTTTCAAGGAATTGTTCAATGCTCCGCCTTGGCCGATCTTGGCGCGAGTATTAATTTGATGCCAAACTCAATCTACGAGAAGCTTTCATTACCCCCACTTACCCCAACGTGTATGACTCTCGAGCTAGCCGATCGTTCTACGAACCGTCCAAAGGGTATAGCCGAGGATGTCTTTGTCAAAGTGAAGGAGTTCTATTTTCTCGCGGATTTTGTTGTGGTAGATTTTGATGCCGACCCTCGAGTACCCATTATTCTTGGGAGATGTTTCTTAAGGACCGGTCGTGCCTTAATTGATGTGTTCGAAGGAGAGATTACACTACGAGTTAATCAAGAAGCCGTCACATTCAACATTAATCAAGCGACGAGGTACTCCTCAAATTTCGACGATGCTTCCATCAATCGAATCGACGTTATTGATGTTTCTTGTGAGAGTCGCTCAAGAAGTTCTTGGTTTTGCTAAAATTCTACTTCTTCCGATTACATACGAACCAATCATTGCCGACTCTTCTCCCTCTCACTCCGTTTGAGGAGGTGATTTTCTTTGGAAGAGATCGATGAGTTTCTTGCTATTGATGAATCGATTCCACCGGAATTGATGATGGGTTTATGATTCGGAGGAGATATCCTTTATCTTGAGAAATTGTTGAATGAAGATCCATTACCGTCTACTCCTCAAAGAGATTACGATTGAAGAAATCAAAGAAGTACAAACGTCTAACGAAAAACCTTGAGCCCGAGCTCAAGGATTTACCTCCTCATCTTGAATACGCTTTTCTTGGAGAACCGAACAAATTTCCCATCATCATTGCTAAAAACTTAAAAGACGAGGAGAAAACCGCACTTTTGGATATTCTTCGAAAACATAAGAGTGCCATCGCTTGGCAAATTTCTGACATCAAGGGCATAAACCCTCGTTTTTGTACTCACAAGATCTTAATGGAAGACGATTGTAAACCCGTTATTCAACAACAACGTAGGGTTAATCCAAAAATTCATGACGTTATCAAAAAGGAAGTTCTGAAACTCCTCGACGCCGGAATCATTTATGCAATCTCCGATAGCTCATGGGTTAGCCCTGTCCATTGTGTCCCAAAGAAGGGAGGGATGACCGTTGTCATGAACGAAGATAACGAATTGATTTCCACACGCCTTGTTACCGGATGGAGGGTGTGTATTGATTATCGAAAGTTGAATGATGCTACACGAAAGGATCATTTCCTGCTATCTTTTATGGATCAGATGCTCGAACGTTTAGCGGGGAATGAGTTCTATTGCTTTCTCGATGGTTTTACGGTTACTTTCAAATTCGATTGATCCGCGGGATCAAGAGAAACGACTTTCACGTGCCTTATGGAGCGTTTGCTTACCGAAGAATGCCATTTGGTTTATGCAATGCTCGTGAGCGTTCCAAAGGTGCATGATGGCTATTTTCATGACATGATCGAAAATTCTATGGAAGTTTTATGGATGATTTCTCGGTTTATGGAGATTCTTTCACTTCTTGCCTCTCTCATCTAGACCACATGCTCAAGCGGTGTGAAGACACCAACTTGGTCTTGAATTGGGAGAAGTGCCATTTCATGGTTCGAGAGGGCATTGTCCTCGCCATAATATTTCAAAATCGAGGATTGAGGTCGTCGAGCTAAAGTCGACGTTATAGCTAAACTCCTCATCCCACTACCGTCAAAGGTATTCGGAGTTTTTGGGTCATGCCGGTTTATCATTTGTTTCATTCAAGATTTCTCTAAGATAGCCCGCCTCGACCCATCTCCTTGAAAAGGATGTTCCGTTTATCTTCACCAATGAATGCATTGAAGCATTTAATTTTCTCAAAAGAAATTAGCGAGGCTCCGATCTTAGTTGCCCCGAGGCGGGATTTGCCTTTTGAACTTATGTGTGATGCAAGTGATTATGCAAGCGGGGCGGTCTTGGGCAACGAAGTCGAAACATTTTCAACCCATACACTATGCGAGTAAGACATTGTCCGAGGCCCAACACAATTACACGACCACCGAAAAGGAATTATTGGCCGTTGTTTATGCTTTTGAGAAATTTCGACCCTACCTTGTCTTGTCGAAGACCATAGTGTATACCGACCATTACGCCTTAAGTATCTTTTGGCAAAGCAAGATGCTAAGCCACGATTACTTGATTGGGTTCTCCTCCTTCAAGAGTTTGATGCTACTATTCTTGACAAAAAGGAGCGGAGAACCTTGTCACGATCACCTTTCTAGACTTGAGAATCCCCATCAAAGTGTGCTCGAGAAAAGGAGATTACGGAAACATTTCCTCTTGAGACACTTGGGATGATTGCTAAGAAAGACCCAAACACCCCATGGTTTGCCGATTTTGCAAATTACCATGCGGGCAATTTCATTAATGAAAGGGATGTCATCCCAACAAAAGAAAAAGTTTTCAAAGATGTTAAGCATTATTTCGGGACGATCCTACTTGTTTAAGATTTGTGCGGATCAAGTAATCCGCGGTGTGTTCATGGCCAAGTCGCCCTTGATGTTCTCAATGCTTGCCATAACGGACCCACTGGTGGCCATCATGGTGCAAGTTACACCGCTAAAAAGGTTTTTGATTCCGGATTTTATTGGCCGACCATATATCGAGATGCTCATGATTTAGTCAAATCTTGTGATTCTTGCCAACGTCAAGGGAAAATTTCACAAAAGGATGAAATGCCACAAAATGCTATTCAAGTTTGTGAGATTTTTGACGTGTGGGGCATCGATTTTATGGGACCATTTCCATC
Organism: Chrysanthemum lavandulifolium; assembly: GCA_022545495.1. Lineage (NCBI taxonomy): Eukaryota > Viridiplantae > Streptophyta > Magnoliopsida > Asterales > Asteraceae > Chrysanthemum > Chrysanthemum lavandulifolium. The sequence goes on along the minus strand of CM040241.1, from coordinate 82,347,865 downwards.
ATCTAGGGGTAATAAGTATATCCTCGTGGCCATCGACTACTTGTCCAAATGGGTTGAAGCGAAAGCGCTTCCCACCAATGACGCCCGAGTAGTTGTTAAGTTCTTGAAGAATTTGTTTTCCCGATTCGGAGCATCTCGTGCTATCATCAGTGATCGCAGTACCCATTTCTGTAATGAACAATTTGCTAAAGTTATGGCTAAATATGGAGTTACCCATCGTCTTTCTACCGCGTATCACCCGCAAATGAGCGGACAAGTTGAGGTCTCGAATCGTGGTTTGAAAAGGATTTTAGAAAGGACCGTAGGAGAAAATCGAGCTTCATGGGCGATAAGTTAGATGATGCATTATGGGCTTTTCACACGCTTACAAGACACCCATCGGTGCACCCCATTAAGTTGGTGTATGGAAAAGCTTGTCACTTGCCCATAGAGCTCGAGCATAAGGCATTACGGGCCTTGAAACATGCTAACTTTGATCTTAAGACCGCGGGTGATCACGAAAAGTTCAATTAAATGAATTAAATGAGCTTAGGGATCGGGGCTCACGAGAATTCTTTGATTTTCAAAGAAGACTAAGAGGATTCATGATGCTAAAATCAAAACGCGTTTTCAACGTTGGTGATCAAGTTCTCCTTTTAACTCTCGCTTGAAGATATTCTCGGGCAAACTCAAAACCCGTTGGTCGGACCATTCACCGTTGCTCGGGTTTTCGCATATGGAGCGGTGGAGCTTTCTCGACCGATGGCCTAAATTTTAAGGTGAATGGTCATCGTGTGAAACATTATTTTGGAGGACATCCCATCTATGGTTGTCCGGATCTCAAACTTTCCCTAAGGACAAGCGAATTCGGGGATCGAGTCAAGCTAGCGACTCGGTGACCAAAAACGATGGCGCCGTGGGAGGCACCCCATGCTTATCTCTATCTTCTTTCTATTTTCTAATAAGTGACGCCGAAGGGGTTAGCCTCTTCGATTTCTCGTGTTTGGTTGTTTGTGATGTTGTGTAGGATGTTCCCGATATGAAGACTCTCGTGCTCGAAGTTTGTCTTTTCTCCACTCGAATTTCATGATCGATGCTTATGGAAATCCAATATCCTAATCTTATCGACTAACGTTAATCTTTGAGCATACTTAATAAACGGCTTTTAGATTTTCGTGATACCCTTGCTTTAAAACATTGAGGACAATGTTTCATTCTAGTCTGGGGTAGGGTAATCTTCGATTTGATTTGACCGCACTTGCTTATTTCTGTCATGTACTCTCGCAACCCCGTTTTTCCTTAGAAAATGAAAAATTGTGCAAAAATGAGAAAAATTTAAAAATTTTTGTAAGCTTTTGTTAAGTCTTTTTTATTGAAAGTTTGCTAGTCTCTTAGACAAGAAGCTATAAAATGCAAATTCTAGCTCACAAGGCCAAGATTTTGCAAGTTTCCCTGAGTGACTTTAAATATGCATAACTTTATTTCATTAGACGAAGCATTTGCTAAGTTAATATATGTTTTGACACCTTGTTGACTTTCATTTGGTGAGAGTAGGAATAGAATTCGACTTGACCGGGCGTGTTGAGCCCAGCTTGTTCCCTTAACCATAGGTAATCTAAAAATTATCGGCTAAGCATCCATGAACTCATTATTTGGGATTTTAAATTTGCGGAGATCGAAATGATAGAGTTACTTATGAGTTTAGATGCTAAGCGTGGAGTAGTTGGTTCTCTTTAGAGCCCATCGAAGGTACTTATGGCTTTTGTTCCCACAAAATTGTTTCACCCATATCATCTAATAAATAATTAGAGATGTTGAGTTTTGGCGATAGTTAGTTCTTTATTTTCTTAAAAGAATCTTTGTTTTAAAAATTGGGTACACATCAAGGATCCGTAATAAATAAGCAATAAGTGATAAGTGAAAAGTAATAAGTAAAGTTATGAGTGCGGTGTCGAGATCGGACCCTTGGATCTTTAAGCGGGATTGAGTGAGGTCTTAGTCTAGCCAACGGGATCCTCATTTCATGAAGCCTATAGTCTTGGAATTACCCGTGAAGCTCCGTAGTTCATAGCTCATATAAGTAAAAGTATAAGTGCAAAAAAAAAAAAAAAAAAAAAAAAAAAAATGAAAAATGAAAAAGTCAAAATTATAAGTGAATAAAAATTCCTTGATGTGGACCTCATTTTACGACAATGGTTCTTGAGAGAAGGCGGACAACTAATTATCGACTTAGCTTTGTATCTTTATCGGAATAAAAGTTATCGAAACGAGAAACTTGAAGAAATTCATTTCTCACAAAAATTATCGAAACGAGAAATTGATAGTCTTTTGGTCAATTCTTACCAAGCCTCTCTACCTACTTACTTAGGGTCAGTTGGTCAATTCTCCTAAGCAATTAGATACGACCGAAATTCAAAACTATCAAAGCTAGGGTAACTACCATCGAACCTATGCATGCATACACAAGAAACAAATATAGAAGTATGAAAACACAAACAATACAATCAAGGAATCATAATGATATGTGCAAAAACACATACCTTTTCTTTATCAAATAGACCCAAAATAACCAAGAAAGAGCCGTTTATTGCTAATATTTATGGTTTTCTTGAGTTTGTGCATTTGCAGGTACGGATATGTAAAAACACACAAAAAGGAACCAAATCAGACGTAAATCAGAGCACGAGAGATCAAGAGAGTTTGAGCTGAGCCGGAAGGTTGGGATTGTGCATTTTGAAAGATTTTATTCTATGAAGATGATTTTGGAAGTTACAATCAAGTTTGAAGAAATGTCAAGATTAGTCCACGAACTTTGAGTATTTGGCGAAATGACCCCTGAAGTTTCAGAATTGTTAAAATCAACCCTTGGATATTTTGGAATTACAAGTTTAGCCCTTGGAAGGAGATTTTCGAAAATACGCTTTGGTCCTTGGATTTTCAGCTTTTGCATATTTGGTCCTTAAAGTTAACTTGGATCATTTACTAGTCCTAAATTCCAAAGTCCATACCAATACTCACGGCCCAAACCCACAAACAATACCCGGGTCCAGTCCACTAAACCAAAACCAATCCCCGCCCAATATATTAAACCGGATACCCAGCCAACCCGGTTTATTACCCGAGTCAACGCCCCCAAACCCTGGTCAAACATCCAAACAATAATAAAAAAAAACCACCGCGCCCAAATTTACCCCCAATTACCCAGATGACAAGAACCCTAGAAATTACCCGTCAATTGGTCAATATTACCGTAATTAAGGGTATTTATGTACTTTATCTCGACACCACCGACACACGGGCGGTGATGTGTCGACCATCCGTGTGCTCAAGTCCATTTCCTGCTCTCCTATTGGTCGAAGCTACGTGGAAATCATGATCCAATGATTGAGATTAAAGGGATGAGGTGTGGGATTGATCCAAGGGCTCTTAACGACTCAAAGAAGCACAAGATTGCACATTCTAGATCTTTCCAAGAGGCTCAAGACCTTGTGCTCAGCTATAAAAAGACCTTATTCGTTCACATAGTCATCATCTTTTCATCTCTCTTCATTTTCAGTAGCATAGTTAATTGTATTTTTCATTTTAATGTTTTAAGTTTTTGTAATTCCTATTTTGTACTCAAATATCTTAGCTTAATAAAATTCAGTTGTTCATTCTCAAGTATTTGTTTAAGTTTTATGTGTTAAATCTGTTTATTCTCCTTGTTTAAATGCTTATTTCAAAAATCCAAATCTGTTTTAGTTTACTTTTTCATTAACTCAAAAATACAAAAAAAAATCAGATAAAATCATTGAAAAATAAAAAAATCATATCAATCTGTTTTGTGGATTGATTCACACTTAGCTACTGTTTCACAAGGTTCATTTAAGCTTAGTATAGCTTATAGTGAGCTTATTTCTGTTTCAAACTCAAATTTCTAATTAGTCAACAAAAGTCAATCTATGGCGATGGAGCGATTTGATCGATTTCTTTGAGTTAATCATGGAAATGGGTTGAATCGAAATGGAAATTGGTTGAGTTGATTTATTTGGGGTTGATAATGGTTTAGGATTAGTGTTCATTGTTTCATTGGTTGCAAGCCATAGTGGCTAGGACAACTTGTAAGTGCTTAAATATGCTTATATACATTTCGTCTCGAATCATTGTTTGCATCGAGTTTAGTGATAATTAGTATTAAGTAATCTTTGTTTAATGTCAGTTTAGCATAATCTAGTCATAATTTGTTTTTAGTTCACAATATTAGCTAAAAATAGTGTTTGGATTAACTGTCATTTGGAATTGCAGAGCTAAACAGTGGATAGATTCAGTCTACTAAGTCTTCTTTAGGATAATCAGAGTTATTCTGGTCATTAGATTGCACCTAAGATTAGTTAAAGTCAAAATTAGCTTTTATCTGATCTAATTTTCATATCAGTAGGTTATTTGATAATCACAAACCAGATTTAGGTTTAGAATTTAGTAATCAAGCTTTTGGTAACTTTGTTTTAGCTAATAACATAAAAATCAGTTCATTACTTTGGATCAAAACTCACAGAAGTCAAAATTCAGTCCTGTTGTTAAAAGTCAAAAGTGAGATTGTCAGTTTTTTGCAAAACTTGTTTGATCTCTCACAGGTTCAATTTAAGTCCAAATCTAGTGTAACTTTGGGATTTACAACTTCTATTGGTCTAGTGTTGAAAACAACTTTTTGTGAAATCTGATCTAGTCTTTTCAATCTTCAAATCAGCTGCATAAAACAGCTTATTATCCCCTGTGCACACTCAGCATTAATTGAGTTGTGCACATGAGTTTTGCAGCAGCCATATCTTGTTCATATTGGCTTGTTATTGGCTGAAACTTGGTACTATAATTCTTTGGTTGGTGGTTTTGAGGACTGCACATTTGGTCATTAGTTTAGCTTATTGAATAAGCTTGTGATTAAGCTCAAAAGTAGGGGTCAAGTTCTGATTTGATAGGTTAGGCAGTTTGCTTAATTCTATAGACAGAGCTTGTAGCTTGTTAGGATTAGGTAGAATAAGTTGGTATTAGCTTATTTTAGCATAATATAGCTTCTGTAGAAGTTTGGTAGCTTAATTCACTTGTTAGCTTATTTTCCTTAGCTTATTTATAGTCAATTTGTATTGCAGCTTTAATATCTTACACATAAGCTATAGAATTTATATATTTCATATATTTAGATTATCATTTTAGAATTTTCCTGAGTTTTTCATAATTTTTGGTCACTGTTTAGTATTTTCATTATTTAAATCGGTTTTAGTCACTTTTAAATAGCTTTTATTGCAAATAATTAAGAAAAATTCCAAAAATAATTTTCAATTTTCCCGTTTAATAAAAATAAAAAGCATAAAAATATTTTTCCTATTTTCCCCTTTTATTTGGTATTTTCAACAATTGAAATTAGATTTAAATAGTTTTAAATTTGTAGAAAATAGAAAAATAATCAGAAAAATAAAAAAAATAGTTTTGAAAATTCTCTTATGGTATTTTAGATTTTATAAAAATAGTTTCATATTTTTCTCCTTAATTTTCATAATTTTTAGTGTTTTAAATTAGTTTTAAAAGTTAATAATTAGTTTTTAATTCTAAAAAATAAGAAAAAAATCCAAAAAAATAGTTTTAATTCATAAATAGTTTTCTAATATCATTTTTAGTATAAAAGTAATTTTAGGCATTTTTAGGATATAATTTAGACGTAGTTGCTTTTAATTACGTTTCTTAATTACGTTTTAGTTAGATTCGCACTTAGGATTTCCGTAGATTAGATTTCCTTTAATTACTTTCCCTATTCCGTAGTTTAATAAAATCAAAATCATTAATCCAAAACATCGAGCATTAAATTCCAAACCAATAACGACGTTGTGATTCACTTCGTTGGGAAACGATTCGGGTTGACTAATCCGTATCAACGATCACACACGGATTTGGTTTAATATTCTTTTCCTAAAGGAATTTTGAATCTATCTTCGTGATTATTTTTGATATCGATATTGAGGTTTTATCCATACACATACCCTTAAGCCTTCATTATCGGTAATCCAGGTATCGAACTGCTTTAAGTTTCTTACGGTTAGTCATTCACAAGTGGCTAGCTGTGTGAGATAACAGCGGTTTGGCACGAATCACATAACTAGGCTAGCACCAAGGGTGCTTAGCCGATCATATTAAAAAACACGATAAATTCAATGTTTAACATGATTATAGACATGAATTAAAGTGAAAAGTAGTAGTAATCGCTAAAGCTTATCGATATGGTGTGATTCCTCCCTTAGAGATGGCTCCGTATGCTTGGTATGATCTGCCCTTGGAACCCTCTTCATGTTCTCTGACTTTGTGTTGTGAGTGAATGATGTAAAATGCAGATTTTAGGGTTTGTATTTATAGGCCCGATCATAGTTACGGCGTAACTAAAGTTGAGAGTTATGCCGTAACTTAATTATCTTCTAAACAGAAAGCTCGTAGTGGTGATTACGTCATAACATAAGGAATAGTTACGCCGTAATTGAAGGTCCACCATAATTTTATAGATAGTTACGCCGTATCTTGAATACCTTCTAAACAGAAGTTGGTTACGTCATAATGCATGTGAGGAGGTTACGATATAGTTGACGGAGGCGCGAAATTCTTCATGACCTAGATGGTTATGGTGTAACGTAAGTTGAGAGTTACGTCATAACTGCAGTTGAGTTGGTGGCGTAACGAAATCCCAGCTACGGCGTAATTGAGAATATGAGTTACGCCTTAGCTTCTTCAAAGATAGCATACTAAGGTAAAACTGTTAAGAAAATCTCTAAATTTGCGTCTCTAAGCTATAATGCTCGTATTTTACCTGAAAAAGAAATATAAATGAATAAGAGCATATATCCATATAAATGACGTAAAATATGAGCATAAATGGGGGAAATTGACACTTAAAAGTCAGGATTATTTGATGTTATCAAATACTTTTCATCACTTTTAAGTAAAAATCCAATTAAAACATCACAACCGTATAAAATCTTGAGGCCCTTGAAAATTTGGAGGCCATGTGCGGTTGAGCACTCCGCACATGCTCAAATCCGGCCATGGTCAAACACAACAACATGTTACCATTTTATCAGTTTTCTAGTTTCTACCAACAAAGGGGGCGTTTGGTTCGGGAATTTGAAATGCAAAATTTATTTAAACTACCTCAATAAACGAAACTTTGCTCAAGTACTTGGTTTTCCCTTTCGCCTCCTAAATATCATTTGTTAGCTTTAAGAATAATCCTGTTAGTACATCCCCGTCGTAATTTGTTCCCATAGTACATTTCTTACCAGACCCTGTCAACAATGAACGAAACAAATAAAACATATAAGCGCAACATGACAAACCAACAATAATCACTATTATTGGGGTGTTTCTTTAAGCTTATTTTCGGGCTTATTAGCTTATTATTGGGATTGGCACAAACTAATAAGTAGAAAATCCATCATGTATGTAGCATTGCCCTACATGTACGTGTCGTCGTCTTATTGTTTCAGCGTGACCACTGTTATGTGAAATTAATCCAAATATCGACCCATTTGACCAGTAGCAAATGTCACCCATTTTGACCTAACCCGTTGTGACCCATTGTCTAATTCAAGATTAGCTTATCACTTGAAAAGATCAATATAGTTGGTTAGTTGGCCTTGTGCAATGCTATAAGTTTAATTCCGAACTTAATTTACCCATTACATATATCCAGATCATCTACTCAGTTCTTATTTATAACTGATATAAATAAGAAATTACGATTGTACAATGCTACGATTATAGAATTTATACTTCAACCTTATACTAAAGTCGAGAATGAAAAACGAAAAGATTGCAACTTTTGCTCATGGTAACAAATTATCATGATAAAGCGTATTTTTTTTATAGAAAATCGCCAAAACATAGTTGATACTTGATCCTAAGATAGTCTGAGCATATAAAAACCTTTTAAAATCCTATCTTCAAAGTGAAACTAATAACATAATACTACCAAAACACAAAATTTACCAGTTACACCCGGCTTTATATCCTCCATATTCTATATGTTTCATAACAAAGAACAAAAAAGGAACCTAACAAACATCCTACATCTACTTCAATAATTCATAACATAAACTAAGACATTAAAGATAGTTCATACAAAAGCTTATAATTTAGGAACAACGCTTGGTTTGTATCACTAATCATATCAACATAACATCCAACAAATTAAAGACATGCAATAAGAAAAAATGACATACCGAAAACAATGTTGGTAAAGTTTATAGCGACCTGATTCTTAGAAGCATCACCAATCAACCTGTCAGTATCAATAAACCCAATATAAGATGGTGTAAGATTATTAGCTATAATGTTGACACGATCATGTTTCCAAACACCAACACATGAATAAGTAGTCCCTAAATGGCTAAATCAATACCAATAGCTTCCCCTTTACCTTTCCAGACATCTTTGCAAACATATACCAAAAATTTGATAATGAAAATACTTGTACTCTTGGGAACCAACCCCACCGCATGATAGTAAAAAAATCCTAAAAACCATTAGTTGTAAATTCATTGTCCTGGACAGTTATATAAAGAAGTTGTACGAAGTAATAATATAAAGTACCTTAACAGTGCCTTGGAGACTATAGGAAAATGAAAATTTCTAGCGAGCTTCAATCCTATACAAAATTCATAGAAGTCGTAAAGACTCCCTACTGCAGAAATTCACTATAAGTGGTCTGAATGCAATCTCCCAATTTTTGTTTGATTCTTGACTGCAGAACGTCTGCATATGTTTGGATTTCATGTTCGGGTCAAAAAAGGGCTTGGACGACTCTATAAAGTATAAGTTCCATTGATACCTAAACTCATTTTAGTGTTTGGATTCGGGAACACCTAAACTCATTTAAAGAAAAAGGTATCAGATAGTTATTGAATTTAATGCAAGTACCAGAAATTATAAAACAAGAACTAAGTAAGTTTTACCTAATAAGACATGAGCGGCATATAATACCATATACCATATGTACATAAAGAAACTCTGATCTCATAACTAAGTATACCTAAGGTGATTGACTTCAATGATACTCTGTTTGAATTCATCGGCTAGGCAAGCATCAACAGAGCATCATATTGAAAGTGCAATATAGCAAGTGATACAGCCACAAAAAGTGTCTTTACCCAAAAAAAATACAGCTACAAATAGTGCAACAACATGTGTTGTTGGCTCGCCTGAAAAAAAAAAAAAAAAAACATTAGCTTGTTGCAAAAAATTATTTCTAAACGCCATTTCGGTATGTCTAATACAATGAATACATGAATGCTTCCTAAAATGTATAAAAGGTAAAATCTATAGTTAACATTTATGTTGATTAACTTTCTTAATCCACTTAAAAAATTCTATCTAAAACATAACAATAACTAAACCCGTATTTGTATCATCATACTACGATGTGCATACTAAAACATAAAATCCGAAACAATCTCTCTTTGATCAATTCATCATATAGACGTCAACCCCAAACACTATTTTAGAGAACTACTTATTCTTCACAAACACAACAAAAGGTGATACATGAATAAGCATATCTGATAAATACAAATACCCATCAGCACACGTATCCTACAGCTGATATTCAAATAAATAAGAACCAACAACGTTCCTGAAACACCACACCAATTAATTATGGTTCACAAAATTAAGGTTCATCAAATAAACTAACGAAATTAATAACCCATATAGCGGATCGCAAGCGTATATCGTGAAATTAGGGTTTATAAACTTTACTCAATATATGTGCATTTGATTGGTTTATCGGGTTGCGAGTTATCGGGTTACTTGTTAAGGAAAAAATAATACCAATAACAAAAATGCTAATGATGTGGACGGTAATGTTGGACTTTGGAGAAGTTTTTTATAATTCTATGATGGGAGCTGCTATGCAGGCACCCCATGTAGGGGGTGTTTGCATTTTTCTATGGTTCCCAATCATTGGAGATGTGATGGGGGAATGTTTTTTCTCGATTTTCGTGCCAAAATCTTAAAAGATGGGGTGCTTGAGGTTGTGTGGCAAGCAAACTTAGTTTTTTTTTTAGTTTTACAACCTTTTTTTACAAAGTTTTACAACCTTTTTTTAGTTTTACAACTTTTTGTTTCACAAGTTTTTTTACAAGTTTTGTTTACAAAGTTTTATAACTTTTTTTACAAGTTTTTTTTGTTTTACAACTATTAGTTTCAGTTTTATAACTTTAAAAAAAACGTATTCGGAAAATTTTTGAGGCTCAGATTCGAAGGTTGCAAAGTGTGTTAATACAAATAAGCCGTAAAAACGTTTATTTATATTTTACGATCTTCTAATGTTTTGTCGATAACAAACGTAAAATCATTTTAACGAAACAAATAAAATATGTAAACTGTTTGAGCCAATAGTTTTCTAACACACTTATGTTTTCACATAAAACACTAAAACAAGTATAAGTGATTTTATGATTTAGATATACATATGTACAACAACTAGTGTTTACATACTTAACTAAGTATATACTAAAATGGGTAAAAACAAGTATATACTAAAATGGGTAAAAACAAGTATATATTAAAATGGGTAAAAACTAACAAATGGTATTGACCCATAACCCATGATTTTGTCCAAACCACTTAACTAGGTTCATTGTATTCTAGAGATACATTGAATCTAGAAAGAAACCCATGGATCAACCCATAACCCATGACCCATAACCAAAAATACCAATGGGCAAAGAGGAGCGTCCCACGGATCCCTAGCTTTGCGCTAGACGGATCCCTTGTGGGAGGGATCCGCGGGATCTGGGGAACAGTAGAGAAATTCCTCTATAAATAGAGAGCCATTTCTTCCTTTCAAACCACCCCTTTCTAACATACTTTCCCATAGAGTTAAAAACTCTCTAACCTCAGATCCAAGAGATCTATGTTTGTAGTTTTGTTTTTGTGTGATCTTCTAGGTTCCTCTTAAAGGCGAGATCACCACCTTTGAAGTCGAGCAAGCTCAAGTCCATGAGTTGCCATGCTTCCTCATCATCAAGACTACTGAAGTCTTCTTGTTGATGATTGTTTTTCTTTTCCTAAGAAGTGTTGAAGACATTTGTGAAAGGTGTCTCAAGTGTCAAGACAAAGATATTAGTGAAGGGTATCTATCGTCCATATCATAAGCACTTGTGGTAGGTGCTTAGAAGTCAAGACACAAGACATTAGTGAAGGGTGTCTTGAAGATCTAGTTAAAGGCAGTAGTGAAAGGTGCCTTAGATGTACATTCGATATGGTGTGTTTTGATGTACAAGATAGTTTAGTACTAGATCCAAGGATATAGATATCCTTGATGATGTTGTAAAAGGAGTTGATCTCCTTTGGGATTAGTCGTTGGTGTAGTGTTGGGTAGTAGTTCCTCCATTGCAATGGAACTAGGTGCTTAGCCTAGTACCTAATAAAGGGTAGACGACGTTGTGATAGGATTAGTTCTCCTTGGAGTGAAATAACTCGGTGGTTAGCCTAGCACCGTATAAAGGGTAGGCGACGTTGTGTTAGGTGTGGTTCGCCTTGGTGTGAAAGAACTCGGTATTTAGCTTTGTCTGGGAAAAGGTGTAGTTGACGTTGTGGCTTCTCCGCCATAAGGAGATTGGTGTAGTGTTACGAACTCTCGAGTAGGTGACTCGAGGAGTGGAGTAGGGCAAGGAAGGTGTCCTTGTAGCCGAACCACTATAAATACTTGTGTCGTGGTGATGTACTTCTTACTCTTTATCTTTCATTACACGTTTATATATCTATCTATCAACGTCCAACATAAACAACCAAATAGATTGACATAAGTCGATCTAAATATTTAAAAGGAAGGTTTAAATTGGTAAAACTATTCAACCCCCTTCTAGTTTTCCACAATTGGCATCAGAGCTTCGTTACCAAGTTTCTTAAAGTATGTTGTACTTTAAAAACTTGATACGATCCGCGTATGTTTGAAAACTACAAAGAAGGATTTTTCAAGTCATAGTTTCTTTTAAATCATTCTGTTGGACATTGATAGATCATCCTAACATTCTTTGTTTCAAGAAATCTTCATGCTAAGATCTCTCCAAAACCTTCATTTCTATTCAAAGAATAATGGAGTCAATTTTCAAGAAAGGATCTAAAAGTAATCACATCTTACTTACACCAAGTACAATGGATTACTTTAAGAGCTCATGAAGTATTTATGGTATTATGCCAAACCAAGAAGCATAGAGGTATGTTTTACTTTTCATTAGATAGCTTACGTAAGTTTATTGTTATCATAGTTCTCTTTGTTTAATAATTGCTAGTCTCTTTAAAGTCTCTTTCGTCACCTTTTCGTCTTATTCATCATCGGGAATAGTATTCCTTTTGATTCGCAAACTAACGCCGCCACATATGAACCCTCGATATGTAACTTATCAAAACCCGACCGTTTGGCTTCTTTCACTCACGGTGTCAAGTTCTTCTTGACCATTTTGAGCGTACCATCACTAAACTTGTAGAGTTCACATAGACGCATAAGCATCTGCGATCCATATCATCGGTGAAGATGACGGCTCTAGGAGTGTCAAGAACTTTGTATTCTCGATGAAATTCATGCCCACCGCATTCCATTGAGGACTTGTGAGGTTGACCACGGTTTGGTAGCTTTCAATGCCAAGTTTAAAGTCCTCAACTCGTTTCAGTATGACTAAGCCTCTTATCCAAAGAGTGGCAAGTGCAGAGAGGGCCTTTTTCTCACGTGCAGTAAGTGCTCGGTGTCCTTGAAGATTTAAGAGATAGAGATCTTGAAATCATTTGGTAGGAGATGTTTGAAGTCGTTCTCTTCAATGGTATACACTTTGAGGTCGACTTTAAGGACAATCTTCTTCAAGTACTCATATCCATAGATCGGGAAGATCTCTACATTGACAACGCTTAAGATTTGCGGTTTGATCGACATCATTGCGTCTTTTATCGACACCATGTCTTTCAATGTAGAACTCTTCTTTTGAACCACCGGTGAGAAATACCATAAGAAGCGCAATATCATACTTTTGTTCTTCATTTGCCCGAATTGATCGGGAACTATCTGCTCAAGCCCTTGATCGAGAATAGGTTGCATTTCATTTTGATATTGAAAAGCGAGGTCTTCTTTCAGAGCGAGCACACGATAGTCCAAGTCGTGGTTGAAGAAGAATACGCACTGAATAGTCATCGCCCGGTTCACCACCAAGAGGAAGAGATTTGTTGACATTGAGCGATTGATTTGATCGACTTGGTCATTTAGCATCTTATGACATTCTTCCATCGATATTGAAGATGATTTGCATCCGAGTGGAAGACTTTGACAATCTCGTAAGCTTGTCCTTCAAGATCTCTTGGTGTTATGGATGAGATGCTCTTCCGTTCACAAAACCATCTTATGAAGCTTCCCATATCACCGAAGTAGTGTGAAGAGTGTCTTGTTGGACTTTCGTAGTTATGGTGATAAGCGATGCCCAATTGTTGTCGGGAATCATAGAGTCGACTACAGGATGGTCCATGTGGGTTCCGGGAAGGACCGAGTTTGGTTCATCCATCTTCAAGGTCTCATCGGATCTTGTCTCAAGGTTCTCCCCTGAGTCCTTTTGCACCTTGAGAGAGTCAACTTTCGAAGCCGTTGAGTCTCTCAAGTGTAAGAGGTTCCTTAAACGTTTGAGAACCTTGACGATTCAGTTGTTCTTTTGCATGTGATGAATCTGTTCTTCTCTTGACTCATATTGATTTGTGGTGCTTGAAGGTGATGAGGAGATAGTTAACGACATGGGCGCTTGTTCGGTTCAACACTTGCAACCCTTTTCCTTTGTCATGTGTAATTGGGATCGTTTGTCGAGGTGTTTGAGCGGGTTCTCTTAACACAACTCCACCACGGGAGCTCTAACATTCTGACTTTCTAGACTTTGCTGAATACCAAGTTGCAGATCAGCGTCATCTTCATCAGTTAGCCTGGAAACATTCCTTGGTGTCTTAGTGTTCTTACCAATCTCCTTTTCCACTTTCTTCCTTTTTGTTTTCTGCTTCTTGGAGGTGGTGTCAGACTGTTGAGAACTATCACGTCTCTTTTTAGGAAGAGAGGCATAGGATGCTTGTGAGGATGACTTGGTCACGGGAGCATTTGGTTGTAAAGGAGAGGGTGTGACATCAGCAGAGAGTTTGGTTGCTCTTTTCATGTATTGCTTGAAGTAGTCCTTCTTTTTGATATCATCTGTGAGAAGACGATCAGGAATTGGCAATCCAAATACTTCTTTGTCCGAACCTCTAGGAACATATTTCAAGTATCCTAAAACAAATTCATCATCTGCTTTGTGTAAAGTAGATTCAGACCTAGGAGTGAAGTTGTGAGTTTGTTGCAAATACTGGATGACAAGCTTGGAGAATCTGATGCTGGGAATTACAAGTTTGTTCTGCTTATTTCGACCTTGAACATTGTTCAGGAAATAGGTTCTATCAGATATGAATGTGTTCATTGATAACGAGAATTCTTCCAAATACGATCCGAGACATTCACATCAACCCTATTAACGATTCCCCATAGGACTTTATCGAACCACGATGTTTTCCCGGATAAGCATAAGTTCGAGAATGGTTGCAATAGCTCTCCGGGTTGATACATGTGTCGGTGATGATGTCGGATGCTCTTGAAATCTGCTCGATAGCCCAACCCAATAAGAAATACGATCAGATCGTCAGCACCAGGCGGAGATTCAGAACGAACGTCAGGGTCACATGGAGTGATTCCAAGAGCTTTGCTCAGAATATCCGAATCAATTGTGAACTCCATATTATCCAGCTTGCAAGAGTATCGTGCTGTGATTTTATTCCATTGAACGGTGTTCCAGAATTGTTGAATGTGATGGCGAATTGAACATTGCTTGGTAATAGCCAAGAAGTTAGTGTTTTTGAGTATGTCAATTGAAACTTCAAAACAATCTTTACATAGAAGGGTTAGTGACATGTTTAGTCTCACATTTAGATGCAACACAAAGATAATCCAGACGTATCATCAATGGGGATCCTATTAGGCTCTTCATTCTTGAAAAGTTTACCTGGGAATCCACTTGAGGCATGATTTAGGAATGTAAGTTCGTTTAAGTCCAGATACTTGAATAATCGCGGTGGGAATCCATTTGAAGCCACGATGAGATGAACTAAATGAGTGCACACCCTTGTTTTGACTATTTGTCTTTTGTGATCGAGAGAATTTCTTGGGGATTGATTAGTCGGACTATGTTTTGCATGATACCTAGTTAAGCTTATAGCATTTTTGATTTGTGGGTGATGTTCATAAGTCCTATGCTTGGGATTCATCATATCCGAACTAGCAATGAAGTGACCGGTTTTGACAAAATGGACTTGTTATCAACTTGGGATGTAAGCTTAGATTTCGATGGTTTAGCTCTTTCGGACCTAAAGGCATTAGGTTGTTTAATAACCTGCTCGTTTCAAGTGGTTCTGAACCATTGACTTTCCCAACATTGAAGGTTTTGCAAACTTAGTGTTCATCCTATTTCCAGCATACTTCCTGAGCTCATTTTTTAGGGCAACAATATTGAAGCTCTTATCCTGAATTTGTGCTTTGAGGTCATCAATATCCTTCATCAAGAAGTTGGATTGATTGACTAACTTAGAGTTTGTTTCATCAAGATTCGTTCTTAAGTGCTCATTTTCTTAGAAGGTTGGACACACATAGAGCTAGTTCGAATTCTCGGATTCTAGTGTATCACTTATCTCATGACGGTATATTTCGGGCTTCGAAGAAGAGATTTCATATTTCTTATGGTAGAATCTTTGTCCGAATCAGGATTTTAATCGATTAATTTCAAAATTCTCTAAATTACGAAGTTCCAGATTACTACTGCTTTTTTGCATAAAACATTTCATCCTTATGTTGTATTTCAATTTGCAACGATATACGGTGTTTTTCAAGAATTGAAAATTTGTTTGAAAGCTCATCATATACCCTTTTTCAATCATGTTACTTGCACAAGATTGCATAAAACAAAGATTGATTCCACATTGTTATGTTCGGGGTAAGAGTCATGTACCTTATTGTGAGAATTGGTGTGATCTGATAAGTGTACCTTGTTGATTGTTACCTTTTCGACTCGAGAATTTGAGATCAATGTTGTTTTCTTCATCCTTTTCCATCATAGCGTAGATTACGCAATCGTGTATTCTACGGTTCAACTGAGTGAAGCATGACACGTCATCATTGTTCCATGGACACTCTTGACACTCATTCAATTCCTTGACTTGTTATTCTCTTTTGCGACTTCCTCGATGTATGTTTCCATATTACTCATGAGTTGAATAAATGAGTTTCGAACTCATGAATTTCCATTCCTGTGTTCTTGAAGGACATTATAGTCATGGTATTATCAAAATCGAGGAGTATTCTTCCGGATAAGTGGTCAAATTGGTTGAAGATGGTTTGGAAAGCGAGATGAGAATCATCGGTTGAGAGCTTTTCTTTGGTGATTTGAAACCTCAATGTTCTAGGTTAAGCAATACAACTCTTGTTAAAGTGGAAAGTCCGACGAAGGATGGCACAACTTGTTCGATCCATGGTTGTTGATAAGAGTAATTTGAGAAGTCGATCGAGATGTTGAAACGGCCACGGTGCATTCCACATTCTTAGTATCATCTGAAGAAGTTAAGTGTGACTTATTTGAGTTGTTCCGATTGATCGACATCGAGTCATTTAGTGAGGCCTTGGATGGGCATTCTGTTTCACTATTCTGGGTTGTGTCATAGAGAGCAAGTACTTTGGTGATTAAGGAATCCGTGATGACTGACATTGTGTTATTATGAATTACTCCCCAAGTCTCTAGAGAATTTAGAATCAGTTCGCTACCAACTAAATAGTACTAAACCCAAGTCGCTAGAAAGTACTACACCAAGTCGCCAACACTAATTCGCCACCACGCTAAGTCGCTAGCTTTCCAATTCGCTAGATTGATGTAAGTCGCTAGGTGGTAACTCGCTAATGCTCAAGTCGCTAGCAAAAATTCAGCAGTAATTCGCTACTCAAGTCGCCAACAATGCAAGTCGCTAAAGAGCAACTCGCTACTTACCAAGTCGCTACCACAAGTCGCTACCTGTAGTGGAGATTCCACTACTTGTACGTTAACTCGCTAGATCTAACTCGCTAGCTTTAACACTGTAAGTCGCTACAAAAACGTGAAGCAAGTCGCTACCAAGAAACTATTCCGAGAGCTAAGTCGCTAGCTTGAAAAACCAAATAAACTTCACTTTTCAATCCAAAAACAACCCAACCAAGATGATTCAAGCTTACCAAATGAAAACCTAAACACTTTTGATGATTCTAAACATAAAAGTACCAACAAAATTCAAACTTTAACATAAGAAATCAACCAAATGATGCAAAACCACTAAACTTTTTCAAACTCAAAACCACCTAAAACCACTATAAATCCCTACCATTTTGATACCTCTAAACTATTTTTTAGTAAGCTAACTTATAAGCCTACTACAAAATAATGCCAAATAACCCTTTCAAACTACGTCACACCCTCGATGGCGGATACCCTAGTTGTACTAGCGGATCCCAAATACAAGGGATCCAGGGGAACCGTGGAATGTAACTCACTATACGCTTTCAAAAACACCACCGATCTTTTTCCTCTATTCACATAACACAAAACGACTAAACCATCGATTTCATCTTCATTGGATTCCATACTCTCAAGTATTCATCTCTAGAACATCATTGTAAGTAATTACACTAACTTGTTCTAATTTTCATCATCCTCATCCTAGGGTTTATGGTTTCACAAATCTCTAATCAATTACTTTAATTAGGGTTTTCAAAATTAATCATGAAAAAGGGCTTTTAACATAATTAAGATCACATCATGTTCACAACATTGTTAATACAAATCAAAACCATAAACCCATCTCAACTAATTTTACCTAATTGGAAAATTTGTGGTTCTAGGACCAACCATGCCTAAAGCCACTCAACAAGATCATCATGATACCGTCCATTACCTTACTCATTACTATCGAAATGAGGAACTCTCAAAAACCGACCGCAAGGTCTTCAAAAAGCTCGAAAAACAACTTATCCACGAAGATCGTGTAATCAAGGAATGTTTCCTTGAGGATACCGACATTCGTCAAGTCTTCTCGGCAATCAATTTTGATTGTCTTCTTGACATTGATGAACAAATTTGTCCGGTCTTCATCTTTGAGTTTTATAAAAGCATTAGGATCATTCGAAACGCCGATGATAGCATTTCAATCGCCTTCATCATCAATAAACGAAACTTCATTCTCCCTCTCAACACCTTTGCTCAAATTCTTCGCATTCCTTGTGAAGGAATTTGTATGTACTCTCAAGATTGGGCAATTAACGCTCAAAACCTTGCACTTGATTCTAAACTAATGTACCATACTCTTCTTGATGAACCCGAAACCATCCGAGACACCATTTTCAAAATAAGAGCCGACCAATCTCGTCTCAACCAAAACAAGAAGCTCATTCACCGTGATCCTTTTCAAATGGAACTTTTCAAAATGCATCCCATATTTAAAAAATGAGAAGAAATCCTTAGGGAAAACGTCATTAGCCTTGTTTGTAACAAGGATCATCCAAATGCATGTCTTGTGCAAATGATCTATTGTCTTATCTACCAAAAGCCATTTAACCACGCCTATTACATTAAGGAGAATGGTGGGGTATTCAAAGCCTCAAACATGGTACTTTCAGATGGTATGCTCCTAACACGACTTTGTAAGTATGTTAGTGCATTGTAACCATCTCCTATCAACAATGATCATTTGTTTGTCGATCATGTAATGGTACCTCAGACCAAAATACCCTCTAAACGCTTCATGGTCAATAAACCTAAATCTCTCTCGGACTCCTCGGAAGGAGAAGAAGAAGAAAATGAAGAAGAAGAAGATGTCGACACCATTGCCAACATTGAATTGGAACCCTTTGATTACTACGAACAACTTCCAACCATTCCAAACGAGACCGCGGAATTCAAACAATTGAGGGTCATGATTCAAAACCTTGCTTACAACCTCACAAAGCCGTCAAAAGGAAAAGAAAGAATTGTGAAAGAGACAATAGGAATATGCTTATTTCTAACTTAACTTATGTGTGGATGATTATGTTTTAGCACTTTTGTTTGTGGTAATTTGAATATTGTTACTTCTACCATTATCAATGAGTGTTGTTATGTGATGACATGCTTGTACTTGTTGTTTAGTTTAATGGTTTATTAGTGTGCAAAATCTGCACATTATTCGTGGGGCTCGATCTGCAGATGCTTGGGATCCCTAGGATTATCCTAGACGGATCCCTCCCGAGGGAACCGTGGGATCCGTGACATCGATCGACAATACAACATCCCTTACATCAAGATAGCTTACTAGATAACATCACATTTAGCTAAACATAAGATATTAGAACCCAACTAAGTCCACTTCAAGGATGAGAAAGGCTTAGACTCACTTATAGCTTACATAAGATCTTAGTCAAAATGCCTCTTGATTTATCAACACATCAAAACTCACCATATTACCGCTTCAATACTCACAAATTGTTTCTCATCTTTCAAAACACTTAGGTGGACATATTGAACAATTTTAGGAAATTATTTCTAGTCATTTTTATCTCAAAATGAGTCAAAAATTGGTTTTTCAATTCTTTTGATTTTTAAGGATTTTTCAAATTCCATTTCAAGCTAAAATCTGATCACTATGGTCATTTATTATGACTTAACACTACCAAAACTCTTAGTGTTATCCTTGAACATCTATTGGTAGTCATCTAGTCTCATTTTCCTTCCATAAAAAGCAATCATTTGCTATAACACTCATTACTCTTGATCATTCAAGTATACCCTCATCTTAGATACTTAGGAGGACTGAAACACTCAAAATGATATAGGTTTTAACTCTTAGAAACTTCATTTCTAATCATCATAGCTACGAGGCCGGATCCCTAGGATTAGCCTAGCCGGATCCTCGTAAGAGAGGAAGTGGGATCCGGGGTGATGATTATGTCAATTCTAGCCTAAACAATCATTTCAAGCTCATCTTGCTCACTTGAGCAGTCCACCTCATCTTTATTAAGTTCCTAGATCGGTGTAACCTCGAACCTCAATCTTGTGCATGTTAATCATCGCATTTCTAAGAATCTTAGTGGCTTAAGTCTTAAATGCACTTGCCAAGCTCTTCTCTTTATAAGTCATATTGCTAGAACACCTTAGTCATCAAACACAACACAATTCTCAACAATTACAAACATCTTTGTTAGCCATCTCATCATGAGAAAAGCCCCTAGTGCTAACTCATCCACCCAAGAACCACCCAAGAAACTTACTAGGATCATACACGAAGTTTCCTCAACCGAATCATCTCCGGTTAAGTCCACAAATGCTTGGATTTCCCCTACACCAAAGAAACCAATCAAACTAATCCCCAAGAGGATTGTTCCCACAAGGATATCATCACCAAACTCTACTAAACCAAACATACCCTCCACAACTCAACCAACATCATTGGTGCCTAGAGCCACCTCACAATCATCTCCACATTCTCACAATTTAGAAGACTTACCTCCTTGGCCATCTCCCCTTCCACCACTACCACTTGAAAAGTTTGGGCAACAAAATCAAAGTGTCGAATCAACACTTGCTCCAATATCAACTGTGGAAAACTAGAAGGGGGGTTGAATAGTTTTGCCGATTTTAAGTTAGTTTCAAAAACTTTAGATTCGTTGATATGTGAGATCTTATGGATGTAGAGAAATTATAGATCTAATGATAAAGCAAGTAAATAAAGTAAAGCAAAGGGATAGAAATGACACAACCGATGTATAGTGGTTCGGCTACAAGGACACCTTCCTTGCCCTACTCCACTCCCCGAGTCACCTACTCGAGAGTTCAAGAACTATGTCAACAAACTCCTTCACTTGGCGGAGAAGCCTTCACAACGTTGCTTACACCTTTTTCCGGTACAAAGCTAGATACCGAGTCCGTAACACGGTGGACCAAACCAACACGACTATTACACAACAAATATGTGAAATATCAAATACAAGATCTTCGCCATGAAATCTTTCGGAGTGATAAATCAATCAAGGACCCTTGCTTGGATGACTTGTAGAATGCTCGTGATCTCGCCTTAGAGAAGGACCTATATGAGAATCACAATAGAAATAAAGAAGAACAACTCTCTAGATCAAGTGATCTATATGTTAGAATAGAATGAGAGTGTTTGAGAGATTTAGTAAGAAGAGAGGTGAGTGAGAATGAAGAAATGGCTCTCATTTATAGGAAATTTCTTTCATTGTTCCCGGATCCCACGGATCCATCCCACTGGGATCCGTCTAGTGTAATCCTAGGGATCGTGGGACGCTCCTCTTTGCCCATGGGTTTTTGGTTATGGGTCATGGGTTATGGGTTGGTCCATGGGTTTTCCTTAGATTCAATGTATCTAAAGTATACATTGTATCTAGCCATCTTGGGTATGGGTTATGATCCATGGGTTATGGTCCATGGGTTGTGGTTTTACCCATCCTAATAAACTATTACAACAAATGATTAATTACAACATTTTTGTATTAAATGGCTATATGTAGATGACCCAATTTGAGGCGGTATGGGGATGTAAAATAATCCTATCCTACCCTGTGGTAATGGCTATATGTAGATGCTTTACAAAATAACATGTATCCCTATAATTGTACTTAAGATAACATTATATTTGTTATCAACAAAACACAAAGAGATCGCAAAATATTAATGTTTTTACGGTTTATTTGTATTAACAATCTCCCCCTTTTTGTTGATGACAAAACATAATGTTATGGTGAGTAAAACTTAAGAATAGATGTATGTTTTGAAAGCCCCTAATTTTTACTTCTTCTCCCCCTTTTTATCGAAACAAAAAGTGAACCCCTCGAAGAAATAAAAGTGTGGAAAAATTAGTCCACGTATTGCTTACTCCCCCTTGACGGTAGCTCCCCCTTGTTTGGGGCGTCAAGTGAAGAAAAAATAAAAAATCCTACAAAGAAAAAGGTTAGTAACATGCTTATGTAATCTTGAGATAATCAAGATTTGGATCCAAGGTATGTAAACAAGGCCTTGTAATAAAACAACAAAGTGTAGTGGTATTTATGCCACCTACAAGCATGTAAAAATAAGAACAAGACTTGTTCTTGAAAATGACTCAAAAAGAAAAAGTACTAAAGATAGAAAATAGTAATAATGATTCCTTTCATGCTTGCATAAGGTTATGGATGAAGGTTTTGATGAGTAATGATATTGATGCGATCAAGGATGAGGTTGAGTATGAGTCGCATTTCTTCCCTAACTTCTATTGAAATTTCCCTAGTGGATTGGAAATGTTCACAGTGTAAGTGATGTGGGTAATGAGTACGAAAATCTTCCGGGTTGTTTTGATTTGTGAGTTGCGGATGTTGTGGTGGAAAAATAGGAAAATACAGATCAAAGTCCGGAATGACTGGAAGTGGTGGTGGAAAAGAACCTAGATGTTCTTGTAATTTAATGGGAGCTAAAGGTGGTGATGTTTCAAGATCATTGAATATTGTGTTTGGAGAAGTTGGAGGTTTCAAAAAGGCTAATTCTTTTTGCTTTGGTTGTTGAGATCTTGTTGGAGTCTTAAGGAGTTCCAAAAGAGTGATTTTGGGTGGTGAGTGATTTAGTGATGATGTTGGTGTACTCGTTGGTGATGAAGGAGGTGCTATAATGGAAGCATCTTGTGGTGAGGTAGTAGATGGTGATGAGCCATATGATGATGGTTTTCCTAAGCAACACGATCGAATGTTAATCCGTGCGAATATCCTAGAGTTTGATTTTGGTATCTTAGAAGGTGGGAGTACAAAGGTTTGGGTTTCATGAAGATGTTTGTGTGTACTAGGTGATTCATCTAAAGAGTTTGTGGATGACATGGTGTAGTTTGTTTGTGGAGATGAGATGGATTATGCAAGCATTTTGAAAGTTCTATATATAGAAAAACAAATCATTGTAATGAATGCTTGACCCAAAATATGGATTAAAATCTAATGATTAGATATGAATTTAAGGCATGTGATCATGAGAACACAAGCATTAAAGAGCATACTCCAAAAAAATAAAATAAATGTGGATTTTCATCCAAAGTGAGAAAATAGAAGTTGAAATAGCACGTCTCACGGATCCCACGGATGCTTCCTCGAGGATCCGTGTTGCATGAAAGCCGGGATCCGTGGTGCGGTGATCCGAGCGAGACAAAATTTTTCCTTTTGAAAATAATTTTGCCTAGTGTGTGCCTATATGCAAACCATTTGGAGTTGCGGTTATCTCGACTCCTAATAATAAAAGAAAAATAAACTAGAAGTGAAAAAGCATACTATTATATGAGATAACCCGAAACACATATTTAGTACTTTGAGTACGTAATTTAGTGTTACCAATGCTCCTAATTCATTGTAGCTTAAATGAATGCCGAAACACATATTAGTTATGTGTCCCTTTAGCATTCAAAGACATGAGATGTAATGAAAGCGGGTTTTACGTTGTATTAATAATGAAAAAGCGATTTGTCCTAGACGTGAGAAATTGCTTTTGTGAAATTGATACGGGAAGGAGTATCATTTTAGAGAGCATTTTGAAAAATGTTTTATCCTTTTGAAAGAAGGATGTGTATGTAACTCGTACTTATTTTGAAAGAAAATAAGAAAATTATAAGTGAAAAACTTATCTTGGGTTTTGAAAATTCCCGTATTGTTTGTGATTTATGCGTGAAATAGAGATCCTAGACTCAGAAAGAAGAAGGCTAGTGTTTACATACCTTGTAGAGTCAAAAAGTAAGTTACGACGTTTGTTCCATGAGACCAAGACCAAGGCAAGTAGGTTGAATTATTCACGCTTCAACGGTTTGGTGAGGACATCGGCTATGTTGTCTTCGGATGCTACCTTCTCAATAGGGATGTTCCCCTTTTGAACATTGTCTCTTAAGAAGTGATGACGAATCTCTATATGCTTTGTGCGAGAATGCAATACCGATTCTTACTTAAGTCGATGGCACCTTTGTTGTCACATATAATGGCTATGTCACTTAGATGAATGTCGTAGTCAACTAACGCTTGTTTCATCCATAGTGCTTGTTGGCATGCTTTACTTGCGGAGATGTATTCGGCTTCGGTTGTTGATATTGCTAATGCCGTTTGTTTCTTAGAAAACCAAGATGTTAAACAACATCCCATAAAAGTACATACCCACTTGTGCTTTTTCTATCAACGTAATCACCGCATGGTCGAATGTGCATATACAATTGTTTCTACTCCGTGCCTTAGGATACCATAATCCTAATTGTGTTGTACCCTTAATATATCTAAATATTCTTTTTACGGCTTCTAGGTGTGATGTTTTAGGGTCTTCTTGAAACCTAGCACATAAGCAAACGCTAAACATGATATCCGGCCAACTTGCCGTGAGGTAGAGAAGACTACCAATCATGATACATTATCTACGGATTCTCCATCTTCATCTTTAGTGAGTTTGGTATCGGATGACATTGGTTTCCTAATTGGTTTTGACTCTTCTAAACCGAATTTTTTTAACATCTCTTTTATGTATTAAGATTGGTTAAAGAAGATACCATCTTCTACTTGTTTGATTTGTAGACCAAGAAAGAGACTAAGTTCTCCCATCATACTCATCTCGAACTCATCATGCATGATCTTAGAGAAATCATCACACATGTCTTGACAAGTGGATCCGAATATAATATCATCTACATATATTTGCACTATGATTATATGTGACTCTCTTTTCTTAGTAAAAAGTATGTTGTCAACTAATCCCATGGTATAGTTGTGTTAAATTAAAAATGACTTGAGTCTATCATACCAAGATTTTGGAGCTTGTTTGAGACCATAAAGGGCTTTCTTTAATTTATACACATATTTAGGTTTTTCAAAATTAATGAAGCCCGGAGGTTGAGCAACATATACTTCTTCATTAATGAAGCCATTTAGAAAAGCGCTTTTGACATCCATTTGATAAAGCTTTAGATCATTAGCACAAGCATACGCAAGAAGTATTCTTATAGACTCTAATCTAGCCACGGGGGCATAGGTCTCATCAAAGTCTATTCCTTCTTGTTGGTTATACCCTTGGGCAACGAGTCTAGCCTTGTTCCTAGACACTACTCCGTTTGCATCTAATTTGTTTTTATAAACCCATTTGGTTCCTATTATGGTTTGATTACTAGGTGGAGGGACAAGTGTCCAAACATCATTAGAAACAAATTGATTTAATTCTTCTTGCATAGCCATTACCCAACTCTCATCTTTTATGGCTTCTTGTGTATTCTTAGGTTCTATGGTTGAAACGAAACAAAACAAACTACTTTGGTTTTGAACTTGAGACCTTAATGTTCTTTCATTTAGCTTTCCTATGACCTTATCTACGGGTGATCTTTGGACTCTTTAATGTTTATGACTTCATCATTTAAAGGTTCTTCTTCTTCATTAATCTTTTTCTTTATTACTATAGCTTCACTTTCTACCATCTCGTCATCGACAAGAGGTGGAGAGGGTTTGGGTGGACTTTCATCAAATTTTATATTTAATGACTCTTCTACCTTCATTGTTTCTTTGTTTAATATGACATAAGCTTTGCTATTTGGAGAGTAACCTAGAAAGATACCTTCGCTTAATTTAGGATCAAATTTTGTAAGGTAATCTTTAGTGTTAAGAATAAAACATTTGCTTCCAAAGACTCTAAAGTGATTTAACGTGGCTTTTGCCTCGGAGTAACTCATATGGAGTTTTACCTAAGATTGGTCTAATTAATACTCGATTGAGTATGTACGTTGAAGTATCAACGGCATTACACCAAAACTTTTGAAGTATGGATTGTTCATTAAGCATGGTTCAACTCATTTCTTGTAGGGTTCTATTCTTTCTTTCTACTCCCCCATTCGATTGTGGAGTGCGTGGAGCCAAGAAGTTGTGAGTAATACCATTAGCGTCACAAAAAGCTCCGAATTGCACTTCATTATCGAATTCCCTACCATGATCCGTCCTAATAGACACTATAGAACTTCCTAGTAGCCTTTGGATCTTTTTGCTTAATATTTCAAAATAATTAAAGGTTTCCGTTTTGTTCTTTAAGAATTTTGTCCATGTATACCTAGAGTAATCATCCACTATGACCAAAGTGTAGTAGTTGCCTCCATAACTTTGGATAGCGGATGGACCAAACAAATCCATATGTAGTAATTCTAGACACTTAGTTGTAGACACCATGTTTTTAGCTTTATGACTAGAATGAACTTGTTTTCCTACATTACAAGCATCACAAAAGTGATGTTCATATTTTAACTTAGGTAGATCTCTTACTAGATCTTTGGATGATAGCGATTGAAGAAGTCGCATATTGACATGACCCAATCTTCGATGCCATAAGGTCAAAGTATCATCCATAGAGGTATGACATAGTTTGTCATTAGGTTCATTACCGATTTTAATGACATAGACTCCATGTTTCCTAAAACCTCTTCCTATGGTTATATCTTACTACCAGTTTCAGTAAAAAGTACATTGCACTTTTTATCACATATTTGTCCTATACTTAATAGGTTAAACTTTAGGTTTTCTACGTAACACACATCGTTAATGGTTAGAGATTTGTTAGAAATCGCACCTTTACCGATGATTCTACTTTTGCTATTTCCAAACACCACATTACCTCCATTGAAGGATTCATAAGTGGAGAATAGATCCTTATTGCCGGTCATGTGCCTCGTGCACCCACTATCCTTGACCCATTCATCCGGGTCTAGGTCGACCTTTAAGCACACCTCGTCATTTGCCATGAGACAAATTTCTTCGTCCTCCTCGTCGCTCATTCCCACGTGCCACCCACTTAACGCTTTTGATCATCCCGTTTGGGACACTTACTAATAAAGTGGTTTGGGTCCCCACATTTAAAGCAAGTACGATCATCTTTTGGCTTCTCGTCCTCTTTGCTTTTTCGAAAGCCTTTCTTATCGTCATATGGTTGTTTGACGTATCTTCCCTTTCTTTTAAAGAACTTTTTAAAGTCCCTTACCGCCATAGCGTACTCCTCGTCGTCGCTACTCGAAAAGGAGCTCTCTTCATCGCTTGAAGCCTTTTTGGCTTTAAGGGCAAGAGATTTGTGTTTCTCTTTCACCTTTGAGGCTTCGGAGTCTTTAGCAAGGACACGCTCGTAGACTTTTAAGTTGCCTATGAGTTCATCAAGGGTAAGGATTGTCAAATCTTTTGACTCTTCGATCGCCGTCACCTTGGATCTCCACTTCGATGGAAGTGCCCTTAGATATCTCCTAACATGGTTACGGCTAGAAAAAGATTCATCAAGTGCTTGTAAAGATGTAATAATAGTATTAAATTTAGCAAATGAATGATCTATAGTTTCCTCATCCGATATTGAAAATTGTTCATATTGTTGAACAAATAAATCAATTTTATTATTTTTAACTTGTTGGTTGCCTTGATGAGTTACAACTAAAGAATTCCAAATTTCTTTAGAGGTTTTAAGCATAGAAATTCTTTGAATTCCTTTTCGGTAAAGCATTATATAAAACCATTTTGTTTCACTATTTTTAGAAAGCTTTTCTTCATTTCATCATTTAGTTTATCATGAGGTATGTTAACTAAATTCCTTTATCATCTTTTGAGGTAGCCTCAAAATCTCCTTCAACAATAATGTACCAAAGATCAATATCTTTAGATTTCACATATGTTTGAATCTATTTTTCCAATATATAAAACCATTAGTTTCAAGTAGTGGTGGTCGTTGCATAGATTGCCCTTCCTTATAATTTTCAGAACCCATAGTGATCGAAAAGTTTTTAAAATACAATTTTACTTTAAAACTTTTATAAACTTAGCTCTTGTTGCCAATTGTGGAAAACTAGAAGGGGGGGGGGTTGAATAGTTTTGCCGATTTTAAGTTAGTTTCAAAAACTTTAGATTCGTTGATATGTGAGATCTTATGGATGTAGAGAAAGTATAGATCTAATGATAAAGCAAGTAAATAAAGTAAAGCAAAGGGATAGAAATGACACAACCGATGTATAGTGGTTCGGCTACAAGGACACCTTCCTTGCCCTACTCCACTCCCCGAGTCACCTACTCGAGAGTTCAAGCACTATTTCAACAAACTCCTTCACTTGGCGGAGAAGCCTTCACAACGTTGCTTACACCTTTTTCCGGTACAAAGCTAGATACCGAGTCAATAACACGGTGGACCAAACCAACACTACTATTACACAACAAATATATGAAATATCAAATACAAGATCTTCGCTACAGAAATCTTGCGGAGTGACAAATCAATCAAGGACCTCTTACTTGGATGATAGAATGCTCGTGATCTCACCTTAGAGAAGGACCTATATGAGAATCACAATAGAAAGAAAGAAGAACAACTCTAGATCAAGTGATCTATATGTTAGAAGAGAATGAGAGTGTTTGAGAGATTTAGTAAGAAGAGAAGTGAGTGAGGATGAAGAAATGGCTCTCTATTTATAGGAAATTTCTTCCACTGTTCCCCGGATCCCACGGATCCCTCCCACTTGGGATCCGTCTAGTGTAATCCTAGGGATCCGTGGGACGCTCCTCTTTGCCCATGGGTTTTTTGGTTATGGGTCATGGGTTTTCCTTAGATTCAATGTATCTAAAGTATACATTGTATCTAGCCATCTTGGGTATGGGTTATGATCCATGGGTTATGGTCCATGGGTTGTGGTTTTTACCCACTCTAATAAACTATTACAACAAATGAGAAATTACAACATTTTTGTATTAAATGGCTATATGTAGATGCTTTACAAAAATAACATGTATCCCTATAATTGTACTTAAGATAACATTATATTTTTTATCAACAAAACACAAAGATATCGCAAAATATCAATAAAAGTTTTTACGGTTTATTTGTATTAACATCAACCTCTCTTATTCCCCCCAATAGTCCATTTTGGATTATGAGGAGACATCAAAGTCAACCACCCGACCACATGGAAGTTGATGCTTCTTTACCTCCACCCTCAAACATTGTAGAGCCATCATTTAATGAGCCTCCACCAATCCCTCCCTTATTTGAGGATCCTCAACCCACTTCACTTGAACCTCCGCTTCAAGAAGCTCAAAACCATGACAAGGATTGTTATCATTGTAAACATGTTGAAAGGTTGATACATGAACTACGCGAAGAACAACGTTTCATGTTTTATCACCTCCTCGAACGTTTCGAAGAGGTCAAAAGCCTAAACTACAATGAGCATCATTGTCACAAGCTCAAACTTAGAACGTTTAGGAAACTTATCTCATCCTTGATCATCATTAAACTTTTAGTTGAATCTTTAGTTTGGGTAACTCATTAGCATTAGTAGTACTTGTATGGTTAGATCATTCTCTTAGTTTTAGAGATTTGTTTGATTATCTATTGTTTTTATTGAATGAATATCTATATGCCATAATTGTTTGGTGTTTTGCGCTTGCTATATCATATACATATTTCACCTCTTCATTAACATTGTTTGGCATATCTTCATTGCTGAAGAAACTGTCACCAGACAGCCCGGATCCCTAAGAATGGCCTAGACGGATACCTACTTAAAGGGAACCGTGGGATCCGTGGTCCAGAAGCACAAATTACTACTAACTTGAGTTTTATTTGCAGGAAATTATGAACTATATTTTTGTTTTCTAACCCTTATTTTGTAGATTTTCAAAATACACATGAAGATTTTGATACCATAAAGCTAGGGGAGCTTTGTGTCAAACCATACATTGCAAATCCATTAGCAACTTGATCTTTATTTGGATTACTCTTCATGACACCCCATTGAAAAATTGCAATCTTCAAGGGGGAGCATTTTTATGTACTTGACGCTCTCACAAAGGGATGGACTCGTCAAGGGGGAGTTAAGACGAGAACCATTCCCGTCACTTACTCACTTTACATCTTTTCTTTTTACATATTTTTCCTAAAACTTTGTGTTAGTTTCTTTTCGACGCTCTTTTTATTTCGACAAAAAGGGGGAGAAGAGAGTAAAAACTCCAATTCGAACTTTTACGAATTTTTAGTTTTTCCTTAAAATAGTTTTATATTTTGTCATCAACAAAAAGGGGGAGATTGTTAATACAAATAAGTCGTAAAAACGTTTATTTATATTTTACGATCTTCTAATGTTTATCAAACGTAAAATCATTTTAACGAAACAAATAAAATATGTAAACTGTTTGAGCTAATAGTTTTCTAACACACTTACGTTTTGACATAAAACACTAAAACAAGTATAAGTGATTTTATGATTTAGATATACATATGTACAACAACTAGTGTTTACATACTTAACTAAGTATATACTAAAATGGGTAAAAACAAGTATATACTAAAATGGGTAAAAACAAGTATATACTAAAATGGGTAAAAACTAACAAATGGTATTGACCCATAACCCATGGTTTTGTCCAAACCACTTAACTAGGTTCATTGTATTCTAGAGATACATTGAATCTAGAAAGAAACCCATGGATCAACCCATGACCCATGACCCATAACCAATAATACCCATGGGCAAAGAGGAGCGTCCTACGGATCCCTAGCTTTGTGCTAGATGGATCCCTTGTGGGAGAGATCCGAGAAACAGTAGAGAATTTCCTCTATAAATAGAGAGCCATTTCTTCCTTTCAAACCACCCCTTTCTAACATACTTTCCCCTAGAGTTAAAAATTCTCTAACCTCATATCCAAGAGATCTATGTTTGTAGTTTTGTTTTTGTGTGATCTTCTAGGTTCCTTTTAAAGGCGAGATCACCACCTTTGAAGTCGAGCAAGTTCAAGTCCATGAGTTGCCATGCTTCCTCATCATCAAGACCATCAAGTCTTCTTGTTGATGATTGTTTTCTTTTCTAAAGTGTTGAAGACATTTGTGAAAGGTGTATCAAGTGTCAAGATGAAGATATTAGTGAAGGGTATCTATCGTCCATATCATAAGCACTTGTGGTAGGTGCTTAGAAGTCGAGACACAAGACATTAGTGAAGGGTATCTTGAATATCTAGTTAAAGGCATTAGTGAAAGGTGCCTTAGATGTACATTCGATACGGTGTGTTTCGATGTACAAGATAGTTTAGTACTAGATCCAAGGATATTGATATCCTTGATGATGTTGTAAAAGGAGTTGATCTCCTTTGGGATTAGTCATTGGTGTAGTGTTGGGTAGTAGTTCCTCCATTGCAATGGAACTAGGTGCTTAGCCTAGTACCTAATAAAGGGTAGGCGACGTTGTGATAG
The DNA here is from genome assembly GCA_022545495.1 of Chrysanthemum lavandulifolium. Classification (NCBI taxonomy): domain Eukaryota; kingdom Viridiplantae; phylum Streptophyta; class Magnoliopsida; order Asterales; family Asteraceae; genus Chrysanthemum; species Chrysanthemum lavandulifolium. The sequence goes on along the minus strand of CM040241.1, from coordinate 82,316,528 downwards.
GATTAGTTCTCCTTAGAGTGAAAGAACTCGGTGGTTAGCCTAGCACCGTATAAAGGGTAGGCGACATTGTGTTAGGTGTGGTTCGCCTTTGTGTGAAAGAACTCGGTATTTAGCTTTGTACCAGAAAAAGGTGTAAGCGACGTTGTGAAGGCTTCTCCGCCATAAGAAGATTGGTGTAGTGTTTACGAACTCTCGAGTAGGTGACTCGAGGAGTGGAGTAGGGCAAGGAAGGTGTCCTTGTAGCCGAACCACTATAAATACTTTTGTCGTGGTGATGTGCTTCTTACTCTTTATCTTTCATTACACGTTTATATATCTATCTATCAACGTCCAACATAAACAACCAAATAGATTGACATAAGTCGATCTAAATATTTAAAAGGAAGTTTTAAATTGATAAAACTATTCAACCCTCCTTCTGGTTTTCCACAGTGAGATTTTATCTCACTTTACTATCCATTCGGTTTTGGTTATCATCATCGCCTCGGAAAATTTTAAGGCTAAAAATCATCATCGCCTAAACTCTCTTTCTACATAAAGGTTTAAAAAAAAAAAAATATATATATATATATATATATATTTTGAGGAGACTAAACGTTGACAATTTTAAGGCTCTAAATTCGTCAAAGTGTCATAACTCAAATTTTTCATCGACCTTAAAATTGATTTTTATAGTGAATTTCAAATTTTGGGCGAAATTTTTGAGAATCGAGTTTCTGAGCACGACTTTCGGAATCGCCTCAGCGAGCAATCTTCATCAACCTGACTCCTTTATCGTTGAATCGATCCTACATCAACTTTATCGGATCATACCTTCATCAATGGCAACTCGACAAGACATTCATGCGGTAGGTGCGAAAACCGACCTCTATGTTGGCAAAAGATGGTTATCTTCAATGGACAAGTCGAATGCTCCGCTACATCAAGACCAAACCTAATGGCAAACTCATGATTAAATCCATTCAGGATGGACCCTTTAAGCCTCGACAAGTTCATGTACACGGAAATCGATGCAACACCTCCGTCCCACCATCCTCTCATCTTCAAAGAATCGAATACCGAAGAGGATCGAAACAAGTCGATCACGAGATGACATGGCAATTCATATTATCCAGCGGGTTTACCAATAGACATCTTTCTTTGCGGTGAGCGGTTGTGAAGCTGCTTCGATATGTGGGAGCGTGTAAAGGCGGCTATGTTATGGAGCGAAATTGGTAAACAAGACATGGAGAACAAGGCGCTAGCCGAATGGGAGAAGTTTACTTCTACACGGGAGAATCCATTGAATCCTACTATGGAAGGTTTTGCATCTTGATGAATGAGCTTATCGAAACAAGTTGGCACCCGAACAATCGTTCAAAACATCAAGTTCTGAATAATCTTCCGGAAGAATGGGGCGATATGTCACTCTTGTCAACCAAACAAAGACTTACATCGGTGAACTTTGATCAACTCAACGATTTTACGAAACAAAACCAAGTGAAGCGAATGAAGTCGGAAAAGTAAAATTGGCAAAATTGGCACTTATTGCTAAGACTCGAACTACGGTGAATACTCGACAACAAGCTTCATCATCTTCCAACAACAACAACTTGCGGCAATACATTCCACAACCACAACAACAATTCTATCCGGATCAACAATACCGGGAACAAGGAATCGCGATCTGAAAGCCCGACCGAAGCGACCTTGCAGCAGATATTTTCTTTATTGGATAAAGCATTTAACGATCGCATCGGTGTCGAGGCAGTTCCGTGTCGGGGTGTCGATCGGGTCGATATGTTGGAAATCGATGGGACGAATGTTGGGAATAAGCGATGGATAATCGAGAATGGCAATGTTGCGGCTCACATCGTTCGGAATTATGGAAATGTGAATCGGGGAATCGGATGCTATATGCGAAGCGGTTTGATGGACATCGAGGGTCGATTGTGAATCGGATGGGAATAAGCTGTTTTATGACTTACATTGAGAATGCTACTTCGAACCCAAAGCCATGCTTGAGGATATTGAGAATCGATGTCAAACCAAGGATATCGGCTAAAAAGCTCGGTACATGCGGATGATGGCGAGAAAGAAGAATCGGGAATAGAGTTGTTGCCAGGAATTGATTACGGTATCACAGACGGGCGGATAAAGAAAGCGATTATCAACCTCCGGTCATACAATCAATCAACGAGCTACATCAAGCGGTACTTATGACACAACTCCGTCTATGACAGATTCACTCAATGAGGTACCAAATTCGTTTACTCATGAGAAGCCGCATTACGTGTCTCCGAACCTTATTATGACACATATGTGGGAGAGCAAGTTAATAGCAATGTTAACTCACGAAACTCCATATATGGATCTAATGGAGGTCAAGTGACCGCAGAATGGTGCTAATGATGAGGAAACACGTGCTTACTTTGAAACATTAATTAATAATTGTGGTATTGAGATTGAGAAAGCCCAAAGGTCGATCAGCGAGGTTAAGGCGGCGAATAAGAAATTGACGGCCGAGCTTGGGAGTTACAAGGAGAGCATGAAAAGCCTTTGAATTTCGTGAAAAACAAAGAATCGAAATTAGAAATTGGTTATCGAAATTTGGTTTCTAAAGAAAAAGAATTGCAAATCAAGTATAACACTTGATGTGAATTCGAACTTGAAAATTAAATCTTTAAACAAGGAAATTTCGATTTAAATAACCAACTTTCTAAACAAAAGAAATGTTTTCTAATCTTGAAAAGAAAAAAAGCGGTTGATTCTTGATTTTTCAAAGCGAGAAGATTCTCTTCTTGATGAAATTCTTGATAAAAATGAGAAAATCCAAACTTTGGAAAATTTGCTTCTAAAAGCGGGTCACTCTGCTCAAACAATCAAGATGCTTTCTAATCAAGTAAATCCGCGGTTTCATACTAACAATAGAATGGCACTTGTAACGACCACTTCGTTCCTCAAGAAAGCTCAAAAATCTCGAGAATGTGTTAAACAATGAAATGTTTTGCATGAACCCATTATTGTTCGTGATTCTCTTGAAGCGTTAGAACTATCCGAGGAGAGTAGATCAAAATGAAACAAAGAATCCGAAATCAAACCTATTGATTATAACAAATGGAACAAAATTAACGGAATTACTTTTGTTAATCAAAAAGAAAAGTCAAAGTTCTCCATCACAACAAGTGTTTCAAACAGAGTCAACACCGCTTCAAAATCATTTCAAAACCAGTTGTTGTCTCAAATTCTCTTTTGAACATTGAACAAATGTCTTCAAACAATCCTTTTAACACAAGTGATGCGAGAAGTATTTTAGACAATGTGAAAACTAGAATTGTGGATCTTCAAGACAACATTAAAACTAAAACCACTATTACACCTAACAACTGGTTCTCTAGTTTTGACATCGAACAAAGAAAGTTTTGAAACTCAATTGCCCTTGGTACCGACCGGCATCGGTCACGGGTAATTCATTTGAACAAGCGTTTTTGAAAAGCGGTGACTTTGTCAAGGACCATAAATCCACAGTAAAGCAAGCTAATGAAAGTTTTGAACACATCAAAGTTTTGGAAAATCTAAATGATTCTCTCTTGAAGATGTTATGACTACCGATATCATGTCCATCATTTTGCAAACATATTCTGTTGAAGATCATGAAAGAATCGATCGAGACCTCCATGATTGTTTCAAAATATGAAAATGCTCTTGAAAAACTTGAAAAGAAAATGTGTCCTATTTTAAGCGACTTGATCGAAAAACCGAGGAATACAAGTATGACAAGCGTAGTATGAAAGCGTGCCTACAAGGACATGCAAAGCAAAATGATCTTTTGAGAGCTCAATTGGGAAGTCTAAAGGAAAATTGTGGATACTAAGTTTGCAAAACAATTGGTGAGGAGAACACAAATGTTCCCAAACAGGTTTTCAAACCAAAATGTCTATTTCTCGGTTTGCTCCAAAAGTCAATGAGAAAATGATTTGTCAAAAGTCATCACACTCCAGGTCCTGCCTATTAAAAAGAGAATTGTCAAAGGTTTTGAAAACCGGTTTTGATAAAGAAAAGTGATTACACATGGCATAGGAATCATACGGAATGTGACCAAAAATCCAGTTAAAAAATCATTGGTTCTAACAAAATGGTCAACAATCACTATCTAGAAGAAGCTAGGAAAAGGCACGAGACTCGAAAAGATGGAATTCTAGGTACAACATCTAGGGTGATGAATTCTACAAAATTTCAAAACCTTTGCTAGTAGTAGTAAACCATTACCTAGGAACACTCTTCAAAAGACTAGGGATTGGCTTGCATCTAAGAGTAGTTAAAGAAAATGCTATGCCCTTAGAAAACAACACTAGGAATTCTAAGTCTTTTTCGAACGAATCAATTTCCAAAAGGCTGTAGTGACAAAGTTAAAGGCTCTTTGTTTCAAACAAGAATATTGAATTTGTCTGCACTACATGTAAAAATGTGTCTTTTCACTAATCATGATGCATGTGCCTTACAATATCTCAAGAAAGATAATTCGTGCCAAGGCACAATCCACTAAGACTCCAATAGAAACAAGCCCGTTGATAAAATGTCGAACAAAAAGAAACCTAATAGGTGGATCTCTTGGGACGTAGTTTTCAAAAATGAGTCTTCACGCATCGATAAGAAAACAACTCTAGATCTTACCTTAGGTGGATTCCACGGGCAAAGTTTTCAACCAAATAGGTCTTAGATGGATTCCAGGAAAGATTTTTGATACTTGCTCCAACACGGATAATAGTGAAACTCATCATGTTAAGGAAGTCGAATCCGCTACAACCGATTGATAGTGATCACCCTCGCCGTGAGGAATCTTGTACTTCTAACACTTGTTATTTGTGAAAACTCTTCTTCTTTGGTTGCGGTGAATCAAATATCTAGGAACCCACTCATCGAGGGTTCCAATTACAGTAAAATCTTCTTCTTCATTTTCTCTATCTTCTATTTTTGATTTTCCATTTCTTTTATAAAACCAACAAAAGCAAAATACAAAAATAGAAAATTTTCAAAAATACAAAAACAATAGAAAATCAAAATACAAAAATATTCTTCTCACGACATGTCTCTCGTATAATCAATATTACATGCGTATCTAGAAATGTCATTCAACAATGATACGGGCATGTCACGGATGCTGAGCGAGAGTTCTTTAGTGTTTTCCAAAACATGTCGTTTCTCAAATTCTTCATAAAATGGCTTTCGTATACTTGATGCGAAACCGGACTTCAAATAATGGCTTGAACACATCGATTCGGGACCCGCTCTTCAAAGAAAGGAAAGTGCTTAATCAAATTAAAGGTTTTAAATATTTTCAAGCACTATTCCTAAAACAATGACTTCTGATTAATTGATGTAACCCGATCTTTAAAGAAAGGAAAGTGCTACATAAAATCGATTTACATAAATATCGAGCACTTATCCTAAAACAAATGAAGATAATTTTTCTCTAAATATCTTGAAAAGATTTTCAAAATCTTCATCATCTTGTGTACCATTGATTCGAAATTTTCAAAAGATTTTCAAAATCTCTCACATTTGGTACCAAGATAACTCCCTAAACCATAATTGATTCTAAATTTTACGTATGAAAAATATTCTTTCGTTAAGGGGAGTATAAAACCAAAATTGTTCCAAAATTCATCTTTGAATCGGTTTCTCTCCAAATGTTTTCGAAAAACATATCTTTTAATCATTTTGTTTCAAAAACATCATAGATATGCTATTTTTGAGGGGAGAAATGTGATTAAAATGTGATCAAAAGGTTTAATGATCGGTGTTTGAATCTCAAAAGAACTCGATTGATTGAAACCATTGAATTGACAAGGAATCATGTACCATCTAGAAACTTTCTATGGACTTGACGGGACGGGTAATAATTTCAAGCTAGTTCGCTAGTGATGTAGCGTGTCTCGAATCGGTCTAGTTCATTTAAAGTCGATCAATTCAAAAGTCGAACTCTACCCTCTATGCGGGTTTCTGTCAAAACTTATAAGCACATGTGTGGGAGTGTTTACGAAAATATAAAACTTTCGAATGTTTCAAACATGTTTTCTATCATAAACACTCACGAGATATTTTCAAGGAAAATGGTTTTATGGCAACAATAGAGACGGTCATGGGTTATAAGGTGACTAAGGATAGAAATCCGTCCTATGATCCGCTTGAGGCCGGAGGATCTACCAGGACATCACAAATAGTTTAGAACTAGAAGTCCTTAGGAATGATCGAAAAAGGAGTAATGTGAGAAAGGAGAAAGAAGGGGTTGAAGAATTAAAAGAAATGTAATGAAAAGGGTGAAAAGAAATAGCCCTCCATAATTCAACCTTAGAGGCGAGCGGGTTCAATACATATACTCTTGGTTGTCACTAGATGACTTTGGTATTGAAAACAAAGGCGTCATGGACGATGGCCTTGCCGCACTAAACCTTCTAGCCACTCAATTCCTCTCGAAAGGTTTGTTTCATTCTCACTGGGAACCTACATAATCTATCGACTTTCTCTTAGAGATCGTTGGTATTGAAGAAGGAGACCTCTCTCTAGTCTCCGCTCGGGAAAACCAAAATGCACTTATTGAGTCTAGAGCCACGAGATTCATCAAAAGATCTCATAGGAACACTTGACATGACATCGCTTGTTGTTCATCAATAAGGGCAAGTGATATATTCTAGAGTCATACGAGATCTTAGTAATCTGCCGAACATTTATGAGAAGTTTACAAGCTGTAATCTTGATGATTGAATGGAAATTCTGCCGAGGTCAACATCAAGCGACCACGGCAAGAGGTCGCCGGTAATTCTCCGTGGATTACGCTTAGTGTGTCTCAAGCGGTCTACGATCGTGGGGTGATGCTTGATTGTACCTCGGCGACTCATCGAGCGTAGGTGTGCCCGGTATGTCGCGTTATCTCAACATGGGACTCGGAGTTCGAGGCGGCCTCTGTGAGAATTAGAGGCGTGTTTTCACACTATCTCGTTAACGCCCTCGAAATTCAAACTTGTAAGTGCGGAATCCGCTTATTACTAACTTGTTTTATGTTTTCTTCTTATGGAAGCTCCGGGCGGATGGATCGTGCGAGACTCGCCACATGCTCATACCAACAACATATGAGCGTTCTCATCAAAATCAAAGGCGACTCAAAGTCGAAGATGATTCTTCGTCGATGTCAAAGAACCTACAAAGTGTAAAGACTCGAGAACTTCATCATTGGAAACTCAAAGTCAAATAGAAGTGTGAGCATGGTGGAGAAAGGCGTGGAGATACCTAACCAACGAAGTTGACTCGGCGAACAACCGCATTCTCGATCACAAAGCATGAAGGAACAAAAATTAAGACTATTCTATATCTACTCACAAAGTTCAAGCTCGAAAAGATTAAAGACCTATTCAAGTGGAGCATCTTTGAATGACCACCCGCAGGGGAGATTATTAGCCTTGATTATTTTATTAGAAGTGATGGTCATTCAAGATTAGGAACTTTGTAATGTGTGTTAGATATCGTGATAGAATAGTCAGCGGGCTCGTGGATTGGGTAAGCTAATTGGGCATTAGTTAAGATAAGCTAGCCTTGTCTAGTTAGTGTAACCCAAGCCCGATCGAAGTCCATCTCAAGGCCCATGGCCAAGCCTTAGGGCATCTCTCTATTGTACTATAAATACCCTCAGTATGTCATTTGAGGGGTGTGCTTGAGTGTGTGTGTGTGTGTTTCCTTTGAAGCAATATAACATCTTATTGTTTCATCTTTCTTCTCTACCTCTCTAAACATATACACTGAGTTATACATCAGTCACCAAGTTCTTTCCTTTATCTTATCTACGTATTGTGTTTGGTTTGTGTTGGGTTTGCTTGGTAAAGTGATAAGGTTGATATATCTAAGGTCCTACATCTCACAAGTCTCAAACTGCACAAGTCTGATAAGTCTCAAACTGCACAAGTCACTTGACTAACTGCACAAGTCACAAGTTATCAGGACACAAGCCTCACAAGTTCAACAAATTTCACGTTTACACGTTTTCAACATGAATGAGGTAAGTAGGATTCCAAAACTGCAAAAGTTCATATGAAAGTAACTAAGATTCTCAAAGTGCAGGCACTTCAGGCTTATAATGCCACAAGAAAGCAACAACACCAACCAACAACAAGCAACAACACAAACTAAAAACTAAAAAACTAAGCACCAACAAGAAAGCAACAACCAACAACACCAACAAGAAAACAGACAACACAAGTGGTCCACCACAACAAGCAACAGTACCACAAGCAACAGCGGGGATTGTTAACGTGGAAGGTGATGGAAATTGTGGGTATCGAGCTCTTGGCGTAGGTCTTGGTCATCCGAGGATATGGCCCGGACTTGAACTATTGTCGGGAAGAGGTAGAAAATCACCGGTAACTTTACGAAATGTGGGGACTTGGTTTTACATATAGTCAACTATTTGAATTGGTTTGAATCAGTCCGGCACCGCGATTCTTGGATGATTATGCCGGACATGGGAGCGGCTATTGCTACTGACTCTTAACCGTCAATTGTATGCATATCCAATAGAGCATCTACTACGTGTCTTCTGTGACACCCAAGCGAAATCCGCGCCGGTGTGGCTGGAGAGATCTTGGGCTCATAAGATAACATTCGCCTTACAATGACACGCGCGTTTTGTGGTCTCTGCGGGTGGAGTTCTTAGGGCTGGCGGTTAAGCGTGCTCGTGTGAAATATCTTGGCTTGGGTGACTGCAGAAGTCTTCAAATGAGGTCACAAAACAAAGCCGTGAGCCTCTGGTAGCGGACAATATTGTGGTCAGTTAGGCGGGGTGTTACAAGTGGTATCGAGCCGCTCTGAGCCGTTCGGGATATTGGGCAAACCTCGTTGAGGCGATGAGTCCCAAGGGGGTGATTGTGACACCCTAGGCAATCCCGCATCGGTGTGGCGCGGAGATCTTTGGGCTCATAAGATAACATTCGCCTTCCTGACAATGACTGGCGTTTTGTGGTCTCTGCGGGTGGAGTTCTTAGGGCTGGAAGTTAAGCGTACTTCCGCAGGTCGGTCGAGAGACATCACAACTATTGTCCCGTTGTGATTCTTCGTGTGGGGAAGACCATCGCTCACTATGTTCATGCGGGTTCGGATGAAAACTCACACTCCCGAATACTCACCCACATTGGAGATGGTTCGAAATAATGTGGCGTGGGATGGGAAACTACATTTCTTTGAACGACAAAGCATGTTTAGAAGGACGTAGTATAGACATATGTTGCAAACGATTCGATTTATAGAAAACGACATCGATTTGTATTAAGCGACAAAACATGTATAGAGCGATTCTCGATTTATATTGTAAGCGACAAAACATGTATAGACGATTACGGATTCTCGATTTATAGTAAGCGATTCTTGATTTATAGTAAACGACTCCTCATCTTTTGTTACTGATTTTTGCTCCTGCTCCGGTTCTTCCTCGTCTTTTATTACGAGAATCGAATGACATTCGGTGGAGGGACATTCATTATGTCGAGAATACACCCGCCGTGTTGAGAGTTGATTGGGTGCCTTCTTCTCCATCTTATGTGCCTCCCTTCCCGGTATATCTCCAGTGCAGATGGGGATAACTTTATGCACCGTCCTCCCGGTTCTTCCTTATCTTTTATTACACCTTCTCGCGACGAGCACGAGCGAGAGATTACCGGATTGAGGAGCGCGATTTGAGTTCGAGTTTCGTGGGACGGATGGCAAAGCATCATTGGGCGACTACGCCTCGGGCGTGATTGATCTTAGTTTCTAGTTATATTGTGATTTTGTGAACCATGTATCAACTATTAATCTATAACAAGATTGGTTATTTATGTATTGAGCGTCTAATTTTTGAACTATGATATTCTTGATTTATGTTGTAAATAATTCAAATTCTTTTGGCCGACGCAACAAGAAAATCATTTCTTGTGTCGTTGTCGTGACTTATAATTGAACATCCCAAAAGCCCAAAAGTTGTGGTCGAAGTATTATCGTGTCGCTGTCGAGGGTAAATAATTAAGCGTTTGCTTATTTACGTAAATATATCAATAACTTGTTTGTTAAGAATACATTTTTATAATTGTTTCACCATGTAATGCCCCAGATCAAGACTATGGGTGTCGATACTTTATGTGGAAGGATGTATTTCAACAAAAGTCTTTGGTCGAGGCTGCTTCTTCAACGCGATGCTCAAGCGCGAAACTAAAGATCACACGATCAACATGCTATTAGCTCAAAACAATTTGTTGAAGGCAAGAATAAAGGCGTTGGGCATCATTTGGAATTGGCAAGAAATCCAGGTTGATCACGCGTGTCGGTCGAGTGGAATACTCATGAGCTTATAGATGGACATTAATAATCTTCATGTGGAGTAGATTTCGTTGTAATATAAGTAACATTTGTTGTTGTACTTGTTTAATGTTTTAATGTCTAATGTTTTATTGTTATTGTTTAATTAAATGGAAACAAATACACAATTGAAAAAACATAACGTAAAATAAATACTCTACATATAAAACACTACACAAATAAATACACTATACATATAAAACACTACACAATTTAAACAATACTACAAATTAACTCTACACAATTAAATACAAAAATTAACTCTACACAATTAAAAAAAAGAAAAGAAAAAGGAATGGACATTGTACGGATGGGGGCCCACCTTATGGTGTGCTTGAGAAGTATATTTGGGAGTGCTTGGGTAGATTACCCCTTCTATGATTTCTATCTCTTTCATATAAGAATACTAGGTATTTTCAATTCTGTGCAAATGCGCAACCTATCAAAACTTATGTATTATTTGAACAAAAGGAAGACAGACCCATGAATGATTGCATTGCTTAACCAATCAAGTTGATATTCTATCTAGAAATAAGTCTGTAAATATATTATACTCGTAAAAGGTAACGATAGATCAAGAAAACATGTACAATATATAATTTGTTCTTTAGAGTGCCAGTTGCTATGATAATATAGCAACACATCCATCAATTTTGTTTTATAGTCATGAGTCATGCCTATTGCCCTTTTAAATCATTGTCTCTCTAAACTAACTCAAAAATGTTAATTCACTAATAGCTCTTATGGAAAATGATTCATTCCGTTTCAGTTTTTTACATTATACATTTTGCAGTTGTATATCTATATCTAAGAAAGTCATAATCGTAAGTAATGGAAAATGTTGTATGCGACAAAAGAAGTGTCGCATGTTAGAGCAGCACCATGCATAGCAGTAAACATATGAAAAAAAGCACTTGTAACGGGCTTTGTTCAAAAATTAAAAATTTGTTAATGAGGTGAGATCCCTCACATTCAACAAATATCTAAAGAACAAACTAGCATCCTTCATCTTGCTTTAATCCAATGGCTAAGATCAAATAAAACAATAACAAAACAAGGGCAAACTGGTCATTACAGCTCATTTAATATAAAACCCATTTCCACTTTTTTTAAATAATTTATCTTTATGACAGAATCTTATTCTGAAAAATATACCATAATGACGAAATTAAATTATCTTTCTATAGATATCTTGACTTTTACATACTTTCATTCTTTTTTTTCAAAACTTTTGCCCAGACAAATCACAGACGACGATAAAATCACACGTGATTTGTAAAAATCGCGTGATTTGTAAAAATCACTTGTGATTTGTTATTTTAAAAACGTGTTATTTTATAAATCACATGTGATTTTAATTTTCATAATATATCAAGTCGAAACCAAGTTACAAAAAGAAAGGAAAAAATCAAATGTGATTTGTTATTTTAATAATCACTTGTGATTTTAAATCACAAAATCACGTGTGATTTAGCCGTCTCAAGAACGTCAGTCGGAAACACAACATTATAAAAATCAACATGATTTCACCAATACACGCGATCTTTAAAGTAATAAATCACATGTGATTTGTGATAAATCACATGTGATTTGCACAAAATCTCATGTGATTCTTTGGTGGATCACTTTGAAAAAAGTTAAAAGTCTTACAAATATAAACTAACATCTTTTTCTTTATTTTAGTTGAAGAAAACTAGAACCAAATATCAAATAACACGTTGCAACAATCTTGAAAAAAAAAAAAAAAAAAAAAAAAAAAAAAACCCTCAACACAAAACTAAAAAATGTATATTATACTACAACAAAATAAGCACAGTGACAAAAGTGAAATATCTACCTACCTTTTCTAGATCCAAAGTAGCATCATTTCTCCATTAATTTACAAGTAACTGATTATGGAAAATGAAGGCTAATTAATAATGCAAATGAGCAGCAGTAACATTTACCAAAGTCTTGCCAAACATCTTCGAATTACCAGTAAAGTGCACCGAGAAACATTCAAAATACAAGTAAATTTGCCAAACACATGCTACTTCCTATGGACATAATTAAACAAGTCAAGGTAATTTGTCTTATGTGTAAATAAAATCATACTTTTGACTAATTAATTATTACATTTTTCTACCAACGGACTAGTATCACCGCCACCGTCTCCGGCGTATCGCACAACCACCACAAACATCTGTACCACCGTCACCACTTTCGGAGATTTCAATTCCGTCATCTCCTGATCTCAGAATGTCGTTAACACCACCGCCATCTCCGCCGCTCCGTCAAGTGATTTGCTTATTATTGGGTTTGAAAAAATTTAGATGAAGATGAATGATTGAATGTTAGGTGAGAGAGAGAAAGACAAAGTATCTATGTGTAAATGATGAGAGTGTGTATAAATGAGTGGGTGAGAGTAACTGTAAGTGAGTAGCATGAAATAATTTACCCAACTACCCCTGCACCTAAAAGAATGAGACAAATGAAAGTAATTGTAACCGTCGGATGAAAGTTTGATCAATGGCTGAGATGTAGCAGTTTGTTCTTTAAATATGTTTTGTTCCGTATTGATCTTTCGTCATTTGTTAATATGTAATTATATTTTATCGGGTTGAATTGATAACCCGATAATAAACTATTTAGACCCTAACTCGACTCTATTAGTGCTATCGTGTATCGATCGACCCGATAAAATTAAGTTGAATGAATCAACCCGATTCTATAAAGCGCTTATCGGGTTCGGATCGGGCCGGTCAACCCATTTGACACCCCTAATCAGAATAGCTTACAATGCTTTTGCACTCGCATACATTTTTGCCTTTTAGTATATAATATAATTGAAAAAGAGTATTTTAACTGTGCACAACATATGATAAGATGCATTAATTGCTATTAGATTCTTCTCGAAAGACTAAAATAAAGAGACAAGTTAGAAAAAATATCATATCCAAGCATATTTTTAGGGTGGATCTACACCAACACCTCATGATATCTTTCCCATGCACCCCATAGGGTGGGGCCCACGACCCAATGATTGCCCAAAACATTTGCTACCTTTTTTTTTTTTTTTTTTTTTGTATAATAAATTTGTGTAGATTTTATTTGTGTGTTTTAATATGTATAGTGATTTATTTGTGTAGTTTTTACGTTATGTTCTTTTAATTGTGTATTTGTTTCAATTTAATTAAACAATAACAATAAAACATTAAACAAGACAACAACAAATGTTACTAATATTACAACGAAATCTACTCCATACGAAGATTATTAATGCCATCTATAAGCTCATAGAATATTCCACTCGACCGACATCGTGATCAATTGGATTTCTTGTCAATTCCAGGTGACGCCCAACGTCTTTATTCTTGCCTTCAACAAATTGTTTTGAAGTTAATACAGTGTTGATCGTGTGATCTTTAGTTTGCAGTTGAGTGACTGCGTTGAAGAAGAGGCTTGAACAAAGTACTTTTGTTGAAATACTCCTCCACATAAAGTATCGACACCCATAGTCTTGATCCATAATTGTTACATGATGAAACAATTATAAGAAATGTATTCTTAACAAACAAGTTATTGATATATTTACGTAAATAAGCAAACATTTAATTATTTACCTTTGATAAAGGACGTCATATCTGCACCACAAGTTTGGGCTTGTGGGATGTTTTCGATTATAAACCACATCGACAACGACAAAAGAAAGGATTTTCTTGTTGATCTGGCAAAAGAATTTGTATAATTATTCACAACATAAATCAAGAATATCATGGTTCACAAAATTAGAAGCTTCGAATACATAAATAACCAATCTTGTTATAGATTAATAGTTGATACATGGTTCACAAAATCACAATATAACTAGAAACTAAGATCAATCACGCCATTTACTATAAAAGATGACGAGTCGTTTACTATAAATCAGTAATCGTTTTCTATAAATCAGTAATCCGTAATCGTCTATACATGTTTTGTCGTTTACAATATAAATCGATGTCGATGTATACATGTTTTGTCATTTACAATATAAATCGATGAATCGTCTATACTCGTCCTTCTAAACATGCTTTGTCGTTCAACAAACAGATGTGCCCATCCGCTGCCAAGTCATTTCTAAACCATCTCCATTGTGGGGGAGTATACGGAGTGGTGAGTTTTCATCCAGACCGCATGAGCGAAGTGGCGACTGGTCTTCCCCACGCGAAGAATCACAAGGGGACAATAGTTGTGCTATATTTGGACCATCTCCGGCGGAAGACACGTAATAGATTGTGAATTGGATATGCATACAATTGGATGGTTAAGAGTTGTAGCAATAGCTACGGCCGTTCTCGCATAGTCATCCGATGGCAGTAGGGTCTTGGACTGATTCAAACCAATTCGATGAGTTACGAAAAGTTGTAAACCAAGTCCCCGCATTTGCATGTAAACTTCCGGTTATTGTCTACCTCTTCCACGAAAGAGCTCAAGTGCAGGCCATATTCGTTCGTGATGACCAAGACCTACGGCAAGAGCTCGATAGCCACAATTTCCATCACCTTCCACGTTAACGATCCCTAGGATCCACCGTCGAAAAGAGGTGGAATTCGAGCCATAAAATATTCGCATCATCATTTGGAATGTACAAGTCGTGTCTTAAATCGCCTCGCTCACCTCTTCGTTTAAGTGCGGGACGTTAGAAGGCTCTCCCACGTATGAACTATGTCTCGCGGTTTCTTCATTTTAGTCTCGGAATTTTTAGGTTTTGTATAACCTGCGGTGCCACAGTGGGGGTTCTTTATTCAAATATGGGATATTTTGTTTAGCCTTTGATTTGTTGTCCTTGCGCTCGGACGTCCACGATTACTTTCTTTAATAACGAGTTGTTGGTTTGACATGATTCGGGGAGTTTTTATACCGAGCTGTTTAACATATTTTTTGACAAGCGGCGATGCTTTGGTAAAAACATTTTGGAATTTTCTCGTCATCTTGACAAGAAAAACATTCGAGCTCTTTAGGCCCTCGAGGCTCTTGAGGCTCTTGAGCTCTTGAGTATTTCGGACAGGCCGTGGGCGCTTAGTGTTCTCCAAAAATTATCAACAAAATCAAGCGGAATAGGCGATCATGTATTCGAAAAAGGAACTAGTTAAAATTATCGGTATTGAAGGGAGAATAACTTGATAGGCATAAATTTAAAATACATACCATGAATTTGAATGTCTGATTCGTGATAGCATGGTAAACCATAAACTAACAAGAATCGATGACCGCATTCATATGGGTCCATATCCGTTTACTTCTGCGAGTATGAGTAGTAAAGCCTCTCTTGAAACATTATACCGCAATTAGTTAAATAGTATTGCCTTACACGCATGCGGTTTCTTGATTTTGCTTGTATTCAAAGAGGCTCGATCGCAGGTTTCTTCTTGACTATAATCTTGTCGACCGAACACAACAACGTGTCTCAAGCGGGGCGTGTGGAGCCCAGTATAACTTCACGGTAGCGTGTTGACTCTCGACTCTACATGATGTTGTCTCGAAGGCTGCGATATTGATCGGTAATGTAAGACACAAACATGCGGTCGTAATGTCGCAGCCTATCTGTTTTAGAACACTTAAATTCGATCGAGTACTTATAGCCCCTATATGTTTTAGTTCTTCCTTTAACAATAAGAAAGCAGTTCGATTGAAAGAAGAGATTGCACCCAATCGGTTAAAGCAACTTCATCGGGAACACCTAAAAATAAAGAATACAAACTTTTGTTACTTATATTAGTTTTTTTATTATATTACTTTTATATAAAAATACAACTTTGTACATTTTTAACAACTTTTTACAAAACTTTTATAAATACTTTTATAAATACATTTTTTAACAAAGTTTTATAAATACTTTATTTTAAAATAATACTTTTATTTTAAATTATAATACTTTCATTTTAAAATAATACTTTTATTTTAAATTATAATACTTTTATTTAAAAATAATACTTTTATTTTAAAAATAATACTTTTATTTTAAATTATAATACTTTTATTTTAAAAATAATACTTTTATTTTAAATTATAATACTTTAATTTTAAAAATAATACTTTTATTTTAAAAATAATACTTTTATTTTAAATTATAATACTTTTATTTTAAAAATAATACTTTTATTTTAAATTATAATAGTTTTATTATAATTATAATTATGAAAGAGTAATATACGTGTGTGGTTATGGATGTGGTTACGCGTTCGTTTGTTGTGGTTTATGCGTGTACGCGTTTTTTGTCTTTTGAGTTGATATCTCACTTTGTCTCTTCTCACTTTGTCAAAAGTAATCTCTCTCTCTCTCTCTCTCTCTCTCTCTCTCTCTCTCTCTCTCTCTCTCTCTAAAAATTTTAGATCTAAAAATTTTAGATCTAACAAAAATTTGATTTACGATGTTACGGTATCCGATGTTGTGGTGGTGGTGTTGTGGTGGTGATGTTGTGGTATCTGATGTTGGTGATGTTTCTCTCTCACCTATTTCTCTCTCTCTCTCTCTCTAAAGTTTTTAGATCAAAAATACTTTAGATCTAAAAAATTTAGAGAGTGGTGGTGATGTTGTGGTATCGATGTTGGTGATGTTTCGTCTCACTGTTTTTCTCTCTCTCTATAAAGTTTTTAGATCGAAAAATTTTTTAGATCTAAAATTTTTAGATAGTGGTGGTGATGTTGTGGTATCTGATGTTGGTGATGTTTCTCTCTCACTTGTTTTTCTCTCTCTCTAAAGTTTTTAGATCGAAATTTTTTTTAGATCTAAAATTTTTTAGAGAGTGGTGGTGATGTTGTGGTATCTGATGTTGGTGATGTTTCTCTCTCAACTTTTATCTCTCTCTCTCTAAAGTTTTTAGATCGAAAATTTTTAGATCTAAGATGTTTAAAAATTTTAGATCTAAAATTTTCAATATAAAACTTTTATTATAAATACATTTTATATAAAACTTTTATTATAAATATATTTTATATAAAACTTGTAATAATAGTTTTGTATATAAACCTTTTATTTAAAAAACTTTATTAATAAAAATTTATTTAAAAAGTATTATAAACGCGTTTTCTGTCTTTTGAGTTGATATCTCTGTCTCTCTCTCTCTCTCTCTAAAAATTTTAGATCTAAAATTTTTAGATCTAACAAGTATAGAACTTGTTAGATCATTGTGGTATCTGATGTTGTGGTGGTGATGTTGTGGTATCTGATGTTGATGATGTTTCTCTCTCACCTGTTTATCTCTCTCTCTCTAAAGTTTTTAGATCGAAAATTTTTAGATCTAAATGTTTAAAAGTTTTTAGATCTAAAATTTTAGATCTAAAATTTTTAATATAAAACTCTTATTATAGATACATTTTATATAAAACTTTTAATATAAAACTTGTAATAATACTTTTGTATATAAACCTTTTATTTAAAAACTTTTATTAATAAAACTTTTATTTAAAAAGTATTATAAAAGCGCTTTCCGTCTTTTGAGTTGATATCTTTGTATCTCTCTCTCTAAAGATTTTAGATCTAAAAATTTTAGATCTAACAAGTATAGAACTTGTTAGATCATTGTGGTATCGATGTTGTGGTGGTGATCTTGTGGTATCTGATGTTGGTTTCGTTGAGTATTTTTTGTGGTGATGTTTTGCAGGTGATATGCGGTTTATTACTGGATGGTAAAGTGCAGTTTTATCTCACTTTGCAACTTTAATGAAAACTTTTGGTGCCTATGCATTTTCATTACTGGATGGTAAAGTGTAGTTTTATCTCACTTTGCAACTTTAAATGAAATTAATAGATTTTAAAAAAAGAGTCAATGATGATTTTTAAAAAAAAAAAAACTTAAGAGTTTGGCATGGCAAATATGAATGGTGAAGTGTAGCGGTTTATCTCACTTTGGAACATTCATATTTCGTAACAACATGATTGTTTATATCTTATAAAGAGCTAATAATCGAGTCTTACCTCTTGTGTGTCAAATGGTGAACCAGACATGGTTGTTTAGTCTTGTTTGTGTTGTTGGTTGTTGCTTTTGTGCTTGTTTGGTCTTTGTTAGCGTTGTTGTGTTGCAGCTTTCTGTTGGTGCTGATGGTGTTGTTGCTTTCTGCTTGCTTTGGACTGGATTATGGGGTGCTTGTGCTTGTGAGACTTTGTGTAGTTTGTGTTGTAGCTTTCTTGTTGGTGTTGTGGTGTTGTGGTGATGTTGCTTTCATGTGACATTATAAGCATGTGCCTGCTGTGCTGGTACCCCTCTGAGAATCTTAGTTACTTTCTTGTGAAATTTTGAAGTTTTGGAATCCTACTTACCACATTCATGTTGAAAACGTGTAACTTGTGAATATTGTTGAACTTGTGAGGCTTGTGTCCTTGTGCAGTTTGAGACTTGTGAGACTTTGTGCAGTTTGAGACTTGTGCAGTTGTGAGACTTGTGCAATTTTGGACTTGTGAGACTTGTGCAACTCCTGTGAACTAGTGACTTTGTGCAGTTCCTGTGAAATTGTGACTTTGTGCAGTTGTGACTTAAAATTTTCTGAGGCGATGATGATAACCGAAACCGAATGGACGGTAAAGTGAGATCAAATCTCACTTTGCAACATTCGGGTTTGAGCCTAAAAATTTTCCGAGGCGATGATGATTTTTGAGCCAAAATTTTTTCCGAGTCGATGATGAAAACCGAATGGACGGCAAAGTGAGATAAAAATCTCACTTTGAAACCTTCGAATCTGAGCCTAAAAAATTTTCCGATTACGTTTTTTTAAGTTTAAAAGCGATTCACACACAAAAAAAAAAAACTTGTAAAAGTTATAAAAACTTGTAAAAAAAAAAAAAAAAAAAAAAAAACTTGTAAAAAAAAAAAAAACAAAGTGATACAAACACAACACAAAACACCCCAAGCAACCCCCACCACCCCACCTTATAATATTTTGTACGAGACTAAACTCATGCGTCCGATGATTGGGTGAGAGAAAAACCAAAACACCCTATTATATTTTATATGGGGTGCCTACATAAGAGGCCCCTATTTTTATTTGAAAAGTGACAATAGACCTAAAAAACAAGAACAATTTACTCTTTTAAAAAAATCTAATTACAGTTAACTGCTTTTATCTTATGTCCTAAGGCATAAGTTAGAAATTATTATATCATCATTCAACTAAAGTTGAAGATGATGAATATTACAAGTGAACAATCCAAATTATTCGTGCAAAAATGCCAACATGACACGCTTTGGGTGAAATCTTATACTCCCTATGTCTTAAAATAAGTGTCCCGTTTGACTTTTTAGATTCAAACTAATTCAACTTTGATCTTAAATATATTTTTTTATGTTATATAATACTTGAAGAAATTTATACCAATGAAAATACACTTAAAACACCAATTCATTCATATATTTGACATCAAGTAATATATCACAAAAAAATAGTTAATGTCAAAATTGAAAAAGTTTGACTGTGAAAAGTTAAACTGGACACTTATTTTAAGACGAGTTAATATCTCAAACACAAAGATTAAAAAAAAACCACAATATTTGTCGAATTTTATCTCAAAATACATTCTAAACTTACTGTCGCAAGTAAGCCAGAAACCCTCCAAAGACTAAAAGGCCATCCAACACCTTATAGCAAGCACCACGACAATGATACACACTGACATAACTAACTTAATCACATTTGTGATATGAATGCATTAGGATCAGGACGCTCGTACTCGTCAAAATATTATGTGTCACCGTTGACTGTCAAGGGATAATCAATCGATAAAACCATTTTAACCGATAGACTAAAAGTTAGCTTTATATTTATATTTTTAAATGACATTTAAGGATCTATATAAATTCCATAGATTTTGTTTTTCATTTTAACAAGTTTTATTACACCATTATACAAAGTTTTGGAGGGTCGGCTAGAATTACTTAGAGTATTTATTTTCTTTCATCTAAACCTAACACATTTAAAAAATTATCTAAACATATATTTTTAGTTATCGTTACTTAAAATCAGCAAAAACATACATATTATAGGAAACACATATGTACAAATGAATCAAATAATCTCTCACAAGCTTAAACTTTTAAACGTATTACAATTAGAGATGTCAATAGGGTCGGGTTTGAGGGGAATGGTTGACACCATCCCCATTCTCAAGTTCAATAGTTATTACCATCCCATCCCTGCCCCCGTCGGGTCGATTAAGTCCCCATCCTCGTCCGATGGGAACGAGGATCAATAGGGAATCGAGGATTTTCTAGTTACACTATTGGCATATGTAATATATTTCAAATGGTGCGACCATATTAACATCAATCAAAATTCATTCATCAAAGTAAATTCAAACATTCGACACAAAATATAATAAAGAGTACGACTTATCGTATGTACGAAAACCAAAGTACGACTAGGAAACCATCCTATATTATGAATGTTGGAGTATTTGAATTAAATATAGTTACCAGTAGACCAAGATCAACAACAGCCTTGTTTCTAAAATTCTAGAAGATTATTTTAAAAGACGATATTAACTAGTAATTGACAAGATTTCAAATATTATATACACATACAATTTGTATTTATATAGAAAAGATATTCGGGATGCGTTCGGGGACGGGTTCGGGGACCGATGGTATTACCATCCCCGCCCATACCCGCCAAGATCGAGATTCCTCACCCCATCCCCATACCCGGTCAACTCGAGGATTACCCGCTCAAATCGGGGTGGGATCGGATTCTCCGTTGAATTCGGGGTTTTGCCATCTCTAATTACAATAACAAAGGGAACACACCAAATATGCATTTGGAGATGAAAATTTGGACATATAGTGTGTGCCCTTTTTTTTTCTTGGTAAGCAGGATTACTACGGTAAAATAAAAATAAATTAACAGTAAAAAAAATAACAAATTTATTACATTAATGTTTTGAACATCGATGATAAATAAAAAAACTTGAGAAAATTAATACGCTACTTATAAATTATTGATTAAATCATTTTTAATTTTATGTTGAGAAAATAAGTGGTTGCTTTGGAATTTTGGAACGTATATAGCAAAGTTCAAGAATTGTTTATGAAAATTTAAAAAGGATGAAGGACATCATATGTAATATTAATCTTTAAATTTTTTCTTTTTTTATGTGATTTATACTCCGCGTGTAATAGCCGACAAAATAGTTCAAGCCCATATATTTTAGCTGAAAAAGTTATTTGACCGGTTCACATAAGACAAAACCTTATTCCTTCTTTTCATTGGAACCATTAACAACAAAAAAAAAAAAAAAAAAAAAAAAAAAGAAAGGGAAGTTTCTACTTTCTCAAATCTAGTATATCATTACCCATTCGACCCATCACATTGACTCATTTGACCCGTTCTTCTTCCATCATTACCCATTCGACCCATCCTACTGACCCATTTGACCCGTTCTTCTACCAAATACATTTTACAACATCACCTATTAGTGTTGCATTTATAATTTTCTAACCCAGAGTGACCCGAAAACTCTAAATTTTTACCCAAACAAACCAAAAACTGAGAGGACGGGTTGTAATTGTCACGTCTATAAAAATGTCTGGAGGGATACCGACTAATAACGTTGTGCATTGTAAACTGCTTTACAAGCTTCGTTCATGGATAGCGAGTTGATTGCGTTCATTCAAAGTTGTTAGGATCATAAGATATTTTCTTTTGATCTTTGGCACAATATTGTTGTAAGTAATTTCCTAGGGTCACAACAAGAAACGATTTTTTTATTTTGGTTTCCAAGATTAGTGTCGGAAAGCATTTCTACCTCATTGACTTAGGCTACTTAGTCTAAAATTGTCGGTCGAACTCTTTGTATGTTAGTCTTGGCAAAAATATTCTCCTGGAACTAGAGATTGTAGTAATTATAACTTTGGCATCATTGGCCAAATTATCCGATAACTCGACCTAGTTGAATTCGAACTTTAATAATATTGTTGCACTATTTGATAATGAGGCCATTGCGGTAGATGTTTTTTTCTTCCCTTGATTACTCCGATGGTTGATGTTTTAGTCGGCTTTCGTTGATTTATTTTGCCTATGATAGTTTTATTGAGTAGAGTTTTAATCTGACGTTTTAGATTTCTTAATCTTATAGTCTTATAAATAATCTCTTCATTCGGTCTTTGGTTTTGTTGCACGTTTAACTCTTGCAACGAGTAAGAAAACATTATCATGTTCTTTGGGTTAACTAGTGTGTGGAAGTATGAACATTCCAAAATATTTTCCAAGTAAAAAACAAAAAGAAAAATTAATATAAAAACAAACACACACGGGTGTCGATCTAACTAGACAACTATGTTAATACAAATAAGCCGTAAAAACGTTTATTCATATTTTACGATCTTCTAATGTTTTGTCGATAACAAAAGTAAGATCATTTTAAGGAAACAAATAAAACACGTAAATGGTTTGAACTAATAGTTTTCTAACATACTTACGCTTTCACATAAAACACTAAAACAAGTATAAGTGATTTTATGATTTAGATACATATGTACAACAACTAGTGTTTACATATTGGGTTAAACATATACTTAAACTAAGTATACTAAAATGGGTAAAAACTAAGTGTATGCTAAATTGGGTAAATACAAGTATATACTAAATGGGTAAATACTAGCAAATAGTTTTGACCCATGGTTTTATATATACCACTTAACCAAGTTCATTGTATCCTTAAGATACATTGTATCTAGAAAAGAAAATCATGGATCAACCCATGACCCATGACCCATAACCAAAAATACCCATGGGCAAAGAGGGCGCACCACGGATCCCACAGCTGTGTGCTAGGCGGATCCACTGTGGTAGGGATCCGTGGGATCCGGGAAGCGAGGATTTTCCTCATAAATAGTGAGCCATTTCTTCATTATTTCTCACCCTCTCTAACATACTTTCTCCACAGGTTAAATCTCACTAACCTTAGATCCAAGAGATCTATGTTTGTAGTTTGTCTTTGTGTGATCTTTTAGGTTCTCTTAAAGGCAAGATCACCACCTTTGAAGTCGAGCAAGCTCGAGTCCATGAGTTGCCATGCTTCCTCGTCATCGAGGCTATTGAAGTCCTCTTGTTGATGATCCTTTTCTTTCTTCAAAGAAGTGTAGTGTTGAAGACATTAGTGAAAGATGTCTCAGTGTCAAGGCGAAGATATTAGTGAAGGATATCTATCATCATAGGATAAGCACTTGTGGTAGGTGCTTGAAGTCGAGGAAGAAGCATTAGTGAAAGGTGCTTAGAAGTGAAGACACAAGACATTAGTGAAAGGTGTCTTGTAGATCTAGTCGAAGGCATTAGTGAAAGGTGCCTTAGATGTACATTCGATATGGTGTGTTTCGATGTACTAGATAGACTAACATTAGATCCAAGGATATTGATGTCCTTGATGATGTTGTAAAGGTAGATCTCCTTTGGGATTAGTCGTTGGTGTAGTGTGGTAGTAGTTCCTCGATGCAATGGAACTAGGTGCTTAACTAGTACCTAATAAAGGGTAAGCGGCGTTGTGAAGGTATAGTTCACCTAAGGTGTGAAAGAACTTCGGTGGTTAGCCTAGCAGTATAAAGGGTAAGCGACATTGTGTTAGGTGTGGTTCGCCTTGGTGTGAAAGAACTTCGGTGTTAGCTTTGTCTGGGAAAAAGGTTAGCGACATTGTGAAGCTTCTCCGCCATAAGGAGATTGGTGTAGTGTTTACAAACTCGGTAGGTGACTCGGGGGGTGGAGTAGAGCAAGGAAGGTGTCCTGAAGGCGAACCACTATAAATACTCGCGTTGTGGTTTGTGCTTCTTACTCTTATCTTTCATTACATATCTTTATATGCTTGTTTATCAACATCCACACACTGTGACCAAATAGATTGACATAAGTCGATCTAAATAGTTTAAAGGAAGTTTTAATTGGTAAAACTATTCAACCCCTTCTAGTTTTCCACAATTGGCATCGAGCTTCGTTACCAAGTTTCTTGAAGTATATTGTACTTTAAAACTCGTCACGATCCATAGTTAATTGAAAACTACAAAGAAGGTTTTCATAAAAACAAACACCATGTTTGTGGAAAACTAGAATGGGGTTGAATAGTTTTACCAATTAAAACTTCCTTTTAAATATTTAGATCGACTTATTTCAATCTATTGGTTGTTTATGTTGGCGTTGATGAAGATATATAAGCGTGTAATGAAGATAAAGTAAGAAGCGCATCACCACGACACAGTTATTTATGGTGGTTCGGCACAAGGACACCTTCCTGCTCTACTCCACCCCGAGTCACCTACTCGAGAGTTCGTAACTACACCAATCTCCTTATGGCGAGAAGCCTTCACAACATCGCTTAACTTTTTTCCGTGACAAAGCTAAATACCGAGTTCTTCACACCAAGCTAACCACACCTAACACAACGTCGCCTACCCTTTATACGATGCTAGCTAACAACCCAGTTCTTTCACACCTAGAGAACTAATCTATCACTGGCGTCGCCCTTTATTAGGTACTAGGCTAATGATGAGTGCTTATTCACTCATCGCTTTTACCCGCCTAAGACCTAAAAATGACTAAAACACCCAAATACGATCAAATTATGTTAAAAATATCCTCGAGTGTGTTTTATGTCTTGCGGTACAAAGGATGGAAAGCAGGCGGCGAGCAAACCGGCGAAATCGGAAAAAGTGCTGCGGACAGGCCGGGGTGGATTTTCTACATTTTAGAGCCGGGACATGTTTTGGAATGAGTGGAAAAACAACTTAAAACCTAACCGAAACCAAAATTTCCAAATTACCGCTTCCCGATACCCAAATATCCATTTTACCATAAAAACCAAAAAAAATCCAAAAAATACCATTTCACCTTTTAAAAGAAAACTCATTTTTCCTTAAAACCAATTTTAGTTAAAAAAAAAAAAAAAAAAAAAAAAAAAAGCCATTTACATCTAAAACCTTTTCAATAAGATAATCCACCCATCTTATTACCTTCTCCCTTTTATCCAAAACCAAAAATCACAAACCCGAAAAACCCAATCTTCCTCTTGGCGCCAAAGTCTTTTTGTTCCTCTTCTCGATGTCCTGTCTCTCCCATTTACCGAGCAAGCTTCACATGCCTACCTATGGTTTCTCCCATCTCTTCACACGCCTTCTTAGCGTTGGCAATCCAGCACCTCAAAAGCCCCATCAATGGCTCATGTTATCTCGAGTTACACTAAGCGCTCAATGGTCGGGGATCAAACTCAAGAAGCACACAATGATGTTTTTGCTTGGTTCATCTCACAAAGAAAGCACAAATACAAGAGACAAGAAGCCAGAAGTCAAATTGTTTAGTTTAGTATAAATAGGCATTTTAGGGTTTATGTAAAGACTAGTCTAGAATCTTTATGTTCTAGCTCATTTTAATTTCAATGTCATTTTAATTTACATGTAATCCTCAATTTCAGTTTAGTTCAATCTCAGTTTTAAATTCCATTGCCTTTTAAAGTTTATGCAGTCTTAGTTTTTCATGTTCTAAATTTCTGTCAAGGTATTGTTAGAAGTAGGTTACAAGTTGTTCAAACTCATTTTGGGTCTTAGTTAATATTGCAAAGTAAATTTTCTCAAGTACCATAAGCTCTCGGTTTCAAATCTGCTTTTTCATTTCTAAAGTGTGTTTGGATAAGCTTGGTTGGTGGTCAAAATTCATTTTGACCCACTTTCAGTCTTGCATTAGGAAAGTTTAGAGTAACTTTTAAGTTTGCCATTTGATTTTGTGTGCAAAACAAGCCTTAGGAAAGAATCAAAATTATTTTTTTTGTTCTTTTTGCTATTCGGAACAATGACCAACCCGTCCCATTTTCAATCTCAACTCTAGATAGGTTAGACTTAGGATTAAGGTTTGATTCGATTTTATATGAAGTTAGAAGTAAGAACTTGGTGTTTCTAGACTTAGTTGGGATTTTAGAGCTTGATTTCTTGCCTATTTTACCCTTCAATAGGCCACTGAGTGAGAGCTTTTGCTCAGCGATTGAAGAAGCCTAGGATCAATCTTGTTGAGCTCAATAGCTTATTTTATTACTTATTGGGGTGCCCTAGATAGTGGCCACTAGTTCTCAACTTGTGGATTAGCCTTTTGAAGGCTTTTGAACAGCTTCTACTAGCCTAGTGCTACCTTTCTGCCCTGATCAGCTAACCAGCTGCTGTCCCATTTTTCTGGGCTTCTCATTAATGATTTTCAACTTATTTGAACTTTCTTAGGTTCCATTTTGCATAAATAGTTTAGGTATTATTTGTTACAGCTTATTAGAAGCTTCTTTGAGTTTTTCTATTGCTATTTTCTTTTCCATTTATTGCTTTAGGATCTTCCTTAGTTTTTACAAACTTGTTTATGCTCCCTTTACAGCTAAGTTTTGTAGTTTATTTTAGTTTATTTTGTGTTTTAGATTACAAATTTGTACTCAATATTCTGTTAGTAGCCTTGCATTACTTTCCATTTACTTCATTTGTGCTTAAAAGTGTCAAAAGGGTGTTTGGTTGTGCTGTCCAAATCAGCAGCTTTTGAGCTGTTTCTACAGCTTATTAATAAGTTTTCAGAAACTCTTCAAACTGATTGCCTTTTGACTCCCAAAAAGAAAAAGAAAAAAAGAAAAAAAAAAATTAAACATCAAATGAGTGCAACTGCCCAGATTCGAACCTGGACCTTCTGCACAGCCCCCTCCCACGTCAAATACCAACATACATCTTCCATCTGAGCTAGCACCTGTGTTGTGTCATTATTCACCCTCTTTAATATTTAATATGCATTTGTCATTTTTAGATTATTATTCCATTTGTTTAGCTTATTAGGAGCTTTTCCCCTTTAGTTTTTTTTGTGTCCACTTAATTTTATTAAATTATAATTAGTTCAAGATAGTTTTCAAAAAAAAAAAAAAAAAAATTGTAGAATTTTGTAAAATCGTTTAGTATTTTTTTTAACTTAATTTAGTTTTAATCTTATTTAATTCATAGTAAATATTTTAAAAGTCAAAAATATTCCGCTTTTTCTAAAAATTATTTTTAGTCATTTAGGATGTAGGAAAATTAGTTTCGATTCGTGGGACTTAAATTGCATAATTTTCACATTTATGGCTCGGTTTGTTTTCCGTTTTAGCGTTTTGCATTTTAGCACCCTAGGATGTAATTTAGCGTTGTTTTATTGTTTATTAGGCTTAGTCGTAGTTTATTTAGTGTTTTCTTAGTTTTACATGCTTTATTTTCATTTTCGTTCTTTATTTTGTAGAATACGTAATCACAATCCCAAAAATTCATTTAACCAATTCAAGTCCTTAATCACGAAACTCAACGATTCCGTCAATTTCGCACCTCGTTGGGACACGACCCGGGGAAATCTTTCCCGGTATCACTTTATTCACATTCGTGATTTTTGGCACGTTAACTCTTTCCTAAAAGGTTGATTTGTCGAATCTCGCGTTAATTTGATAGTTTGATATTTGTGTATATTTTAACAAATCAAATAAGCGGGCGCCAAATTTGATTCGTTAAAATATACACAAATATCAAACTATCAAATTAAGCGAGATTCGACAAATCAACCTTTTGGAAAGAGATAACGAAAAATCACGAATGTGAATAAAGTGATACAGGAAAGATTTCCGGTTCACTTTATTCACATTCGTGATTTTTGGCACGTTAACTCTTTCCTAAAAGGTTGATTTGTCGAATCTCGCGTTAATTTGATAGTTTGATATTTGTGTATATTTTAACGAATCAAATTTTGGCGCTATTGCCGGGAGGTGTGTTGCGACAATATCGTGAAGTTTTTACGATTAGTGACTTGAAGATCCTTCCCGTGAAGTTACTGCGTTTTCATAAAATCCAAAAATACAAAAATATTTTCTCGTTCCTCTTATCCATATAATTCTATTTCTCTTACCCTCTTTGCCGTTTAATTCTATTCTTAGATCCTCCTCTACCATTTGATTCTATTTCTTTAACCTCTACATGTTTAATTCTCATGGCGGCGATCGATTATCGTCGTTGTTTTCATTGCAAAGGGCGTATGGAAGAGGATCAAGTTTATTGTCTCAATCATGAATGTGTATGTGGCGATGTGGTAGGGGTGGTGCAAGCAAATATTGCTATTGGTGCGACTAGCCGATAAAAACTCTCTCGATGATTCTCCAAGTTTTTCCGACCACCCGCCACAACCGAGATTTGTTCATCATTTCGAGCCTAAACCGTCTAGATTTGATCCAAATCTTTCGCGATTTCTGTTAAGGTTAAGAAAAGAGCAAGAACCGGAGACCAAACTAAGTGGTGGAAATTGCTAGCTCGAGCACACCACTTGTCCCACCTCCGGAGTTTTCAAAACCTTTCTCGGACGAAATCATGTACATGCTTCAAAATTGCTTAAATGAATTTCGTCAAATTTCAACTTCGGAAATACCGCTTTACCTAACATTTGTGATGTTGTTGAGCCTCGATTCCTACTCCGTGCCGAGATACTTCGTTCGATCAAGAGTATTGCTACGGTTGCGGAGACGTATTCTGAAAGGTTTCGTTGTTTCAAATGTATGTGCGAGTGGTGTGAAACTATCTTATTGATGGATGTTGTTTGATTTGCGCCGAGAATTCATTAAACTTATGATTCTAACCGAACTCTTTCAATTATCCTCAAAACAATTTCAACTACCCTCCGCGTAATGTATACGAACCACAACCGTACTATCATCATTTCGGTGATTCATCGTTTCAAAGTTTCTCTCCTCAATACCCTCATTGTGCTAAGTGTGGGGTCCTCATTTTGATTATCAATGTTCATGGAATCAAAACTATGGACATGATCCTTGTTATAACACTTCCGCTTTGACAACATCCAACCCCCACAACTCCGTCATTGATCAATTTCTCAGATAATCCTTGAAGAACTTTCCAAGAACAAGCAATTTGCAACGAAGATATCTGGCCGATGAGCGAGCGGCTCAAAAGCTTCTCCTATTTAACGAAGTCGCCACGGCGTTTTCTATTTAACGAAGCTTGCCGCCTAGATGGCGAGGATGAGGAAGATTGGGAGACGAAAAGGACAAGGTGCATATCTCAAACCCACAAAGTACCGCACATGTCCACTCTCAGCCTCATATTGCCTACCTACCATAGAACCTTCGGATAACCTTTAATGGGGACGAGCATCTTAGCACTATTCCGAATGGAACCGCCTTGTGTTGAGAACCTTGTCCCAACCCCAAGTGAGTCCGAGGATATATGTGATGAGCCTCTCGATGATGATTCTTCTCCCACCCCAAAACTATTCTTGAGATGACCTCAGGAGTCCGAAAATGATTATACGCCGTTTGATGATTCTTTATCGTGTGGAGACATCGAGTATGTTGAGGAGATGCCTTCCGAGCTCGTCTACTGGAAGAAGTGAGAGATGTTGATCCCGATGATCTTGATATGGACACCGATTTTGAAACGGATGATGAAGATATTCTTGTTGTGTCCAGAAGCCTTTTGCTACGACATTCACTAATCCTCTGTTTGACTTTTGATTTCGAATTCACTCTAGTTTGGATAATCCCATCTTTGACATTCGAGAATGAGGATAGTGACTTGTACCTCGCTTCATCTCCTCTTTACCCAAGATAAGAATAGTGGCAATCCCACTCGACGGAGACCTTCTCGAGGAGTTCTCCGATGAACTCGCTCTTATTGATCATTCTCCACCGGAGATGATGATGCTCACTCGACTTTGAAGCCGACCTTACTGAATTGGAAAATCTTCTTTACAATTGGTCTTCCGATAATTAAATCAAGTGATACTCGTATTGAGGAGGTCGAATTTCTTTCTCCGGATGACTCGATACCTTCGGGTTTCGAGTGACGATTATGGCTTAGGTCCATCATCCACTCGTCACCGCTAAACCGCCGGATGATGGAACCTCTTCTAAGCCCGATACGGATGATTACATTACATACGGTGGTGGATAAGATTTCAACATTCGCTCAATGTTCCTCAATCTAATCTTTACCCACCCATCTCACCCGTTGTCATGTCATTGACACTTTACCTTATCCTCCCATTTCTTCTCCATGTCTTAACTCCTACGGGAGTGAAGATACCATCTTTGACCCCGCATTTCTCTCTTGGCGGTTATATCTCATCGGAGGAACTTTCAACACATTCACTGCTTATCCAAACCACTTGAATGAAAGTCCGATGGAGATTGTTTCTTCCACTTTGCTTCCCATGAACAAATAAATTGGGTCGAGTCAAGCTAGCGACTCGGCTAACAAAACAAGAGTATAACATGGGTTTTCACCGTGTGTACCACCCTAGTGTGGGGAGTTGCCCCATTGTTGTATAAAGTTTCTATAAAAAAAAAAAAAAAAAAAAAATTCGGATAATGGCCGTAGTATTTCCCTTTTTACGTTCTATGTTTCGCATAACTTGCGGTACTTTGAATATTGAGGGCAATATTCATTTCTAGTGTGGAGGGAATTTCACGAATTTTATCATGCAATTATACCACCTAATTCCCATTTTGGCCAAATTTTTTTATGGTTATCATCCGCCATGTCTAATAAACAAAAGGATTGGCTAATCCAGAGCAAACGGCTCTTGGTAAAGATATCTCAAATCCGTTGACGGCTTGCAATTTGCCCAAAATTGTATGGTGTTCATTCACCATATCTTTAATTAGTGAAGAGTTTGCTAGCCCGCAAGTTTATGGCTTGTGGTAAAGGCGGTTGGAAAACCATAATTGGTAATCGACTCACCAAAGATATTTTATCTAAGAGTTGGCTAGTCCGAGCAAACGGCTTCGTAAAGACAAATCAAATCCGTTGGAAGTCGGTGGTTTGCTCAAAATCATATGGTTATCATGTACCATAGTTCTTACTGAACTAAAACATTGGCTACTCTAAGTAATGGCTTTTGGTAAAGAGATTCAAATCCATTAAGTTTTCTCAAAAGATTGCTAGGGACTAGCAATTGCCTAGTGGGGGAATTTGATAAGTGCTTATTCACTCATCGCTTTTACCGCCTAAGACCTAAAAATGACTAAAACACCCAAATACGATCAAATTATGTTAAAAATATCCTCTGAGTGTGTTTTATGTCTTGCAGTACAAAAGGATGGAAAACAGCGAAACGAGCAAACCGAGCCGAAATCGAGAAAAAGTGCTTTGCAGATGAGCTGGAGTGGATTTTCTACATTTTAGAGCCGGGACATGTTTTGAATGAGTGGAAAACAACTTAAAACCTAACCCGAAACCAAAATTTCCAAATTACCTTCCCGATACCCAAATATCCATTTTACCCGCAAAAACCAAAAAAAATCCAACAAAATACCATTTCACCTTTTAAAAGAAAACTCATTTTTTCCTTAAAACCAATTTTAGTTAAAAAAAAAAAAAAAAAAAAAAAAAGCCATTTTACATCTAAAACCTTTTCAATAAGATAATCCACCCATCTTATTACCTTCTCCCTTTATCCAAAACCAAAATCACAAACCCGTAAAACCCAATCTTCCTCTTGGCGCCAAAGTCTTTTTGTTCCTCTTCTCAATGTCCCCTGCCTCTCCCATTTACCTGTGCAAGCTTCACATGCCTACCTATGGTTTCTCCCATCTCTTCACATGGCTTTAGCCACGTTGGCAATCCACACCTCAAAATCCCCATCAATGGCTCATGTTATCTCCGAGTTACACCTAACCGCTCAATGGTCGATCAAACTCAAGCACACAATGATGTTTTTGCTTGGTTCATCTCACAAAGAAAGCACAAATACAAGAGACAAGAAGCGTAAGTCAAATTGTTTAGTTTAGTATAAATAGGCATTTTAGGGTTTATGTAAAGACTAGTCTAGAATCTTTATGTTCTAGCTCATTTTGATTTCAATGTCATTTTAATTTACATGTAATCCTCAATTTCGCTTAGTTCAATCTCGCTTTAAATTCCATTGCCTTTTAAAGTTTATGCGGTCTTAGTTTTCATGTTCTAAATTTCATCAAGGTATTGTTAGAAGTAGGTTACAAGTTGTTCAAACTCATTTTGGGTCTTAGTTAATATTGCAAAGTAAATTTTCTCAAGTACCATAAGCTCTCGCCTAAAAATGCTTTTCAATTTCCTAAAGTGTGTTTGATAAGTTGGTTGGTGGGTCAAAATTCATTTTTGACCCACTTTGAGTCTTGCATTAGGAAAGTTTAGAGTAACTTTTAAGTTTGCCATTTGATTTTGTGTGCAAACAAGCCTTGGAAAGAATCAAAATTATTTTTTGGTTCTTTGCTATTCGGAACAAACCAATCCGTCCATTTTCAATCTCAACTCTAGATAGGTTAGACTTAGGATTAAGGTTTGATTACGATTTTATATGAAGTTAGAAGTAAGAACTTGGTGTTTCTAGACTTAGTTGGGATTTTAGAGCTTGATTTCTTGCCTATTTTTACCCTTCAATAGGCCCTAGTGAAATGCTTTGCTCCGATTCAAGAAATTAGGATCAATCTTGTTGAGCTCAATAGCTTATTTTATTACTTATTGGGGTGCCCTAGATAGTGGCCACTAGTTCTCAACTTGTGGATTAGCCTTTTGAAGGCTTTTGAACGCTTCTACTAGCCTAGTGCTACCTTTCTCTCTCGATCACTAACCATAACTTTGTCCCATTTTCCGGGCTTCTCATTAATGATTTTCAACTTATTTGAACTTTCTTAGGTTCCATTTTGCATAAATAGTTTAGGTATTATTTGTTACTGACTTATTAGAAGCTTCTTTGAGTTTTCTATTGCTATTTTCTTTTCCATTTATTGCTTTAGGATCTTCCTTAGTTTTTACAAACTTGTTTATGCTCCCTTTACTGACTAAGTTTTGTAGTTTATTTTAGTTTATTTTGTGTTTTAGATTACAAATTTGTACTCAATATTCTCATTAGTAGCCTTGCATTACTTTCCATTTACTTCATTTGTGCTTAAAAGTGTCAAAAGGGTGTTTGGTTGTCCGTGTCGAATCGCATACTTTTGAGTCGCTTTCTACTGATTTATTAATAAGTTTTCGTAAACTCTTCAAACTGATTGCCTTTTGACTCCCAAAAAGAAAAGAAAAAAAAAAAAAAAAATTAAGCGAAGAATGAGTGCAAGCGCCAGATTCGAACTCGACCTTCTGCATGACCCTCCCACGCCAAATACCAACATACATCTTCCATCCGAGCTAGCACTGTGTTGTGTCATTATTCACCCTCTTTAATATTTAATATGCATTTGTCATTTTTAGCTTATTATTCCATTTGTTTAGCTTATTAGGAGCTTTTCCCCTTTAGTTTTTTTTGTGTCCACTTAATTTTATTAAATTATAATTAGTTCAAGATAGTTTTCAAAAAAAAAAAAAAAAAATTGTAGAATTTTGTAAAATCGTTTAGTATTTTTTTTAACTTAATTTAGTTTTAATCTTATTTAATTCATAGTAAATATTTTAAAAGTCAAAAATATTCCGCTTTTTTCTAAAATTATTTTAGTCATTTAGGATGTAGGAAAATTAGTTTCAGATTCAGAGGACTTAAATTGCATAATTTTCACATTTATGGCTCGGTTTGTTTTCCTGCTTTAGCGTTTTTGCATTTTAGCACCCTAGGATGTAATTTAGTGTTGTTTTATTGTTTATTAGGCTTAGTCGTAGTTTATTTAGTGTTTTTTAGTTTTACATGCTTTATTTTCATTTTCGCTTCTTTATTTTGTAGAATACGAATCACAATCCCAAAATTCATTTAACCAATTCAAGTCCTTAATCACGAAACTCAACGATTCCGCTAATTTCGCACCTCGTTGGGACACGACCCGGAAATCTTTCCGGTATCACTTTATTCACATTCGTGATTTTTGGCACGTTAACTCTTTCCTAAAAGGTTGATTTGTCGAATCTCGTTAATTTGATAGTTTGATATTTGTGTATATTTTAACGAATCACTAAGAACCTAGTTCCATTACTATGGAGGAACTACTACCTTCACGACACAACACCTAATCTCAAAGAGATCTACTCCTTGTTACAACACCATCAAGGATATCACCATCCTTGTAAATAAACAAATACTTATATGTATAACGATGCACCTCATCGATTATCGACCCACGATTCTTCCCACTTGTAATAATACTTTGTATATAAACCTTTATTTAAAACTTTTATTAATAAAACTTTATTTAAAAAGTATTATAAAAGCGCTTTTCAGCTTTTCGAGTTGATATCTTTGTATCTCTCTCTAAAGATTTTAGATCTAGGTTTTAGATCTAACAAGTATGAACTCTGTTAGATCATTGTGGTATCCGATGTTGTGCGTGATCTCGCGGTATCTCGATGTTGTTTCTGCTGAGTATTTTTGTGGTGATGTTTTGCGTGATATGCGCTTTGACATCGGATGGTAAAGTGCGCTTATCTCACTTTGCAACTTTAATGAAACTTCTTTTTGGTGCCTATGCATTTTCATTATCGGATGGTAAAGTGTAGTTTTATCTCACTTTGCAACTTTAAATGAAATTATAGATTTAAAAAGAGAGTCAATGATGATTTTATAAAAAAAAAAACTTAAGAGTTGCAGAATAGAAATGAATGAAGCCAGCAGTTTTATCTCACTTTAACATTCATATTTGCGCCAACATGATTGTTTATATCTTATAAAGAGCTAATAACTGAATTTCACCTCAGGTGCTAAATATGAACCGTAGTACTGTTTGGCATCGCTTGTGTTGTTGGTTGCGCTCGCTTGTCTGCGTCACATGCTGTTGTTGTAGTCTTTCACAGCCGGTGGTGTTGTCACGCTTCTGACCTGATTACGGGGTGCACAAGGCTGCGTAGATTTGTGTAGTTTGTGTTGTAGCTTTGTTGGTGTCAGGTGTACAAGATGTTGCTTTCATGTGGCATTATAAGCATGCTATTGCAATACTCCTGAGAATCTTAGTTACGAACTTTCGCGTTTTAATCCTACTTACCATCTATGCTGAAACGTAACTTGTGTAATATTGTTGAACCTATGGAGGCTCAGGCCTTGTGCGGCTGAGACTCGGAGACTTGTGCGCTTGAGACTGTGCAACATGACTTGTGCAATTTTGACCATGGTAGACACAAGGCAACTCCTCGCGAACTAGTGACTTTGTGCCCTCGTGAAATTGACTTTGTGTGCTGCGACTTAAAATCTCCGAGGCGATGATGAACTCAAAACCGATCGACTAAGTGAGATCAAATCACTTTAAATATCTGTTCGAGCTCAAAATTCTCCGGCGATGATGATTTTTGAGCCAAAATTTTTCCGAGTCATGACGAAACCGACGATCGGCAGTCGGTATAAAAATCTCACTTGAAACCTTCGAACTGAGCCTAAAAAATTTTCCGACATTTTTAAGTTTTAAACCGACACACAAAAAGAAAAAACTTAAAAAAGTTATAAAACTTGTAAAAAAAAAAAAAAAAAAAAAAAAAAACTTGTAAAAGTAAAAAACAAAGTGATACAAACACAACACAAAACACCCCAAGAAGACCCCCACCACCCCACCTTATAATATTTTAAGACTAAACTCAGCGATCCAACGACGCTGAGAGAAAAAACCAAAACACCCTATTATATTTATATGCATTTACTACAAGAGCCTTATTTTTATTTGAAAAGTGACAATAGACCTAAAAAACAAGAACAATTTACTCTTTTAAAAAATCTAATTACAGTTATAACGCTTTATCTTATGTCCTACAAGATAAGTTAAATATTATCATCATTCAACTAAAGTTGAAGATGATGAATATTACAAGTAACAATCCAAATTATTCGTGCAAAAATGCCAACATGACACGCTTTGGTGAAATCTATACTTTGATGTTTTAAAAATAAGTTGGTCCGCTTGACTTTTTATTCAAACTAATTCAACTTTGATCTTAAATATATTTTTACGTTATATAATACTTCAAGAAATTTATACCTGAAAATAACTTAAAACACCAATTCATTCATATATTCGACATCAAGAATATATCACAAAAAATAGTTAATGTCAAATTGAAAAGCTCAATTAAAAGTTAAACCTGACACTTATTTTAAGCATTTGAGCTAATATCTCAAACACAAAGATTAAAAAACCACAATATTTGTCTAATTTTATCTCAAAATACATTCTAAACTTACTGTCGCAAGTAAGCCAGAAACCCTCCAAAGACTAAAAGGCCATCCAACACCTTATAGCAAGCACCACGACAATGATACACACTGACATAACTAACTTAATCACATTTGTGATATGAATGCATTAGGATCTGGACGCTCGTACTCGTCAAAATATTATGTGTCACCTGACTGTCAAGGGATAATCAATCGATAAACCATTTTAACCGAGCATAGACTAAAAGTTAGCTTTATATTTATATTTTTAAATGACATTTAAGGATCTATATAAATTCCATAGATTTTGGTTTTTCATTTTAACAAGTTTTATTACACCATTATACAAAGTTTTGAGGGTTTATTAATTACTTAGTATTTATTTTCTTCATCTAAACCTAACACATTTAAAAATTATCTAAACATATATTTTTAGTTATCGTTACTTAAAATCAGCAAAACATACATATTATAGGAAACACATATGTACAAATGAATCAAATAATCTCACAAGCTTAAACTTTAAACGACACAATTGTAGTATTCAGAATGGGTCGTTTATGAATTCGACACCATCCCCATTCTCAAGTTCAATAGTTATTACCATCCCATCCCTGCCCCCGCTGGGGTCAAGAGCCCCATCCTCGTCTCCGATTGAATCGAGGATCCTAAATTTTAATCGCGATTTTCCTCACACTATTGGCATATGTAATATATTTAAATGTGCAACCATATTAACATCAATCAAAATTATTCATCAAAGTAAATTCAAACATTCACACAAAATATAATAAAGAGTATTTGACTTATCGTATGATTTAAAACCAAATACG
This sequence comes from Chrysanthemum lavandulifolium, assembly GCA_022545495.1. Classification (NCBI taxonomy): domain Eukaryota; kingdom Viridiplantae; phylum Streptophyta; class Magnoliopsida; order Asterales; family Asteraceae; genus Chrysanthemum; species Chrysanthemum lavandulifolium. The sequence goes on along the minus strand of CM040241.1, from coordinate 82,279,270 downwards.
ACAAGGAAACCATCCTATTATTTAATGTTGAAAGATTTCAATTAAATATAGTTACCAAGAATAAAGATCAACAACACTTTGTTTAAAATTTGAAGATTATTTTAAAAGATTTATATTAATCAGAATTGACAAGATTTCAAATATTATATACATACAATTTGTATTTATAGAAAAGATATTCGGGATGCGTTTCGACGGAAGGTTCGGGGACCCATGGTATTACCATCCCCGCCTCCATACCCGCCAAGATCTTATCCTCACCCCATCCCCATACCCTATCAACTGAGGATTACCCGTCAAACGTCGATCGGATTCTCCTGAATTCTGTGTTTTTGCCATCTCATTACAATAACAAGGGGAACACACCAAATATGCATTTGGAGATGAAAATTGGACATATAGTGTGTGCCCTTTTCTTTTCTTGAAATGTGATTACTCCGTAAAATAAAATAAATTAACAAGAAAAAATAACAAATTTATTACATTAATGTTTTGAACATCGATGATAAATAAAAAAACTTGAGAAAATTAATACGCTACTTATAAATTATTGATTAAATCATTTTTAATTTTATGTTGAGAAAATAAGTGGTTGCTTTGGAATTTTGGAACGTATATAGCAAAGTTCAAGAATTGTTTATGAAAATTTAAAAAGGATGAAGGACATCATATGTAATATTAATCTTTAAATTTTTTCTTTTTATGTGATTTATATCTGCGTGTAATAGCGACAAAATAGTTCGCCCATATATTTTAGCTGAAAAGTTATTTGACCGGTTCACATAAGACAAAACCTTATTCCTTCTTTTCATTGGAACCATTAACAACAAAAAAAAAAAAAAAAAAAAAAAAAAAAAAAGAAGGAAGTTTCTACTTTCTCAAATCTAGTATATCATTACCCATTCGACCCATCACATCACTCATTCGACCGCTCTTCTTCCATCATTACCCATTCGACCCATCCCATCCACCCATTTCGACCCGCTCTTCACCAAATACATTTTACAACATCACCTATTAGTGTTGTATTTATAATTTTCTAACTCAGAGGACCAAAACTCTAAATTTTTACCCAAACAAACCAAAACCGAGAGGACTGGGTTGTAATTGTCACGCCTATAAAATGTCTGAGGGATACCACTAATAACGCTAGCATTGTAAACCGCTTACAAGCTTCGCTCATGGATAGCGAGTTGATTATGCGTTTCATTCAAAGTTGTTAGATCATAAGATATTTTCTTTTCGATTGGCACAATATTGTTGTAAGTAATTTTGTAGGGTCACAACAAGAAACGATTTTTTTATTTTGGTTTCAAGATTAGTGTCTAAAGCATTTCTACCTCATCGACTTAGGCTACTTCGTTTAAAATTGTCGCCCGAACTCTTCAGACATGTTAGTCTTGGCAAAAATATTCTCCCTGAACTAGAGATTGTAGTAATTATAACTTTGGCATCATTGGCCAAATTATCCGCATAACTCTCGACTAGTTGAATTGAACTTTAATAATATTGTTGCACTATTTGATAATGAGGCCATATAGTGAGATGTTTTTTTCTTCCTTGATTACTCCGGGTTGATGTTTTAGTCCTGCTGCTGATTTATTTTGCCTATGATAGTTTTATTGAGTAGAGTTTTAATAATAATGCTTAGATTTCTTAACTTATAGTCTATAAATAACTTTCATTCGGTCTTTGGTTTTGTTGCACGCTTAACTCTTGCAACGGTAAGAAAACATTATCATGTTCTTTCGGTTAACTAGTGCGTGGAAGTATGAACATTCCAAAATATTTTTCCAAGTAAAAACAAAAAGAAAATTATTATAAAACAAACACACACGGTGTCATCTAACTAGACACTATGTTAATACAACAAAGGTAAAAACGCTTATTTATATTTTACGATCTTCTAACGTTTGTCGATAACAAAAGTAAGATCATTTTAAGGAAACAAATAAAATACGTGAAATGGTTTGAACTAATAGTTTTCTAACATACTTTTACGCCACATAAAACACTAAAACAAGTATAAGTGATTTTATGATTTAGATACATATGTACAACAACTAGTGTTTACATATTAAGTCAATATACTTAAACTAAGTATACTAAATGGGTAAAACTAAGTGTATGCTAAATCAAGTAAACAAGTATATACTAAATGGGTAAATACTAGCAAATAGTTTTGACCCATGGTTTATATATACCACTAACCAAGTTCATTGTATCCTTAAGATACATTGTATCTAGAAAGAAAATGGATCAACCCACGACCCATGACCCATAAACCAAAAATACCCATGGGCAAAGAGAGCCACTACTGATCCCTAGTTGATACAATGGATCCTCGTGGTGGATCCGGGATCCGGAAATGAGGATTTTTCCTCTAAATAATGAGCCATTTCTTCATTATTTTCACCCTCTCTAACATACTTTCCCCTCGAGTTAACTATCACTAACCTTAGATCCAAGAGATCTATGTTTGTAGTTTGTCGCGCGATCTTTAGGTTCCTCTTAGCGCATCACCACCAAGTTTGAAAGCAAGCTCAAGTCCATGAGCTGCTGCTTCCTCATCATTGTAGTCCTCTTGTTGATGATCCTTTTCTTCTTCAAAGAAGTGTAGTGTTGAAGACATTAGAAAGATGTCTCAATGTCAAGATTTAAGATATTAGGAAGGATATTCATCATCTAGGATAAGCACTGCGGGTAGGTGCTAGAAGTCAAGATGCTGCATTAGTGCTGAAAGGCTGAAGGAAGACACATTAGTGAAAGGTGTCTTGTAGATCTAGTGCTGCATTAGTGAAAGGTGCCTTAGATGTACATTCGAGATGGCATGCGGTTTCATGTACTAGATAGACTAGCATTAGATCCAAGGATATTGATGTCCCTGATGATGTTGTGGAGGATCTCCTTTGGGATTAGTCGCCAGCGTGGTAGCAGTTCCTCCAATGCAATGGAATGGTGTTAGTCTAGTACTCCATTGTAGGCGACGCGGCGGCGAGTACTGGTTTGCGCGCTGGAAATTCCATCAGAGGATGAAGATTAGGTGCTAGGTAGCTGGGCCAGGAAAGAACCCGCATTAGCTTACGAAAGGTTGTTTAAGGCATGAGCTTCTCATCAGGAGATTGTGTAAGAGCTTACAAACTCTAAAGAGCGACCTGAGAGGTAGAAGGCGCTCTGAGACCTAAACCACTATAAATACTCGCGCCATGTTTTCAGGTTTACCTTATCTTTTCATTACATATCTTTATATGTTTATCAACTATCCACATAAATCAACAGATAAGTTTATCTAAACATGAAGAAAAGCTTATAAAACTATTCAACCCCTTCTAGTTTTCCACAATTGGCATCGAGCTCGCTACCAAGTTTCTTGAAGTATATTGTACTTTAAAACTCCGACGATCCATAGTTAATGAAAACTACAAAGAAGGTTTTTCATAAAACAAACACCATGTTTGTGGAAAACTGTATGGGGTTGAATAGTTTTACCAATTTAAACTTCCTAAATATTTAGATCGACTTATTTCAATCTATTTGTTGTTTGTTGGACGTTGATAGATATATAAACGGTAATGATAAAGAGGAAGTTTATCACCACGACACAAGTTATTTATAGTGGTTCGGCCAAGGACACCTTCCTTGCCCTACTCCACCCCAGTCACCTCACCGAGTTCAGAAGATACACCAATCTCTTACGGTGAGAAGCCTTCACAACATCGCTTAACTTTTTTCCCAGACAAAGCCAACACCGAGTTCTTTCACACCAAGGCTAACCACACCTAACACAACGCTTACCCTTTATACGGTGCTAGGCTAACAACCAGTTCTTTCACAATTCAGAACCAATCCTATCACAACGCGCATACCCTTTATTGTGTATAGGCTATGATGAGCGCTATTCACTCATCGCTTTTACCCGCCTTAAGACCTAAAATGACTAAAACACCCAAATACGATCAAATTATGTTAAAAATATCCTCTGAGTGTGTTTTATGTTCTGCAGTACAAAAGGATGGAAGAGCTTAAAACGAGCAAACCGAGTTTTAAATCAGAAAGTGCTTTATGATGGTTTAGAGTGGATTTTCTACATTTTAGAGCCCGGACATGTTTTGGAATGAGAGTGAAAAACAACTTAAAACCTAACCCGAAACCAAATTTCCAAATTACCCTTCCCGATACCCAAATATCCATTTTACCCAAGAAACCAAAAAAATCCAAAAATACCATTTCACCTTTAAAAGAAAACCTATTTTTCCTTAAAACCAATTTTAGTTAAAAAAAAAAAAAAAAAAAAAAAAAAAGCCATTTTACATCTAAAACCTTTTCAATAAGATAATCCACCATCTTATTACCTTCTCCCTTTTATCCAAAACCAAAAATCACAAACCAGAAACCCAATCTTCCTCTTGGCTAAAGTCTTTTTTGTTCTCTTCTCAATGTCCTGCTCTCCCATTTACCTGTGCAAGCTTCACATGCTACCCATGGTTTCTCCCATCTTCTCACACGGCTTCTAGCCACGCTGGCAATCCACACACCATCAATGGCTCATGTTATCTCCGTAGTTACACTAATCGCTCAATGGTCGATCAAACCTACACACAATGATGTTTTTGTTGTTCATCTCACAAAGAAAGCACAAATACAAGAGAAGAAGTTTAAGTCAAATTGTTTAGTTTAGTATAAATAGGCATTTTAGGGTTTATGTAAAGACTAGTCTAGAATCTTTATGTTCTAGCTCATTTTAATTTCAATGTCATTTTAATTTACATGTAATCCTCAATTTCAGCTTTAGTTCAATCTCGCTTTAAATTCCATTGCCTTTTAAAGTTTATGCAGCCTTAGTTTTCATGTTCTAAATTTCTCAAGGTATTGTTGTAAGTAGGTTAAGTTGTTCAAACTCATTTTGGGTCTTAGTTAATATTGCAAAGTAAATTTTCTCAAGCACCATAAGCCTCGCCAAAAATTGCTTAGCCCCTGGTGTGTTTGGATAAGTTGTTGGTGGGTCAAAATTCATTTTGACCCACTTTCAGTCTTGCATTAGAAAGTTTAGAGTAACTTTTAAGTTTGCCATTTGATTGTGTGCAAACAGTTTAGGAAAGAATCAAAATTATTTTTTTTGTTCTTTGCTATTCTCGAACAACAAATTAACCTGTCCCATTTTCAATCTCAACTCTAGATAGGTTAGACTTAGGATTAAGGTTTGATTCGATTTATATGAAGTTAGAAGTAAGAACTTGGTGTTTCTAGACTTAGTGGGATTTTAGAGCTTGATTTCTTGCCTATTTTACCCTTCAATAGGCCCCAGGGTCAAGTTTGCTTTCAACGATTCAAAGAAACCTAGATCAATCTTTGTTGAGCTCAATAGCTTATTTTATTACTTATTTGGGTGCTCAGATAGGGCCACTAGTTCTCAACTTATGGATTAGCCTTTTCAAGGCTTTTGAATGCCTCTACTACTAGTTACCTTTTCTCATTTCTCGACTACCAACCACCATTGTCCCATTTTTCCTCAGGCTTCTCATTAATGATTTTCAACTTATTTGAACTTTCTTAGGTTCCATTTTGCATAAATAGTTTAGGTATTATTTGTTACAATTTTATTGAAGCTTCTTTGAGTTTTTCTATTGCTATTTTCTTTCCATTTATTGCTTTAGGATCTTCCTTAGTACTTCTTGTAAATCTTGTTCATCATCCTACCAAGACTTGAACATTCCCTTAGTTTGTTTGAATTACTGATTCATTCTCAATCTCGGGAAGAGATCGTAATACTCTTGAGGTGGAAGATGAGAGCTTGGAAGACCATCCTCGGAGCTATTTGATGATGATGATGATGAAGGAGTTGGAGGTTTAGTTCTCTTGCCTTTAGTCTTAGCAACTCGAGCATCACTCGAAGGTACAAAGATGTGAGGATGAGTTCATAGTGAAGGTGCATCCCTTTTGGGGTTGGTGGAATTGGAGCGAAGTTTCTATAGAGACGGGTGAGAAGCATCCGTATGGAAGAACAACGGATCCTTGAGTTGGAATATCAATCATTCTCCTAGCTATGTAGTAGGCTAAGTTGAATGGTTGTCGAATTGGACAAGTTGTAGAGCATGTGGCAAAGACAAGCGTTTATGTGATCCCTATTCCTATGGTGCTAATGACATTTGCTCTAAGTAACTCCTCCCATTTCTTAAATTCGTGCTTAAGTTCATTTAGCTCCATTCCATATGGATCTCGGTCTACCTCTTTTCCCTTTCGGGTTACTCGGGTTGTATCCGTTTTGGGTTAAAAGGTGTTCACGGATGACATCCTTATCGGCCAAGCGGGTTAGATAGGGAGAAGTGCGGTCGTTGATTGCATCAAGGCGGTGAGTGACCACTTATCCGTGTGACACAAGTTCCTTGGTTGGGAATTCCTAGTACTCTAGCAAATTCACTTAAGGTGATGGTGTAGTCATTTTGGTTGATTCTAAAGCTAAGACAAAATTCATCATCATCTTCATCACTAAAATCGGTCACACTAGCATAGAATTCTAACACAAACCTAGGACAAATTGGTTCATCAATGTCAAGAAGACAATCGAATTGAATGGCGGCTAGTTCTTCATGAAGATTAGTGTGCTCAAGGAAGGATGGGTGAATCGTTCTACCCTCGTGGAAATACCTTGATTCTAGACCCCTAAATATTTCTACTTGTTCCTTGGTGAGTCCTTTGGTTTTGTGGTGTTTGGGAATGTAGTTAAGAGTGTCTTTGTGATCATAGAATCTTGGCTACCATGGTTATTCTAAGGACAAGAATTAACATGTTAAAAAAATGAAAATAAATTTTAACGTTTTTGATTCTAGTGTGTGCCTATATGAAAACAATTTGGAGTTCGGTTATCTCGACTCATTTTATGCACAAAATGGTTTTAGTGGAGTGTTTGGCAAATACCATGAGATAACCCAAATGCTCCTAACTCAATGTGGCTACATTTGAATATACCCGGAGTGCATATTAGTTATGCAATACCTTTAGTATTCAAGAGCATGCAAGTGATGAAAATTCTAAAGTTTCTATTTGTATTAGCAATGAAAAATGTTTTCCTACAAGTGAGAAGCTTTTCAAAACTTTTGACATGGGGTGTTTGGTTGTTTGAATAAGGCCTTATATTTATTATCTATCAATTAGTGGGAAACATGATTTGTTTATGCAATATGATAATGTAGTGCCTAATTTGAATGACTAGTTATGCAATTTGCCAATTGAATTCATATTTGGTATAAAAGCATACATAAAACCCCATGTAATGATTTGTGATAGTTTTGTGCATAAATAAGAATCCTAGACTCGAATTAAGAGATGAAATGTAGTTAGGATACTTACAATGATGTTATCTTGATGATTAGTGAGTGGAAGATGACAATAATGAGCTTGGTTTAAGTTTTACGTTTTGGTAAAGTGGGTTGTGAGGAAGAGGATGTTATGTATATAGTGTTTTGCTTACAGTAGACACCACGGACGAATGACACCAAATTTTGGTTCCGTCCGTGTTGTCGTTGGTGCCGTGGCTCTGATGCGATACAAGGCAAAATTGTTTTGGTTTGACTATTCTAATGTTTTAGGCTATGTTTATCCTACATGTTTGGTTCCATTAACCCTAAACCAAGTCTAAGAAGATTAAAGGTTCTCGTTTAAGAGGTTTAGTAAAGATGTCGGCAATGTTGTCTTGGAGGATACTTTCTCGATTGAAATGTTTCCTTTTGAACATTGTCGAAGAAAATGATAATGATTTCAATGTGCTTTGTACGAGCATGTTGAGCGGGATTCTTCTTGAGATCGATGGCTCCTTTGTTGTCATAAAGTATCACAATGTTGTTGAGATGAATTCGTAGTCTCTGAGAGCTTGCTTCATCCAAAGAGCTTGTTGACATGCTTTTGTGACAACCCGTACTTCGGGTCATTTCTCGACACAATTCATGCCTCATTATTTCAACATTTATAGTAAACTTGGTTTACTTGTTCCAAGTCGCGTAACCTTAAAGGTTTAGTGGCGAATTCATGATCATATCATCACGTACATTTCATATGGACTAAGATTAGTCTACATTCCATTGACATCATTTGCATCATATCAATTCATTCATGACATTTCATTTCACTTTATACGCGTAATTTTTATATTTAATAAACTTTATCGCGTGAGTTTTTATTTTGAATATTTAACCGTTACTTTCAAAAATGATCCGATGTATTTTAAACTTACATTTAGTTTATAAAAACTATATTTTTAGTTTTCCTAGTGTTTCAAATTTATTTGGTATATTAATCGTAAAGTTAAATTATTACGTGCGTTTTCTTAAAATTATCGATAATTATTTTATCACTCAATTCTTACAAGGAATGTATTTTACAATTTTCATTATCTCAATACATTCTATTTTGACTTATTAAAAACTTACTTGCACCAAAAATTCCCATTTACCTTTACTTGTACATATTTCCTACAATTCTTACACTTTCTTTACAAATTATACAAATATATACATATTTAAACATTTTAAAAAAAAAATAAATAAAATATCTTGTATCCCTCCCCCCTTGGCCGACCAAGGGGGAGGGTACTCATTTAATGTGGCATGGCTTTGTGATTGCTTAATATTTTACACAACTTAAAAGTCTTGCACTTCCATTATTTGTACATCTCATTTCATATTCATAAGTGTTAGAAGAAAAAAAAAGTTCTCTCCTTTGTTTCTTGCTCCATAACCGGCCACATAGGGGTTTCACCAAGGGATCAAAGATTTTTATCAAGTTCAAGCAAATCAATCTAGTATATACTCTATATAAGGTTTTGAAATAAAAACCAAGAGTATTTAGGCTAATCCTTGTTACTTACACCTCATCATATTCATTTGTAAGCAAGTTTCTTTCATTTTCATGTTTCCTTTTCATTTTCATATGTTTCTTTTCATTTTTGGAGCAAGTATGCATGATATGTGATTTATACCATTTTATTTCATGATTTTAGAGTTATTTATATACAATGGTCATCCTATAAATATTCCCATGGTATTCTTTGGTCTTGATGGTGATTAGGAACCCATGACACCCTAAGAAGGTGTATGGTAGGATTAGATTAGCTTTGGAGTTGATTTGAAGGGATTAGAATAGGTTTTGTCCGAGAAAACTATTTTCGGTAACTATATATTTATGTTCTGTCCTTATTTGAATTTCTGGAAAACCTACTGTTGGTACGACATTTTGGCCTTGATATTTAGAAAATATACTTTAAAAGCGAATCCGTGGCGCTTGAGCGGATAAAACGGACTTATAACGAAGAAGTTATGGATTTTTAAAGTTTGACGACGAAATAAAATGTTTTTCGAAATTTCAGCATGCAGTTTTAGTTTGTTCGGTCAAAAAGCGAGCCTTGAGCTTCACAAATTATTTCGACTAGTCAAAAATATATTAGTTTACTTGATACGAAGCTAAGGACATATTATACGTAGAAAGCGGATTTAAAGCGACAAAGATATGCGTTTTATAAACTTGCCGTAACTATTATTTTACGAAAATCTATATTATTTTACGATACAAGTATTTCATTAATTTAACGACCATGTTTGCGGTTGTTTTTAACCATGATGTGAAACTTTTTAGAACGAATTGTCTTCTAGTAAAATCAAGTTCATCGGCCATATTTTCAAAACAACAAGCTGTTTGTCAAGCGGAGTTATAGTAAATTAATTACGGATGTTCAAACTTGGCGAAACTCATTTTACGCACACAATTAGCAAAAATCACTATCTTTAACCCTTGATATCTTTATGATCGAGACCTTTTGACGAAAACTCTGAACTGAAACTTCTAGATATCGATACAAACTTTCCAAAACCGTCGAGTTTGTTCTCTAACGATCGACGTACACCATTTACGACTACTTTTCCGAAGCCATTTTGTTGATTTTAAGAAAATTCCGGCGACATTGTTTTGCGACGAAAATGGTAATTTCACCAAAATCATTATAAAACCATTGTAGGATGACATTTTGGCGTAAAACTTGTAAAGTGATTTTGAAGGGTCAAGGCGTCAAAAGAGTATTTTTCGACGACGAGTAATATTTTCAAAACGTAAATGGTATAAATAACATACTGAAATGCATGCATAACATTACATTGCAACTCATGACATATCATATCATTCGTAATAGGTCCCGGTTGACGATCACTTTATACCTCGGTGTACTCGCTTTTGCCATTATTCCGTTTACCAAGTGAGTTTTCATAGCCCGTTTACATGCTTTGATTATTTTCAAACCACGGGAGAATACATTGCACTACATTTTTTATGTACGATACCAAGTATGTTAAATTCATTACATTGCTTAAGTTACGCATTTGCCAATTTGAAAGTCCCTATTACACGAACATGAACCGTTAATCTTTGAGCGAGGATGAGTGGATAGATCTATCGAGGTGGCGCCTCCATCCGGGTTGGTGAATCCCAACCAGCAAACGGATGCATTTCATTTGATAACATTACGGAGTTGTCGGCAAACACTGCGGGGGCATACATTATTGAGGCAGTCTAGTTTGGGGTCATGGGCTTAGAGCAATTGTAACATTATTTTACGTGACTTGATTGTCATGCGGTCTATACTTGTGTAGTCGTATAAAACATTTACATAAACCTATGATTTCTCACCAACATTATTGTTGACCTTTTTAGCAATGTATTTTCGAGTGGCGAGGCATTATCATCATGACATGGTTTAGGGACCTACATTTTGAGTCATGGCGTCGACTTACATTATGTACATTATGGCACTTCATTTCAAAACATCGTTTGGATTTGTAACATATTTGTATTTCCGCAAACTTTGTAAACCTTTTGGGACCGATGTTGTACTACGATTGTTTTGTGAAATATCCAACGATGTGTTTTTAAAGCGACACTTTAGGTCGTTCAAATATAAGCTGTGATGTGGTGCTATGACGGTTGATCCCCGAGAATTCCATTCGGCGCAAAACAGTAAATTGGGGTGTGTGATTGGTACGAGCTACGATTATAGAGAACTAGTTGCATCATTGACCCTAGACTATAGCTACATTATCATAGCATCTCATCATTTCATCATTGTACATATTCACTTTTCATGCGGATTCACTTACACTTTATTCGAGATTATTTACTTTTATTTCACATCGGTTGTCACAGACATGTCTTGATTCTCACCCTATCACCATATCATCGGACTCTAGCTCGGATGATGTTCCGATAACCCCATCATGGATGATGTTGCATCACATTCCGAGATCGTATCTTCCATTGGATCTCTGCAGCCTTCCCACTAGTCATGACCGACACCGAGACCGAACCTTCGAGGAGGCGAAGTCGCACCACCTCATATTAGCCTAGCTCATAACCCGATACACCTACCACCATCACCACTTGCCTGCACCATCATCACCATCTTCATCATATTTTCTTAGGGATCCTTTACCTCGGCGGACTTGCCACCAAAAGCGTGCTCGTTTCGATATCCACACACCACCATCCACCGAGCCCGAGCCACATACTAGGTTCGTGTTAGAGAGAGTTCTAGGCATTACGCACGACAGCCTTCTACCGAGGCATTAGGGCCGTATTGATGCTCGCAGATCCAGTTGATAGTTTGACACGACAGTTGGAGGAACTGTCGGTGAGATTGGATTGAGCCCATTCTTTGAGGAGGTTGAGGGTTTAGTGCTAGGCGTGGTTTCGATAGACTTAGCTTATCGAGTATCCGCATAGGCAGATAGAGGGACCAAGGCGTATAGATGAGTTGAGGCGGAGATGCCCGAGTTGTATGACAGAGCCGAGATGACTCGGGATGAGTTCTGAGTCGATCGGGGAGTTAGCTTTAGCTCGTGAGAGCATTGTTACTTTGCGGTCGATTAGTGAGATGAGGAGTTTGATTGCTAGTTTGACTACTCGGTTCGTGATCTCCGAGGATCGAGCCGTGAGCACCATGAGGTGCCTTATGTAGACTTGTATTATGTATAGTTTTGACCATTATTATCCTAGTCACGAGGTGTGTGGCGTAGTTTAAAGAACTTGTTGTCTTTTGGTTGTTGTACAAACAAATATATCAAGTATTGACTCTACTATGTAGGAATGGTTTTATTATGTATGATATCGGTCCATGTAGGCGAAATTTTCATGTATATTATCCACGTGTGTTGTGATTATATTTGTGATATTTCGTTATTGTTCCGTTGTGATTCCATTTATCTTTATGCATGTTGTGGTTGTGGATATATTTGTATGATGGTTGTTTCTACTTACGAGTTCTCATGATTGTTTCATCTTGTGATTTTGAAGAGTTATGGCAATCAAGAAAGCTACAGTTGAAATGACCCAAGCTGACAATTCAAAAGTTGGTGAGCGATAGCATTGCTAATGCTCTAAGAGTCGAAAGGAAGCGATGCATTTCTGCTCTTTCTTTGAAGCCCAAGGCTTACTCTTTACTCTGGAAATGCCGGAGGATCTGGGGTTAAGAAATGTTCGTACAAAGATTTCAAAAGTGGCGAACCCACCAAGTTTTGAGGTACCGAGGAGCTACTGACCATGGTGCGATGGTTTGAAAAGTTGGAGTCGTGTTTTTGCTTTAATCGTCGGATGATAGTAAGGTTAAGTATACTCTAGTACTTTACTCGATGGAGCGTTGTCATGGTGGAATTCATACGCTCAACCGATTGGTATGGAGAATGCTTTTAAGCTTACGTGGGAGGAATTTAAGGGCTTGGTGACTAAGAAGTTTTGTCCTCGAACAGAAGTGAAAAAGTTGGAGACGGAGTTCTATGAATTGGTCACGATTGGGTATGATATTGACACCTACATTCGGAGATTCCAGGAATTAGCCGCGTTATGCCCGTCGATGGTTTCTGATAACGAGAAATTGCTAGAGGCTTTTATCGGGGGACTTCGAGGTGATTCAAGGAGGCGTGACATCTTTTGATCCACAAACAATTGAGGAAGCTATTCGGTGACTCGAAGTTGATGGCACAAGTGGTGAAGAGGGTAAGTACACCAACACTAACCGAAACAACAACAACAACCCCAACAACCGTTTCAACAACAATAACCGAGCCAACTACAACAACAACAATAGCAACAACGACAGAAGCGGAAGTGGGACAACACTAGGGGCAGAAATGCTACTCAACAACCACCCAAGAGGCAAGAGGTTGCTAAGGTTTATCTTTGGGTCAAAAGGACGGAAAAGGATATTCGGGTTTTGCGAAGTGTAATAGGTGTTTGAGTCATCATAATCCGGTCGATGTCACGATCCATGTGAAAATTGCAAGAAAGTTGGTCACCGTACTAGAGATTGCAAGTCGCCACAAGTTACATGTTTTGGTTGCGGGAAGCTGGACACTACAAGAAGGATTGTAAGAAGGAAAGAATCAAGGAATCCGAATCAAGGAGGTATGGCACAAGGAAGGGTTTATGTCATTGGAGGCGGAGAAGATAAGGAGGACCGAATGTCATCACGGGTATGCGTTCCTTCTCAATAATCGTTATGCTTGATTTTATTTGATTCGGGTGCCGATAAAAGTTTTGTGTCCTTTGCATTTGCACCTTTGCTCAACATTAAACCAACTACACTAGACATTTCATACAACGTCGAATTAGCTAATGGTAGCGTAGTTACCACCAACACCATTGTCGCGGTTGCACATTTAATTTTCTTAATCATCCGCTTCAACATAGACCTCATGCCCGTAGAGCTTGGTAGTTTTGACGTCGTCATCGGCATGGATTGGTTATCTAAGCATCGTGCAAAGATCATTTGTGACGAGAAAGTTGTTCATCTTCCTACAACGGCGAAACTTTGATTATTCGTGGGGAGCAGTGGAACTAGACTTAGTATCATATCGTGCATCAAAGCGGAGAAGTACATAAAGAAAGGTTGTCTTGCTTTCTTAGCCCATGTAACCGAGAAAAGTCGGAGGAGAGCGACTTGAAGATGTACCTATTGTCCGTGAATTTTTCGAAGTTTTCCGAGGATTTACGGGACTTCCACCGCGTCAAGTAGAGTTTCAAATTGACTTAGTGCGGAGCTGCACCGATTGCGCGAGCACCATACCGTTTAGCGCCATCCGAAATGCAAGAGTTGTCTAATCAATTGCAAGAACTTCTAGACAAAGGATTCATTAGGCCGAGTTCCTGCCTGGGAGCACCGGTCTTGTTTGTGAAGAAGAAAGATGGATCCTTCCGAATGTGCATAGATTATAGAGTTGAACAAGTTAACGGTGAAGAATCGTTACCCACTCCCGAGAATCGACGATTTATTCGATCGGTTGCAAGGTTCTAGTATTTATTCCAAGATTGATCTCCGTCGGGTTATCACCAACTTGAGTTCGGGAAGAGGATATTCTAAAGCGACATTTAGAACACGTTACGGTCATTACGAGTTTCAAGTGATGCCGTTTGGATTGACTAATGCACCGCGGTATTCATGGATCTCATGAATAGAGTTTGTAAACCGTATTTGGACAAGTTTGTTATTATGTTCATCGATGACATCTTGATCTACTCCAAGAGCAAAGAAGAGCACGAAGAGCATTTAAGGGCGATTTAAGGCTACTCAAGAATGAGAAGTTGTATGCCAAATTTTGATGTGATTTTGGAACCACAAAGTGCAATTTCTTGGTCACATCATTGATAGTCAAGGACTACAAGTTGATCCCGCAAAGATTGAAGCCGTGAAAGATTGGGCTACTCCAACCAATCCTCTGAAATTCGACAATTTCTAGGACTAGCCGGGTATTACCGAAGGTTTATCGAAGGTTTTTCGAAGATAGCAAGACCTTTGACCAAGTTGACACAGAAAAACAAGAAATGCAGTGGGGAAAGAAACAAGAAGTTGCTTTTCGGTTGTTGAAGCAAAAACTTTGCGGTGCGTAATTTTGGCACTACCCGAAGGCATTGAGAACTTTGTTGTATATTGCGACGCTTAGCATAAAGGACTTGGGGCTGTTTTAATGCAAAGCGAGAAGGTGATAGCGTATGCTTCTCGACAACTTAAGACTCATGAGAAGAATTACACCACTCATGATCTCGAGTTAGGAGCCGTAGTTTTCGCACTCAAGATTTGGAGACACTACCTCTGGTACAAAGTGCACGGTGTTTACGGACCACAAGAGTTTGCAATATATTCTTGATCAAAAGGAACTTAATATGAGGCAACGTCGTTGGTTGGAGTTACTCGGCGACTATGATTGTGAAATCAAGTATCACCCGGGAAAAGCCAATGTTGTGGCGATGCTCTTAGTCGGAAGAGGCCTAAACCTTTAAGAGTTCGATCATTGGGAATGACGATTATTTCTCCTTTACCATCGAAAATCCAAGAAGCACAAGTCGAGGCACTCAAGGAAGAAAACCGACCAAGTGAAAAGCTTTATGGTATGCCGAGGCGCAAATGGTTTTGTAAAGAGAGCGGATGGAGTACTATGTTTCAAAGATAGAATGTGGGTTCCATTATGCGGTGAATCGAGAATTGATTATGCATGAGTCGCATAAGTCAAAGTATTCTATTCATCGAGGATCGGATAAGATGTATCAAGATCTTAAAGCTTTATTGATGGCCGAACATGAAAGCGAAATTGCCACGTCGTTAGCAAATGCCTTACGCTCTAAGGTGAAAGTCGAATATCGAAGCCTTGGGTTTACTCCAACAACGGAAATTCCTCAATGGAAATGGGAGCGATTACGATGGACTTTGTTCGAAACTTCCTAAGACATCGGGAGGTTCTGACGCTATTTGGGTAATTGTTGATCGCCTTACCAAGTCGACCCATTTCATACCGATTAGATAGACTTATTCCATGGAGCAACTCACTAGACTTTATGTCAAGGAAATAGTCTCGAGGCACGGAGCACCAATTTCTATCATTTCAAGCAGAGATAGTCGATTCACTTCAAACTTACGGAATTCATTGCAAGATTCGTTCGAACAGTTAGAGATGAGCACGACATATCACCCACAAACCGACGGTCAAAGTGAAAGGACCATTCAAACATTAGAAGACATCTTTGAGGGCATGTGTAATTGATTTTGGAAATGGTTGGGCTAACCATTTGCCATTGATTGAATTCTCGTACAACAATAGTTATCACACGATTATAAAGATGGCACCATTCGAGGCACTCTATGGTGAAAGTGCCGATCACTGTTTGTTGGGCAGTAGGAGGCCGACAACTCACTGGTCCGGAAATGGTGCGGAAACCACGGAAAGATAGTTCAAATTCGTGATAGACTCGGAAGCGCCGGTCGATGAGAAAAGTTATATGCGGATGTTAGGCGCAAGGATTTGGAATTCAAGTGGGTGACAAAGTTATGTTGAAAGTATCGCCTTGGAAGGCGTGAGTACGATTTGGAAGCGGAAAGTTGAACCCGAGATACATTGGACCATTCAAGATTTTGAGCCGAGTTGGTCCGGTAGCTTATCGACTTGATCTTCCACGAACTTCGATCATGTGCACAACACGTTTCACGTTTCAAACCGAAGAAGTGTCTTTCGGACGAATCGCTCGTTATTCCATTGGACGAAGTTCAACGGCGACAAACTCAACTTTGTGGAGGAACTGTAGAAATTATGGACCGCGAGGTCAAGCGGTTAAAGCAGTCGTATTCCTATCGTGAAAGTTCGTTGGAATTTCGGCGAGGTCTGAGTTTACTTAGGAGCAGGGAAGACCGGATCTGCGACGCAAGTATCCTCATCTTTTCGCCGACACCGTTAGACTAACAACGATTGAATTCGGGGGTGAATTCCTTTTTGATGGGCGAATGTGACAACCCGTACTTTCGGTCATTTCTCGACACAATTCATGCCTCATTATTTCAACATTTATAGTAAACTTGGTTTACTTGTTCCAAGTCGCGTAACCTTAAAGGTTTAGTGGCGAATTCATGATCATATCATCACGTACATTTCATATGGACTAAGATTAGTCTACATTCCATTGACATCATTTGCATCGTATCAATTCATTCATGACATTTCATTTCACTTTATCACGCGTAATTTTATATTTAATAAACTTTATCGTGAGTTTTTATTTTGAATATTTAACCCGTTACTTTCAAAAATGATCGATGTATTTTTAAACTTACATTTAGTTTATAAAAACTATATTTTTAGTTTTCCAGTGTTTCAAATTTATTTGGTATATTAATCGTAAAAGTTAAATTATTACGTCGTTTTTCTTAAAAATTATACGATAATTATTTTATCACTCAATTCTTACAAGGAATGTATTTTTACAATTTTCATTATCTCAATACATTCTATTTTGACTTATTAAAAACTTACTTGCACCAAAAATTCCCATTTACCTTTACTTGTACATATTTCCTACAATTCTTACACTTTCTTTACAAATTATACAAATATATACATATTTAAACATTTAAAAAAAAAAAATATATATATATATCTTGTATCCCTCCCCTTGGCCGACCAAGGGGAGGTACTCATTAATGTGGCATGGCTTTGTGATTGCTTAATATTTTACACAACTTAAAAGTCTTGCACTTCCATTATTTGTACATCTCATTTCATATTCATAAGTGTTAGAAAAAAAAGTTCTCTCCTTTGTTTCTTGCTCCATAACCCGCCACATAGGGTTTCACCAAGGGATCAAAGATTTTATCAAGTTCAAGCAAATCAATCTAGTATATACTCTATATAAGGTTTTGAAATAAAAACCAAGAGTATTTAGGCTAATCCTTGTTACTTACCTCATCATATTCATTTGTAAGCAAGTTTCTTTCATTTTCATGTTTCCTTTTCATTTCATATGTTTCTTTTCATTTTTGGAGCAAGTATGCATGATATGTGATTTATACCATTTTATTTCATGATTTTAGAGTTATTTATATACAATGGTCATCCTATAAATATTCCCATGGTATTCTTTGGTCTTGATGGTGATTAGGAACCTATGACACCCTAAGAATGTGTATGGTAGGATTAGATTAGCTTTGGAGTTGATTTGAAGGGATTAGAATAGGTTTTGTCCGAGAAAAACTATTTTCGGTAACTATATATTTATGTTCTGTCCTTATTTCGAATTTCGGAAAAACCTACTGTTGATGCGACATTTTGGCCTTGATATTTAGAAAATATACTTTAAAACGAATCCGTGGCCGCTTGAGCGGATAAAAGCGGACTTATAACTTGAAGAAGTTATGGATTTTTAAAGTTTGACGAAATAAAATGTTTTGAAATTTCAGCATGCAGTTTTAGTTTGTTCGGGTCAAAAAGCAGGCCTTAAGCTTCACAAATTATTTCGACTAGTCAAAAATATATTAGTTTACTTGATACGAAGCTAAGGACATATTATCGTGAAAAGCAGTTTAAAACGACAAAGATATGCGTTTTATAAACTTGCCGTAACTATTATTTACGAAAATCTATATTATTTTACGATACAAGTATTTCATTCATTTATAACGACCATGTTTGCGATTGTTTTTAACCATGATGTGAAACTTTTAGAGCGAATTGTCTTCTAGTAAAATCAAGTTCATGGCCATATTTTCAAAACAACAAGCTTGTTTGTCAAGCGGAGTTATAGTAAATTAATTACGGATGTTCAAACTTGGCGAAACTCATTTTTACGCACACAATTAGCAAAAATCACTATCTTTAACCCTTGATATCTTTATGATCGAGACCTTTTGGACGAAAACTCCGAACTGAAACTTCTAGATATCGATACAAACTTTCCAAAACCGTCGAGTTTGTTCTCTAACGATCGGCGTACACCATTCGACTACTTTTCGAAGCCATTTTGTTGATTTTAAGAAAATTCCGGCGACATTGTTTTGCGACGAAAAATGGTAATTTCACCAAAATCATTATAAAACCATTGTAGGATGACATTTTGGCGTAAAAACTTGTAAAGTGATTTTTGAAGGGTCAAGGCGTCAAAGAGTATTTTTAAATGACGAGTAATATTTTCAAAACCGTAAATGGTATAAATAATATCGAAATGCATGCATAACATTACATTGCAACTCATGACATATCATATCATTCGTAATAGGTCCCGGTTGACGCATCACTTTATACCTCGGTGTACTCGCTTTTGCCATTATTCCGTTTACCAAGTGAGTTTTCATAGCCCGTTTACATGCTTTCGATTATTTTCAAACCCACGGGAGAATACATTGCACTACATTTTTTTGTACGATACCAAGTATGTTAAATTCATTACATTGCTTAAGTTACGCATTTGCCAATTTGAAAGTCCCCATTACGAACATGAACCGTTAATCTTTGAGCGAGGATGAGTGGATAGATCTATCGAGGTGGCGCCCATCCGGGTTGGTGAATCCCAACCGTGCAAGCGGATGCATTTCATTTGATAACATTACGGAGTTGTCGCAAACACTCTGCGGGGCATACATTATTGAGCAGTCTAGTTTGGGGTCATGGGCTTAGAGCAATTGTAACATTATTTTTACGTGACTTGATTGTCATGCGGTCTATACTTGTGTAGTCGTATAAAACATTTACATAAACCTATGATTTCTCACCAACATTATTGTTGACCTTTTTAGCAATGTATTTTCGGTAATCGAGGCATTATCATCATGACATGGTTTAGGGACCTACATTTTGAGTCGGCGTCGACTTACATTATGTACATTATGGCACTTCATTTCAAAACATCGTTTGGATTTGTAACATATTTGTATTTCGCAAACTTTGTAAACCTTTTGGGACCGATGTTGTACTCGATTGTTTTTGTGAAATATCCAACGATGTGTTTTAAAGCGACACTTTAGGTCGTTCAAATATAACCGTGATGTGGTGCTATGATGATCAATCCCGAGAATTCCATTCATTGCAAAAAAGTAAATTGGGGTGTGACACTTTTCCGGTGAGACGTATTCGGCACGATGGTAGAGATGGCTAAAGCGTTTGCTTCTTTGCAAACCATGAGGTGAGACAATGTCCAACAAAAGTGCAAATACCACTTGTACTTTTCTATCGACATAATCACCGGCATGATCCAAGTCGGCATCACTATGGTTTCTATACCCGTTCCTTTGGGATACCATAATCCTAAACACGTTGTTCCTTAATATATCTAAAATCCTTTTAATGCTTCTAAGTGTGATGCCTTTGGGTTTTCTTGAAAGCGAGCACATAGACAAACACTAAACATAATGTCGGGTCTACTAGCCGTAAGATAGAGTAGGCTACCAATCATTCCTCTATATTTAGTGTTATCTACGGATTCACCTTCTTCGTCCTTGGTGAGTTTTGTGTCCAAGACATGGGTGTTTTAGTTGGTTTGGAATCTTCAAGACCAAATTTCTTAAGCATGTCTTTTATATATTTAGATTGGTTAAAGAAAATACCATCTTCTAGTTGTTTAATTTGAAGTCCTAGAAAGAAGTTTAACTCACCCATCATACTCATTTCAAACTCGTCATGCATGATTTTAGAGAAATCATTACATAGTTCTTGACAAGTTGATCCGAATATAATGTCATCAACGATATTTGAACAATAATAATCTGCGATTCCTTTTTCTTAGTAAAAGAGTATTATCTACTAATCCCATAGTATATTTGTTATCAATAAGAAAAGTCTTAAGGCGGTCGTACCAAGCTTTAGGTGCTTGTTTAAGGCAGTATAATGCTCTTGAGTTTGAAGACATGATGTGGTTTCTCAAAGTCGGTAAAACCGGGAGGTTGAGCAACATACACTTCTTCGTTAATAAACCCATTAAGGAAAGCACTTTTAACATCCATTTGAAATAATTTAAAATCATAAGCACATGCATAAGCAAGTAATATTCTAATAGATTCAAGTCTAGCTACCGGTGCATAAGTTTCATCATAGTCAATTCCTTCTTGTTGATTATAACCTTGTGCAACAAGCCTAGCTTTGTTTCTAGATACTACACCATTTTCGTCCATTTTGTTTGAAAGACCCATTTTGTTCCAATTATAGTTTGATCTTTGGGTTTTGGAACTAGTTTCCAAACATCATTTCTAACTAATTGGTTTAATTCTTCTTGCATGGCAATTACCCATGATTCATCTTTTATTGCTTCATTTATGGTTTTGGTTCAATGGTGGATACAAAACAAAAATGATTACTTTGATTTTGAGCTTGTGATCTTAAGGTTCTTTGATTAAGTTTTCCTATGACCTTTTCTAATGGATGACTCTTAGATTCTTTTATGTTGACAATTTCCTTATTTAATGGTTCATCTTCCTTGTTATTATTAATTTGACTTTCAATTATTTGACTTTCAACTAAGTCATCATCTACCAAAGGTGATGTCTTAGAGGAGGTGGACTTTCGTCAAATGTTATGTTCAACGATTCCTCGACTATCATTGTTTCTTTATTTAGGACAATGTAAGCTTTACTAGTTTGAGAGTAACCAAGAAATACACCTTCATAAGACTTTGGGTCAAACTTGGTGAGATAATCCTTAGTATTAAGAATAAAACATTTACAACCAAAGACTTTAAAATATCCTAATGTTGGCTTTTACCTTTATAAAGTTCATATGGTGTTTTGTTTAGGAAAGGACGTATTAGGACTCTATTTAAAATATATGTAGAAGTGTCAGCGTTACACCAAAACTTTTGAGGAATGTTTTGTTCATTAAGCATTGTTCTACTCATTTCTTGAATTGTTCTATTTTACGCTCTACTACTCCATTTGATTGAGGTGTTCGTGGAGTGGAAAAGTTATGTGTTATACCATTTGTATCACAAAAGTTTCCAAATTGAGTTTCGTTGTCAAATTCACGACCATGATCCGTTCGGATCGACACAATTTTGACACCTAGAAGATTTTGAATTTTCTTGCTAAGTATTTCAAATTTATCAAAAGCTTCATTTTTGGTTTTCAAAAATAACGTCCAAGTAAACCTTGAGTAATCATCTACTATGACCAAAGTGTATAAGTTGCCTCCATAGCTTCTTATAGCGGATGGTCCAAACAAGTCCATATGTAATAATTCTAGACACTTAGATGTAGACACCATATTTTTAGATTTGTGACTACTATGTGTTTGTTTACCAATTTTGCAAGCGTCATAAAAGTGTTGGTCATATTTAAGTTTTGGCAAATTCCTAACTAACTCTTTTGAAGATAGGTTTTGTATAAGTCTCATATTAGCGTGACCTAAGCGTCTATGCCAAAGAGATGAGCTATCGTCTAATGTTGTTAGGCAAAGTTTGTCATTATATGTTTTATCTATTTTCATGACGTATATGTTATTTTCCTAACTCCTTTAGCTATGGTGATACCATCTTTTAGTATTTTACTACCATTTTCATCAAATAGTACTTTATACTTTTATCGCATAGTTGGCTAATACTAAGTAGATTAAATCCTAACCTATCCACATGAGAAACATTTTCAATAGTTAGAGAGTTATGAGCAATCATACCTTTGCCAATGATTTTCTTTTGAGATTGCTACGAAAGTGACATTACCTCCGTCATACTCTTGGTATGATGAGAAGAGACTTTGTTGCCCGTCATGTGTCGTGAGCATCCACTATCTTTTATCCATTCATCGTTCCAATCCAACTTTCAAACATACCTAAGAAGCGAATAACTCAAACATTTGGTCCCCAATATCTCATGGGTCCGTTTGGGTTAAACATACCATTTATTTGATTCATGTATGGAAATGATGGATAAGGGTTCCATGGCATGTAACTGGAGTTTGATATGGTCTAGAAAGTTTTGATTCCAACCGTTGTGTTGGTAGTTAGGTTGAACGTTGTGGTTGCTCTTAGGAAAGGCGTTTGGCAAAAGAAGTTTTATGTCGTTGTTGAGTAGTTTTTGATCTAAATTCATTTTAACAAGTCCTACTCCCGATATAATGGCTGGTTTTAGTTTAACATTATCATTGGTTTTCTTTGTTACTTTAACAAATTCAAGACGGTCCGTATTGCGAACATTCTGTTACGTTGAAGTACCATGGTATTATTTTTACAACTGAATGAAACCCTTATTTTGGTTCCGTTCGTCCGTCAGTCAATGCAGTTAGCTGATGAATGTTCATCCTTTTCGGCCGCTTTGTTTTGACTCTTAGAATTAATGCTTCATTAAAACCTAGCCCATTCATGTCTCCGGTGTTTTATGGATTTTAACTATTTCATCGGCAATAGCGATGTTTTTGTTAAACCTTTAAACTTAGAATTATTTTCTATTAAAACTTCTTGTGTGAGCTTTAGTTTTTCTATTTCAAGATTAAGCTCTTGACATGATTTACAATCATTGTCATTTGCTTTTCCCTTTTCAAGTCGTTTTGCTTTTCTTTTAACTCATATACCTCATTTTCCAAAACTCCTTTTTAGTTTTAGAAATTTATTTATAGTTATGATTTTAGACTTAGCTCACACAATTGATTATATTGTTTTGCAAGGTGTCATCATCTATAGAAGAATAAGAAGAGTCGGAAAGTACCTCATTTGACTCATGTGCCATTAGAGCGATCTCTTCCTTGCTTGATTCTTCATCGTCTTCACTATCACTCCAAGCACCACTTACAAAAGCTCGTTGAGTTTTGCTCTTAGGTGTCTTGGGACATTCTCTATGAGATGACTTGCATCACCACATCTAAAACACTTTCTTTCACCTTTGATCTTCTTATCATCCCGATCTTTTTGGAATGACTTTTCTTCTCGAGGTTGTCTTACAAACTTTCCTCTTCTTCTAAAGAACTTCTTGAAATCTCTAACGGCCATGGCATACCCTCATCTTCACTATCGGAACAAGATTCACCATCATCGCTGATTCCGCCTTTGCTTTAAGAGCAACGGATTTGATCTTCTCCGTTCTTCCTTTGATGATCTCCGAATCTTTCTCCATTACCATTTCGTGAACTTTGAGGTTGCTAATTAGCTCGTCTAGTGACATTATTGAGAGATCTTTTGATTCTTCAATAGCGGTCACTTTAGCTCTCCATTTGGGATGGAGTGCTCTAAGAAATTTCCGACAAAGTTCTTACTACGAAAAGATTCATCAAGTGCTTTAAGTGATGTAATGATAGTGTTAAACGAGCAAAGCCACAATCAATGGTTTCATCTTCGTGGATAACAAATTGTTCATATTGTTGAACAAGAAGATCAATTTTGTTATCCTTGACTTGTGAATTACCTTGATGTGTAACGATTAAAGATTCCCAAATATCTTTGGCGGTTTCACACATAAAATTCTTTCATATTCTTTTCTAGGTAAAGCATTATAAAGCATCATTTTAGCTTCATTATTTTTAGCAACTAATTTCTTTTGTTCATCAACGGAAATATCCTTTGTTGTAGAACTAAAATCTCCTTTAACAATAATAAACCAAAGATCTATATCTTTTGATTTTACATATGTTTCAAACGGTTTTCCAATAGATAAATCCATTGGTTTCAAAGAGTGGTGGTCTTTGCATAGATTGCCCTTCTTTAAAGTTTTCGTAATCCATGGATCGCTTCAAGTTTATAAAATACAAGTTCTTTTAGAAATTCTTGAGCAACGAGGCTCGTACCAATTGTAGAAAACTAGAAGGGGTTGAATAGTTTACCGATTAAAACTTTGTTTTGAAACTTATTGAAAGATCAATTGATATTGATCTTAAGTATGTTAATGAAATGTGCAAGCAATATGTAATAAGTAAATAAGGAAAGAATGATCAAACCACAACAAGTTGTTTATAGTGGTTCGACTACAAGGACTCTTTTTCCTTGCCCTACTCCACCCCCGAGTCTCACACTCGAGAGTTTAACTTCACTAGTCAACAAGCTCCTTTCACCGTGGAGAAAACCTTTACACTTCGCACACTATTTCCGACACTAAGCTAGATGTCGAGTTCTTTCCAAGGGTACAACTACTCCCACACAATGTATTTTGAGGACTAAAATACTAACCACTCACACTCACAAGATTATGATGGTTTGATACAACAATGAAGTATGAATCAACACTAGATCATACAACACTAAACAAACAAGACTTCCAACTTCTTGTTGAAGCTTGAATATGACTTGATTTTTTTTGCTACAAAGAGATCACTAATATGATATGAAACCGAGTTAGAAAGGTTAGAGAAGATATGTATGAGAGTATGTTAGAAAGGGATGAGAAACTACTTGGCTTGGCATTGCTATTTATAGCCAAGTTGGACAGAGGCGTCCGACGGACGGCGGACCCTTAAAAGGGTTCGCCCGTGTACCAATTTGGTACCGCCATCGACATCAAGATATCAAATCTTGCTTAAAGTCAACTCTATCTAGGTGAGATTGTGCAAGATATGAAGAGTATAAATCTTCACAAAATATCTAATGGAATCTTCTAATGATTTCCATGATGTAATACATGATGTCAAATGTTGTATTACTATTTATAGAAATATGCAAATGCTTAAGTAATGTTTGGTTTTAAGAACCTAACACATTCTACAAACTACTATCATACATAATGATTAGAGTCATATCAAGATGTTACTAATCATAAATGTAAATGCTTGAATGATGAATATATTGTTTGAGAAAGCTTGTTTTAATATCTAATAAACTTGACAAGCTTTAAGCTTTTATAAATTAAATTTACTTTTGTCGTTAACAAAACTTAGGCAAAGATCAAAAATATAAATAACGTTTAATGACGATATTTGTATTAACAATATAGTTCACCTAAGGTGTGAAAGAACTCGGTGGTTAGCCTAGCACCAGTATAAAGGGTAGGCGACGTTGTGTTAGGTGTGGTTCGCCTTGGTGTGAAAGAACTCGGTATTTAGCTTTGTACCGGAAAAGGTTAAGCGACGTTGTGAAGGCTTCTCCGCCATAAGGAGATTGGTGTAGTGTTTACAAACTCTCGAGTAGTGACTCGGGAGTGGAGTAGGGCAAGGAAGGTGTCCTTGTAGACGAACCACTATAAATACTGCGTTGTGGTTTTGTACTTCTTACTCTTATCTTTTCATTACATATCTTTATATGCTTGTTTATCAACATCCAACACACACAACCAAATAGATTGACATAAGTCGATCTAAATAGTTTAAAAGGAAGTTTTAATTGGTAAAACTATTCAACCCCCCTTCTAGTTTTCCACAAACTAGGCTAAAGTTTTTTTTCTAGATATCATATTATAGGTAAAAAAGAATGAAGACATAACACTCGTAACTTACACCTAGGACACCACGTCACCTTGTGCTCTTGTGGCGGTGATAGTAGATCAGTTATCTTGCTTTCCAGTAAACGTGCAATCTGCATTGACCCATAAACTTTTGTACGACATTTAACACTCATTTCTAGTCAGTGTATTATGTATCCTAATTCTTAGACAAGGCAATGTGTGATAACTCGTAATTTCAGGTCATTTTACAAACTTTGAAAATTTCACTATTCATCTCAAATTTACTATTCATGAGAATTTACTATTCATCGGTTACTATTCATCATTTTTGAAGTCGATTTGATATTCGAGGCGTTATTTCAAAATTTTACTATTCACGAAAAACTATTCATTCCGGAGAAAATCACTATTCATGATTCAATATTCATCATTTTTCGTAAACTAGGTTTACTGAGTATCAAATCGCGTAACCGTAATGGTTTAGTTGCGTATTCATGAAAAATCATTGAGGACACTTCATATAGACTAGAATTAGTCTACATATCATTAGTAATATCATTTTCATATTAATTTATGCATGGGTTTGCATATTTTATTTAACGCTTATTTTCCTATTAAATAAACGCTATCGCATAATCATGTATTTTGAAAAATGATCCGACACTTCCAAAATTATCCTAATATATTTTATACTCATTTTAAGACTATAAAATTATATTATTAGTTTACCCGATGTTTTAAATTTATTTTGTATATAAATTGTTATGTATATATATTTACGACGTTTTAGTAAATTCAACTCGATAATTATTTATTCACTCAATTTTATGTAGAAATGTATTTTATAATTTTTACGACTTGATATATTTTATTTTGTTCCACTAAAATTGATTTTTAACTAACGCTACACTAAATACCTATTTATACCTACAAATTATACATTATACTTAACAAACAATACATTTAATTATCAAAAATACCCAACCCTCCCCAAATCACCACATGCCCGGCCACCTTAGTCACTAGGTAAATAATATCTCAAATATTACTAGCTTAAACACATATACAATATAGACTAAGATATTTACTACACCAATTATTATCCTAACACAAAACACATGCTACACACTTACTCAAGGTGAAAAAAAAAAAAAAAAAAACCACCAGAAACCTCTCCATTCTCATCACCATATTCGCCAAGCTAGGATCAAGAAGGAGAAACTATAATTTTTCAAGCTCAAGTGTTTATTTAGTTCTATTAGTGATCTAGTTTAGGTTTTGAAATAAAGACCTCAAGATTAATTAGGTATATTTGCAACAAAACTCTTCAATCACTCAAGTAAGCTTCTAATATTTTTCATAATCTTTCATACTCTTACTTGATGTAGTTTTATGATTCTATTAGAAAAACATGCAAATATACTATGATCCATACCACTTTTACATATTTTATTTCATACTACAAGTTTTAATCATCCTATAATTAATCCCTTGAAACATATCATTATTGATGAAGTTTAGGAACCCATGACACCCTAAGAAGGTGTATGGTAGGTTTAGAATAGGTTTGGTATTGATTGGAAGAGATTAGAACAAGTTACAAACTAAATCATCATTTTCGACAATATATATTTAGCTGCTGTCCGTTTTACAAAATCTGGAAACATCAGTGGTTGGGGATGTTTTGGTTTACATTTTCAGAAAATAGATTTAAAAGCGAAACCGTGGCGCTTGAACGGGTTAAACGGATTTATAATGAAGAAGTTACGCTATTTTCAAGTTTAACAACGAAAACTATTTTTCGAAAATATACTTGCTGTCAAGGGTTTTCAAAGGTCAAAAACGAGTTGTAAACATAAACTAGAAGAGTCGATTTATCAAAATATATTAATACATACTATCACGATTCCGAGTATATAAAGAACATAGAAAACGGACTTAAAACGAAGAAATTATGGCCAATTAAAGTTTAACGAAACTTATATTTTTTTAACAGCAACTTGTAAAAATATACATGCTGATATGATTTTAAATCGAGGTTTTGACCCCTTTAGGGTCCGAACCGGCATAAGTGTAAAACACGAAAGTTGTCCGAAATGATGTTTTACTATGAAACGCGAGATTTTTAAGCTTAAAAGTGTAAAATGAGAGATTTAAGCATGGTCAAAGACGGACAATTTTTCTGAAAAAGTCAAAGTACCCATAGCTGATGGGAAATAAAATTGGTGTTTTTAAGCGTTTTCGAGTCCGTTTTGAGCTTTGAAAACCTTACCAAATGCTATTGTATCACTTATAAATTATTAGAGAACGTTAGAAACCTTATAAAAACGATATTTTATAAGCGCGAGGGTTTATTAAAATATAATGGAGTGTTTGGATTGCTTACTTAAATTACTCATTTTAGAGTCAATAAAGGAGCGTTTGAATCGGTGTTGTTTTAGCAGACGAGACTAATGGATAGCTTGTTGTGGCTTAACGAACTGGATTAATATTTTTGAATGTTGTAATTGTAATTGGGATAAATTATGGCTATCATACTTATTTTCACATGTATTAACACTTATATATTTTCTACTAGACCAAAGTGGTTATCGCAGTGACCATGTTTGGAGCCATTTTCATATTGATATAATACTTTTGAGAAAACGATGTCTTCTAGTGAAAATGAGTTCGCCTAGCCTATTTTTCAAAATGTTCAACCGTTCGTCAAACGGAGTTCTAACGAGTAAACTACGACCACTCAAACTTTCCGAAAACTACCCATAAACTACATTTTAGCTCAACTACCTCACTTCACCATTATTTTCTTTATGATCGAACTCTTATGGATAAAAGTTCGGTGTTATGACTTTTAGATAATGTTACAAGCTTTCTAAAATCATTGAGTTTGTTTCCTAACACTCGATATTCACTATTTTACGACTAGCTTTTCGAGGACATTTAGCCACTTTCACGAATTATCAAAGTACATTATTTTGCGATTTAAAAGCTATAATTTCTTGATAAATCACTAAACAACTATCGAGGATGTTGTTTCAACGTAAATACTTGTAAAGTATTTTGTAACTTGACAAGATTTCATAAACATATATTTCGACGATAAACTCTATTTTCAAAACAGAACAAGTGGTATAGATTACATGTGGATTTGCATGTACGATAATATTCATGATTTATAATAGATCATATCATTCATATTAAGTTGTAGATTGAGATTGCACCTCATTTCAGTATTGCCATTATATCATCATAATCATTGTATCAGGTGAGTTTTCATAGCCCCGTCTTTCAAGTTTATACTTTATTTCAAACCTACGGGGGAGAATACATTGCACATCATTTTTATAACGATACCAAGTATATCAAATTCATTACATTGCTTAAGTTACCTCATTGCCAATTGAATGTCCCCATTTTATAATCATGAACCGTTAATTCCGGAAGAAGCGAGGGTGAGTGAATAGATCTATTGAGGGTGACTCCTCCATCCGGGTTAGTGGTCCCAACTGGTCAAACTGATGCATTTCATTTAATATCCTTATTTGAGTTGTTTGGCAAAACAGTCTGTTGGGGCGAACATCATGATCAGTCTAGCTTCGGCGTCATGTGCTTATAGCAATTGTAACATTTTTATGTGGCATATTTGTCATACATAACTTATACTTGTGGTAGTCGTATAAAACATTTACATAAACTCTATGAACTCACTCAACCTTTGTGTTGACACTTTTAGCAATGTATTTTCAGGTATCTAAGGCATATACTTCATGGCATGTATGTGGACTTATCATAGAGTCGCTGTGACGACACGTCTAACATGGAATTTATGCACTTTAAAACATCGTTTGGGTTGTAACAAACTTATTTCCGCAAATGCTGACTTCCTTTTTGGGACCTATCTTTTGTAACTTTGAATGTTTTTATTATATCAAACGATGTGTTTTTCAAACGATACTTTAGGTCGTTCAATATAATCAGAATCGTGATGCTATGGCGGTCATCCCCGTGAATTCCATTCTGCGCAAAGCAGTATTTTGGGGTGTGACAGATTGGCATCGAGCAAGAGTTATAGAGAACTAGGTTGTATCATTGACCCTAGACTATAACTACATCATCATAGCATCTCATCATTTCATCATAAGTGCATATTCACTTTACATGCGGTTTTATACGCACATTTTGCGGGTTATTTACTTTCATTTCAAATCGATTGTCACATTGATGTCTTGACACCCATCCCATCATACTCGCATCGACTCTAACATGGAGAATGCCTTGTCATTCCCTATCACAGTTTTAACATCAATTGGCTCCACACCGGACTCACCACACATATTATCCGACATGGAGACTCGAACCCTTCGAGGAGGGCGGTTGCACCTACACCATCACGATCACCATTGATTCACCGTAGGATCGGGACAATTCCTATCATTCACGGGACATATTATACCATTTGGTAGGACTTATAGGCTTAGTCCTAATGAACCTATTAGGATGCTTACAAGGAAGAGAGTACATTCTCTTACCCTCATTCTTAGATCACCTACTACTCATGTAATACAACCACCATCACTACTCATACCACTATTAGTCGTCCAATAGTGCATACTCTAGCTTTACCTCAAACGTCGCGAGGCAACACGAAGAGAGTAGTATCTCATTCACCATCATCTCCTAACTTACCACTAGGATTTCCATCATCATCATCATCATCATCATTATCATCTAGAGCACCATCCGTACCATCACATCTCATGGACACTACTCATACATCGACTTGCACTTGGGAAGCATGCATGATTTGACACACCATTACCATCTATCACTAAGACTATAAACACTACACCATCTTATAGGTTTGAGGACGGTGAGAGTTTCAAGGTTGTTCTTTGCTAGATAGCCTACTACTTCTACACTTGAGACATGATTAGACCATCGACAGAACATATAATAAGTACCTTTCTATCTAATGTAATCTTTATCCTTTATTATCTCCACGATAATTACAACCTTTGTTTATTTCATTACCTATTCCAATTGCCCAATTTTCAATCATTTCGCAACAATATATCGCTATCTTGCTATCTTACTAGGGATTAGGCCAACTTTATTCTTGACCAATTAGAGACTATTACCATTCTATGAGGTTCTCCCATGTATCCTACAAACCATTCAACAAAATTTCAAGTTATTTTTACCAATGCATAATTTTATTTCAAGCTTTTACCACCATCTTAGGAAAGTTGTTTCACAAAGTTCTAAAACAAGTTGTTTTGTTACCACCCTATAAATTGATTTTCGGTCATTTTATCAACTATTTACTACCATTCATGCGAACGATTTTCATGTTACTATGAAAAATTGTTTGAGCCATTATCTTACAAAACAACACGTTGAATACCATCTAAAACTTCGGAGAAACATGATACCATTTCAACAAAACCAAGCATCACATCATTTGTCCTCAATTATACATAGCCCGATCACCTATGTATAATTTAGGAAATATTATGTCATAAAGGAAACAAGTATCTTTTCAAACTTCCTAAAACAATCT
>CM040241.1:81591158-81647483 GCA_022545495.1 Chrysanthemum lavandulifolium | reverse complement strand
AAGAAAGCTTTTGGACGAAAGCTCCAAGGTACCGGCACTGTATGAAGAGATTACCTACTCAAACTACAAAGGATGACAATCCTTCAAGACCAAAACCTCCAAGTCCTCAAGTCGATAAAGGAAAGGGAAGACTCAGACTTGTACCCTATGATGAGAGCTCAAGATGATGAAGAGCTATTGGATCAATCCCACAGAAGACGGTTAAATTCATTAGTCATCTTCAAAAGTCAAGAATTTGCAAAGACCAAATGGTGGACCCGGAGGATCAAGTGGTGTCGCCCACTCTTCACCTGTGTCCCGATGCGTTAATCGACCCAATAGGTATCTGTGCCACCACTTTTACAACAACAGATCTGTGGAGGATACTATCAATATGACTTTGAGAAATCAAACCGAAGTCTCGAGAAATATAAAGATGTCGATTATGACAAGTTGCTTCGAAAGTCCTACACGATCACGTATGAAACTTCGAACCGCCCAAGGACCCCGAACCTCCTCATGTCTCCTCCTCATCGATTCTTCATCTCACCCTCACCACCACCATCAAAGAAGTCAACCAAATCAACATCCAACTGCGTGAAGAAACCACCTCGCTCTTGGATTTCTCGACTCATGAAAGAATTGTGAAAGTCATTCAACAAGTCGAAAGAAGGACATGCTTACGTAAAACCTAATTGGTTTGTCACCAAATACAAGACTTAAATGATGAGAAAGACAAGATGCGTAAAGAAAGGAATTTGTTCAAGTTCATGAAAAGTCATCGAAAGAGAACTAAACAAAATGATCGAAGGTTACACTAACAAGTACCTTCAGATATGGTTCCTAAAGTCACAAAGGAGCGCTCACCGACAACTATATCCGAATCTTATGCGTAGCAGCTACAAACTATAAGATCCACACCTTTAACCATCACAATCAATCCATCTCGATCCTGTAGTTTTCTTGACAATGAATTGGTGGCCAAACTTGTCACACAAATGTCTCAACGATCCGGGACATTTACCTCGATGAAGGAAAGTCAAGCTCAAGCATTGCCGACTACCAACCCAAGAAGCATGTAGATTCGTCGAAAGTCTAAACGCCCTAGAGACGATGAAGACAAGGATCAGATAAGCATGATGAAGCTAAACGTCAAAAGAAGTCCGTGAATCATCTTCTATGTTACCCTCTCCAACTAACTCCTACTCAACAAAAGTCCTCCTCTTCTTCTACAGATAAACCTCAGATCTATTCCGAGTTACCACCCCCGACTCGTAAAACCCTGATTACTTGAGTATACGGGTGGTGACGATGAAGAGGTCCTCGAGCCCCTAAACAACCCACCTCTCCCAAACAAGTGTAAACCAATCATCATCAAGGCCTTCTAAAAGAAGAAGAAGACGATCACCCAAGTCGTATTGGCTAGATGACGATAAAACCAAGAATTTGAATGGTTCTCCACACTTGTCAATCAAACTCCATACCCCGATGAAGGTCAAGATCTGGTCGACTGGTTCTACATTGAGCATGCAAACTTTGCAAGAAAAGTTCCATGTGAAGAAAATGATCAAACTGAGTTGAAGCGTTCAACTTCTAAAAGACAGCCTGAAAGTGCCCTCGAGGTCGAATATCACCTTGACAACATTGCTCGAGCTATGTCTAACAACATGGATTGGCTCAACCCGAAGCAAACATTGACTTCACAAAAGGGACAACCTCCATACTACACCGATTGACCAAACCTCACCGACCATTGGCCAACCAGATGAACCACTGATTCCTTCCGATATTTCTTCAACGAGACTCGAATTTCTTCTCCATGGTGGCGATGGTTCAAGGAAATATGCTACATCTTACACTTCCATTCCCCGCTGACTATCTACTCAAACCAGATTGCATTGAGGAACGTGTTTCTCACTTGTTGGACCAAACCTCTACCGACCATTGGCCAACCAGATGAACCACGGATTCCCTTCCGATATTTCTTCAACAGAGACCGAATTTCTTCTCCATGGTGGCGATGGTTCAAGGAAATATGCTACATCCTCGACACTTCCATTCCTCGCAGCCTATCTACTCAAACCGCATTGCCATTGAGGAACGTGCCTCTCACTTGTTCTCCAACACGCTGGAAGCATACGACCGAGATGCATTGTATGGGATTCATCATCGCCAGAACGCAGACGAATCTACTACGGTCGCCAGTTCGAAGTCACAACATGCGGTGTTTAGTACTAAAGACATCGCTGCTATCCAACATGTTGGTCTTCATCCAAATGGGACTACAACTTTCTCAAGAAGATTGTGGTCAAAAGATGATGAAAGGGATTATGCATCTCGTGAGTCGACTTTGAGAATTTGTCTCAACGATATTGAAGACATGTACCTTGCAAAAGTACGTGGTCGCATGAGACAATTTTCAACCGAAATACAACGTGAATTCATCAAGTCACCGCTCATTTTCATCGACGATAGTCATAAAAGAACGTATGAAGATCTCCACTTGCCGTTGAATCATATCGACACGCGTCAACTTATTCCACCACGCCTGATCTTCCCGATATCAACCACTATCACAATTAACGCCATCAAGAAACCGCTTGGTGTCGCTTTATCGCAGTTGAACTTCATCGCAATTGCTTGATGGCGTGTAATGAGCTTCACAAATTTGGAGATCATATCAAGATGGTTAGGGACGGATTAGCTTATCGATCAAGGATATACGTGAAAACATCGGGAACCCTAAGCGATGGAATTCTCGTGATCGGAGGAATGTGAGAAGGATCATCACCATGATTGATGAACGATTGTTCGAAGCGACCGCCTGTAACATTGGAAAGCTTTGTTGGTGGTCGACCCAGATCAACATCACCGCCATCAACGCCTGCTCAGACTCCGGAAACATCACCGCACTTCCGGTACCCCTTAAATTGTTTCTTCATAAAATTTTGATGTGTGATGATTTATGTCTATGGCTTGTGCACACATAACAAAGGTACAACCCGTAATTGTCAAGAAAGGACCCCGTGGTACGCTTGCCACAATCCTTATAAAAGGAGCGAAGCTTTACTTTGAGTAAAACCTATCAAACCTTTCATTTTTCAAGGTTTTGCTCAAAAGGACAAGTACTTCTCGATGATTTTCAAAACCTCAACCGCTTATATCACTTGTCGAGGGGAGTATTTGAATTAAAACTTTGTTCACTAATTGTTCATAGTGGTCATCTTCCGCAACACTTAAATGGTCATATTTATTAGTCAACTTTTCAAAAATAACATTTGATATGCCATTTTTGAGGGGGAGAAAATTAGTGATAAGAAATATGTTGTGCAAAATGCAAATGAATCTGTACCTCGTGACTTAACCAACGAATTGACGGTACTAAACTGTTAGTAACTCGAAAAGACTTGTCTGACGGGTAATAATTTCAAGCTAGTTCACTAGTAATGTAAACGTGTCTCGCAAAGGACTTGTCCAAGTAGAAAGTACCATTCGAGACACTCTTGGTAGACATGAACTCGACGGTATGACAACCTTTCGAGGTTTGTCTACACCTTCAAGGTAGTTATTAGAGCTAGTTGTCACCTAAAAGTCGACAATGTAACTCTTTAACTATGCAACGAACCGTGTCTCGCGCAGATTGTCTATCTCCATGAATCAATTCAAAATGTGCTTCTTTCCTCATCGTGCATTTAAACCATTAAACTGCATACACATGTGGAGGGGAGTATTTATGCAAAATCCTATGTCTCATAGTGGTTCAAACATGATTTTCATTAACAAACCCTTTGAGAGATACTTCAACAAAGTGGTTTTAATGGCAACATAGGTTAGTCATGAAGTTATAAGGTGACTAAGGTTAGGAATAACCATCCATGATCCGCCAGAGTCGGAGGGATCTACCCAAGGACATCACAAATAGCTTGTACTTAGAAGTCCTTAGAATGATTGTAAAAGGAGAAATGAGAATCGGAGAAAGAAGGAGTTGAAGAATCAAAAAGAAATGTAAAGTAAAGGGTGAAAAGAAATAGCCTCCGATTATTCAACTTAGAAATGCACAATCGTTCAATTCATATGCTATTGGTTGTCACTTAGTGACACCGGTATTGAAGATTAAAAGTCGTCATGGACCCAAGGACGCACGCACTTAACCTTCTTAGCCACTCAAGTTTCTCTCAATGGAAGCTTGTTTCATTCTCATGTGGAACCCTACGTAAACTATTGGCTTTCTCTTAGAGATCGGTATTGAAGGAGAGACCTCTCCTAGTCTCCGTGACCGAAAACCAAAACGCACAATTGAGTCTAGAGCCACGAGATTCATCAAAGATCTCTTAGGAACACTTGACATTCTATCACTTGACGCTCAACAAATAAGAATTTCGGGTTCATATCGAGTCCTTCATGCATCTTAGCAACTGTCGAGAACATTTATGAGAGGTTCACAACCGTGATCCCGGTGATTGAATGGAAACTCCGCTGTGGTCAACATCAAATGCACCGACAAAGCAGTCACTGTAACTCCCGTGGATTACGCGGAGTGTGCCTCAAACGGTCTACGTCAGAGGTGATGCTTCGGATACCTCAACGACTCATCTCGAATCAGATGTACCTCGGTACATCGCGTATCTCACTTAGGACTCCAGCTCAGAACGGCCTTTGTAAGAATTAGAGTTGTGTTTTCACACTATGTCGTTAACACCTCAAGTTCAAACTTGTAAGCGCGGAACTCGCTTATTACTAACCGCTTGAAATGTTTTCTTCTTATGGAAGCTCCGAGCAGATGATCGTGCCGATTCTTCTCATGCTCACGCCAACATCATCACTAATGGAAGTTCTATTCAAAAGCAACACAATAGTCGAATGATTCTTCGTCAAACCAAAGAATCTACAAAGTTAAAGACTTAAAGAACTTCATCAAGATTGAATTCCAACGCCAAAGAGCGTGTGAGCATGTTGAAGAATGACGTGAGACACCGAGCAAACAAGCGCACTGAGGCGCACTTGATGCGCAACAACATACTATCACTTTCACCACAAAGAACAATAATCAAAGAACAAAGTTAATGATGACGCCAAAGCATAATCCGCCAAAGACAACTATCTCTACACCGGGAGATTTTTCAATCAAGGCAATTCCTCTCACAAGAAAGAAGAATGTCGAAGACGCCGAGCTACTATTACATCAACGCTTCACCGCTCATCACCAACACTGGTGGGGAGATTGTTGGAATCACTCCTAAACCATAATCAAGTGTTAGTAATTAATATGTAATAGTTAGCTTTATTATGGCCTTTATGTTTGTTATTAGCCTTAAGCTTATGTAGAAGGCCCATGAGCTTAGGCCCAAGCCCATAAAGGAAAGGAAGGAACTAGGAGTGTTGCCCTAGCTTCCTCCTATAAATATTTTGTAAACCCTCATTTGAGGGTTGGTTGTTCAAGTTTTTCTCTTCACTCACCCACGCATAACCGGTCTTATTATCTTGTGTGTGTGTGTGTGTGATTTACTTGTTCAATCGCCTTATCTCTTTCTTATAAGCTTGTGTTTGTAAAACTAGTGACCTAACATCCTCCTCCATCCCAGAAGAGCAAGTCATGAATGTAGAATCATATGTAGCTCAAGAGTCAGATTATGCGGATGATGATTCTTCTACCAAACACATCCCCAAAGTGTCTCATGACGAAGATTGGTGGAATACATATATGGGGGAGAAATGCATTAAGTCATCCTGGACGGCACCAACAAAAGAAATGACTCAAGGCTAGTGGCCAGAGGAAAGACCAGAAACTCCAGAGCCTTCATGGACCATTCCTGAATCTGATCTGATTGTTCCCGACAACAACTGGGAAAACACCATCATAGCTAACCATGAAGCACCTCGGAAGAATCATCTACACATTATAAGACATGGAAGCTTTATAAAGTGGTATCAGAAGTGGTGGAATTTCATCGACATACACCAAATGACCTAAAAGGCCCAGTGTGAGATTGTCAAAGCCTTCCATCCAGATGCTGCTCATCTTCAATACCAAATGGAGGAGTGCTACCAATTGTTGACAGATCAAGTAGAAGACAATGTGCTCCAATTCAACGTCAGCAAACCACTTCCTCTTGGTGGTGAACCCGGTCAAATTACAATCCAAGCTGATTTCTTCTTCAACAGAGATCTGGACTACTTGCGTGTTGGAACTTAGGGAAGCATACATGCACTTTCAATTTCAAAAATGAAGGCTGCTCATTATCCAGATGCGGGTCTAGAGCAGATGGTCCCAAATCAATTTTGGATAGAAAAAGAATACGAGTACGACATTGCTGCATCTTACGGAATCTCAGACTGGTGGTTCAAAAAGAAAAGATTCTACATTGAAAGACTACGTGCAGAGAAGAGGCGCAGAGCTGTTCGTTCAAAACTGCGTATTCTAAGTGTCGTTAGTGTGGAGATCTTCCCAATGTATGGTTACGACTATCTGAAGAAGATTGTCCTCAGAAGAACTGATCAAAAAGACCATGTGATAGAGGAGAATGACTTCAAACATATGTACCCAAATGATTTTGAAGATCTATATCTATTGAACCTACAAGGGCACCTCGATCACCTGCCAGTTCATGAAAAGAAGTCTCTTACTGCAGCTGTCAACCTATGGATAAGAGGTTTAGTGATATGACAAAGTGTGGGTGACTTTCAGCTCGACATGGAAAGCTATCAGACTCAAGTCAATCTCAGCAAGCCACGATGGGAAGCCACATGATTTGAATACAGGCACGACTACTCAGTAATTGATACTCCAAGAGCAGTTATCTTCACGGAAAAATATGGATCAAGGATGCTAATGAGGCTGTGTGAGCTGTACAAGTTCAGTGATGGTACTCTAAGGCTAATTGAAGAAGAGTTGGATTCTAGGGTTAAGGAGGTTAAGTTCAAGATGAGACCGGGGGTAAACACAAGGTTTTGGTCTGTGCATGATGTTAAAAGGAGTGAAGATTTCATTGCTGCTATCGGAAGAAGGCTCAAGACTCGGAAAATCTTCCAAAGTTTGGAGAGTTTTGTGGGAGGTAGAGTTCGTGAAGGACATTACAAGCTACTACAGAGAACCGAATGATGATATCTTCTTATGGTGGTTACTATTTTTGAACTCTTATTTATGATGTGGTGTTTGTAATATGAACAATAATAACTATAAAGTATATAGTAGTGATAGGATTATGGCTTGTAGTCTCCCTCTATAACTTGAGGGGGAGCATTATAGTGTTTCTTTTCAGATTAAATAAAACAGGACAATTTTTTCTCCATAAAGTTTTCTACATATTTAAATCACTTGAGATCCAAAATATCAAAGGATTTGAAATTTTTGATCGGGGGAGAAAATGTGATATAAATATGCAATCTAATAAAAATGTGATCTTCAAGTCTCAATGAATAGGCAAATGTCCCCATATGTGCTAAACATTTTCGTATATCAAGGCACATATTGAGGGGGAGCATTTCTAACTTAAAACTATCAAGGTACTAAAGCATCATTGTTTTATTAGAAGAACCTTGATTGAATTTTAAATTGTTTCCTTGGCTATTGTAATTGTGAAAAACTGCTTCAAAACACTCCTCCCTTATGTGCTAAACAATCTTGAAAAATTCTCAATGTACACATTAAGGGGGAGCAATCAAAAGAAAACCACATCCTCTCCAAAATGTTTTATCCAAAGTATCTAAATTCTAGATGTGATCGGGGAGTGATGTTGATCATTTTGGAAATTGATATCAAGAATTGGAGATTTCATTCAAATCTAACCTTCTTTGGTCTCTTTCTCCATGTGCCAAAATGATTTCTAATACTTGAAGAACATGTTGAGGGGGAGCTTTTCTAAAAAGATCAAAAACAATTAAGGTAAAAATTGCTTTGATTTTATATCACGCGTACCTTGATTGATTTTCAAATGGTTTTCAATTGATTTCAAGGCGGAAAGAACAACACCAAAAGACCGACCAATTTATTTTATGCATTGGAGTTATAAGGATGGTTGGTTAGGTGCTTGTTCCCACGATCCAGCCAGAGCCGGAGGGATATCCACTAGATAGTGTAGAAGTCCTTAGGTATGATGAAAAAAAGGAGAAAAGTGAGAATACGGGAAGAGTGCCGACTGAGATAGAGCTAGAACCTGGAATAAACCCAAGAAGGTTCTAGTAATGAAGTCTCGTAAGCATTGAAGGGTTGAAGAATGAAAAGAAATGAAAAGCAAAAGGGTGAAAAGAAATAGCCTCCAATAATTCAACCTTAGGGCGTAAACCGGTTCAATTCATATGCTACTGTGGTTACTAAGGTAACACCGATTGAAGACAAGACGTCATGGACCTAGTGACACACTTCACTAAACTTCCCAAGCTACTCAAGTTCCTCTTAAAAGGAATTGTTTCATTCTCACGGAGAACCAACATTATCTATCGACTTTCTCTTAGAGATTGTTGATATTGAAGAAGGAGACCCTCTCCCTAGTCTCCGGCACAGGAAACCAAAATGCACTATTAAGTCTAGAGCCAAGAGATCATCAATAAATCTCATTAGGATACAAAATTAATGAAAACTCGCAGTTTCACACAATGTGGAATGTGAGAATATATTTTAAGAGTCCTACGCATTATCCTTGTGGTATTGCCAGAATATCCGAGTGATATGTAAAAAAAATTTATTATTCACGATGAAGATGGAAATCCTTCTAGAGCCAACATCAAACAAGCTCTTGGTGGGTAACATGTAAGATCTTCTCGAAAGATCAAACTTGTGACAACTGGATAGAAACGATGGGGCAATTCATTCTTGAATCAACCTTGGTCCAGGAAATGGATTGACGGATACCTTTGAAAACCGTCACGTCGTGCTCAACAACTCTTTTCAGCACATCGATCGTATTAAGTTTTCAAAAATAAAGGGTATTTGTGATTGAAAATTGATATTTTCCATAAAACCTTCGTTGTATTGCAAAACCCTTTTCTATTAAGCAATACACGATTATTTTTCAAATCATTTTCATCAATCGCTGAATCTCAATTCACCGGTTCACTTTCACCCGCAAGCGGTCTTCTTTGAGACGCCCGGCTTGAGAACGGCTTGATTAGTCATGAAACCCAGTTAGGAGGTTCTTCGAATTCTACTTGATCACATGCAATACTTGTATTGATCAATGGGGAACCATGGTTCTTGCAACCCCATTCAACGAAAGTGATCAAAGACACCTTCGCGCTTTATTGCTAATCGTAGTTTGCAGAACACCGACGGTTGTAATGATCGTAATTGAGGAGTCAATCCATAACCACATGCTCACAAGCACACAATGATATCTATAGAAGAATCATGACTATCAAAGACATACAACGAAGCTTCCACTACTCTGATGATAAGATGTCATGATCCAACAAATGTGAGCATGTCGGTCCATAATGTCACAACATCACATAATGGCAATGCAACAACAAATACTATAGAGATTGTATGTTGCACATGATCTCAAAGAAAGCTCGTGATCACTAATCAAAGAAACACTCAAGCGAAAGAATCACTACTAATGCGCAAAGTTAAAGTTAAAGAAGCTTCAAAGTCTACGAGCTCGAGCATTAAAGATTATAGATAAAATGCTAGGATTATCAATGTAATTCATGGGGTGACCTGCCTTAGGGGGAGATTGTTAGGATTTAGAAAATCCATGTAGAAGTGTCGGTCACCCCAACAATAGTTTAGCATATTACAGCTCGTAGACATAACGTTATATTAGTTGGTTTACTAGTAGTATAAATAACACCGTGGAAGAAGGACGGGTCTTTACCTACTGTATACCTGATCCATAGCCCGAAGGAGGGTGTAGACATTTGTATAAATAGCCCTCTCCTCACATGGGAGAGGGTTGGATATTCATTTGGTAATTTAACCTTTCATTTTGATTTTATCTCTCTAGAACATCCCATCTTTCTTTCTCTCTCTAGAATATCATACGCCCCATACATTGATCTCGTGTAGTGTTATGATAACCAATATCTATCAATTTTAATCCAAAGTATCATTATGTCTATCCTATACTCGATTGATTGTGTGTATGCTTGCTTGTTTACCATGTCTAGCTAAATTTCTTGTGTGTTTGCTTAGATCTATGAAACCTAGTTATTGATTATTGTTAGGTTGTTTCTTATCTTAATTGAAATTGGCTTGGGAGTGCAACTAGGCATTTTCGTTGTATTTAAATGCTTGAGTATGCTTTATGATGATATGGTCTATGGATGAAATAGCGTAGGCTTGCCGACTTCGTAGGTCATATACGAGAGATAACCTCAAAGAACTAGGGGGCACGCATACCCTACGACTTTGGGAATACAAAGCGTTACGATAAGGCGTGACAACTCAACCGACCAATAAAAGATAACTAGGGAGTAATAGTATCTAGGTGAACACATTTTTAATCATCATACGAGCACACATCAATTAGACATAAGCTACCCGTAGTAACTAGATAATTAGATAAGTAGAGTAATCGGTAGAAGTACCACCCGCCAACCAGTTGCCCCGAGATATTTACCTTAGCTTTCTAAAAAACCATAAAAAGATTAAAAAAAAAAAGAATCACCCTCAACCCCACCTTCTCGTCATACATTTCTTACTAGCATTCCTATTCCCTTAGAGAACGATATCAATCCCCGAGGCTTACCCAATACTACACTACAATGATTAGGTTCACTACCTAGAGGTTGAAAACTTGCTCGACTTAAAAGGAAGTTTCACTTTAACGCGAACGCCTTCGCCACATCAATATGTATCACAATAAGTTGGTTTACGGTGTCACAAATTGGGGAATTGACTTAACACGTTTAATGAACCGATAAGTGACGAGACATATGATATTTGTATTTTAAAGACATTAAGGGGGCGACCTTATTTTAAATGTAAAGGGATTTTACATTTTAAATTAAATAATTTGAAGTAAAAAGTAAAAAGAAAATGATTTTTACTTGTGGTAACTTGGTTAATACATAGCGTATATAAAAGGCTAACATGTAACCATTTTTCCATATGATTCCCTAAACCTAAAACACACTTCTCCTCCCTTTTGTCCCTCCCTCTTGCTGTTGTGACTTCACCACAAGGACAAGATCATTTATTGATCTTGTCTTGTGTCATTTGATTAAGTATTAATCGATATTAATTGTTACAAAGTGTCTTGTAAACAAGGAAAACAATAAAAGTGCAAGATTGTGCATTCTTATAGAGATCGGAATACTTTGATTCACAAGTGTTGTTCTTGGGATGTTTTGAGAAGGATCAAATATATGTTAGGGCTCGGGATTTGATCCACGAAGACATCAATCATTGCAAGCATCTTGTTTACGATATGCATTATTATAAATTATGTTGTAATTTTATTTATGCATATACATATTTGGCTGATTATATGTGATGAATATGTGACATGATAATTGTTTTTGATGATTAATTAACACTTACACGTAAAGATCCGATGTTATTAAGATGTGTACATGATATCGTGTGTTTGTAAATTATTTATATGCTTCCACTTTATCTTTGATCTTGTTAATGTGTTGTGAACATATTAGACTTGTTTCTTTGT
The DNA here is from genome assembly GCA_022545495.1 of Chrysanthemum lavandulifolium. Lineage (NCBI taxonomy): Eukaryota > Viridiplantae > Streptophyta > Magnoliopsida > Asterales > Asteraceae > Chrysanthemum > Chrysanthemum lavandulifolium. Next base: position 81,635,901 of record CM040241.1, on the reverse strand, counting down.
GACAAAAATTTTAAAATGTACACATAGTGTTGCAACAAACCCCAATAACATTTGATGAGCTCCAATTTCCATACGGCTCGTTCATACCTTCTAACCTACCCTCTAATGTCTTTCTTGACGCCACACCATCCCCCTCACTCGTCATGATATTAATAATATCCATACTAAAACTACACCCATACCGACAACAACAACCAACTACTCCTGGCCCAATTACTACGCACTTCTTCAGTCTATTAAACACCCCAATTACCTACGGTCCAACCTACACCTCCATCCCATTCATCACTTAAGACCCAATCTATAACCCAATCAACCCAGGCAACGGCCCAACCTTCGTCCCAACCCACCAGCCGTGATCCGCCACCCACCACCACTACTGGGACTCATCCCATGGTCACTCGTGATCAAATTGGCATCGTTAAGCCTAATCCTTGTTTTCAGGGTCTTACGTCTTCAATTTATCCTATTCATAAATCTCCTTATGTTGCTTTATCTGGTCCTCATTGGCAGGATGCTATGATAGATAAATATATGCATTAATTAGAAATGATACTTGGATTCTTGTTCCAAAACCACCTAATGTCAATGTGGTTGATAGGTACAAATACCATGTTGGTGGTTCTTTAAGCACATATAAGGCTCGTCAGGTTTCTAACGGACGTAGTCAATAGTGTAGAGTTGATTGTTATGATACTTTTAGTTCGGTTGTCAAACCGGACACCATTCGTACTGTTTTTAGCTTTGCATTATCTCGTAGTTGGCATGTTCATTAGCTTGATGTTAAGAATGGCTTTCTTAACAGGGATCTTTTAGAGTATTTATATGTGCATGTCACTTGTGGATTCTTGGTATCCACATCATGTTTTCATTGCAGAGATCATTATATGGGTTGATACAAGCATCTTGTGCTTGGTTTCAGCATTTTGTAGGTTATGCTCTTCGAGCTGGTTTTTCTTCGAGTCGATGTGACTCATCTCTGTTTATTTATCGGCATGGTAGTGAGGTTGCATATTTACTGATATACGTTGATAATATTATTCTGATTGCATCTTCTATTGTTTTACTTCAGCGTATTATCTTTGCCTTACATTAGGAGTTTTACATAATAGATTGGGCAACTTTATCAGATGCCCAATTGCCAATTATATTAATTATCCATCTAATCTAATACTCCTACTATCCAATAGCTAGGTAGTAGGGATGAGCATTTTGACTCGAATCTCGGCACCGAACCAGAACCATACCAAATCCCGATACACGCTACGGGACTGGTACCATGAATCGAGCCAAAAAATTTTGGGATCATTAATGCGATACCGGTACCAAAGCGGGATAGTATTGAATTTTTTCTCAGAATTTGAGTAGTCATGTTTTTGAATTAAATAACTTATCAAAACAGACATTGATTATGCTTCATGCAAAACAATAGTCATATAAAACACTAAAAGAACTACCAAACATCCCAAAATCCTATTGTGATAACTATAGATCCTTCACAAACCCTCTCAAAAATTAGACCATAACCTATTGTTTATTTGAATGATTTCATATGATTTTGGTGTAATTTAATAAGTTTTGGAGCGTTTGTAAGTTACGACTATCTTGGTGATATGTTTATGTAATTGTTGGTTGTGTTTTTTTACACGTCGTGGTTGTAAATCACTTGAAAATGCATGTTTTGTCATGTTTTTTTTGTTGTCAAAAAAGTTATTAGAATGAAATCAAAGTTTTTGCTTAACAAAAAAGAGAAGAACCAGATAGGTATCGATTTCCTGGTACCGGAATCCTGTCAGGTACGGTACCCTTTTTTATGCACGGAAAAAAAATGGTACCATAAATTTTGTACCGGTTCGGTACCAATCTGATCATCCCTGATACCGTGATCATCCCTGCTAAGTTGTATGAAAAATTTGTTAAAGTATTGTTATTCTCAAATAGTGGCAACTCACTATCAGAAACAATGCAATTTTCAATGTGAATTTTACCAACGATCATATATTCGTTGCTGCGTTTATGCATTAATAATGGAGTTAGCAACGAAATGTACCAACTTAACTTTTCAACAAAATGTAATGATTCTGAATTAGTAAACTATTTATACAAAATATTTTAATAGTAACGGCTTTTTCTGTTGCTAATTTTACAACGTATAAGAAAAATCCGATGCCAAATGATATGAGAATAGGGCTTATTGCTCTTAATATTTGATAAAATTAGAATTATAACTTGTATAGCAACAAATTTTAAGCGTTTCTACTCATCAGATTTCTAGTGTTCTTATATAATGTTACGTTGAGCATCCTTGATTAGTTTACCCAATGAAATTTCTAATTCATGTACATTAGGATGGTTACCAACTACAAGCTAGACAACGTTTTAGCCATTCCCCATGATTAAATGCACATCCTTCTTCTTGGGACAACACCTCCCACAACCTAGCCACCTTCCATTTCCCCTTCCATTCTTTTAGTATGGTCCCCAACCCTAATGAACATTATGTTGGTTTGTGCTCATTACGTAGTTATTTATACGGCTAAGAAATACGTGACCTATCAGAGCACACACGTATAGAAAAGAAAACGTTTATTATATATTTAAAATATATACGCTATATATAGTTATTAAATAAATAAAATATATTTCACGAAATGTATTTAACGATCGTTAGTTTCCATTAGTCGCTTTAAATAAATTAATATACGTTAAATATAAAAGAGAAGAACTTAACTGTCGGAAAACGAATCCTTCGGGACTCCTCTCTTTAGGGCCGGTTATGGGAAGGTTCTAGGAGAGGGGTTGGTTGTCGTTTTTATGAAACATGAGGAGGTGGAGACTAAAGCTTGGAGGACAAGTTTAGTGGGTATATAAACAAACCCTTGGGTGTCCATTCTTGGCCGATCCACATCACAAACAAAACCCTAAACCGAAAGTCTAAAACTTTCGGCTCTCTCCTCTCCTCCATAGCTAGTCTCGGCAAAACACAAAAAAACCCTAACCGAGATTCAAGAATCTCAATTCTTCATCCCTAGCTCGGTTCAAACGAAGTATAAAACCTACTTAGGGTTTTTCGGTTTCTTCTCTTCCAAGATCCGATCCAAACGTATCCCTCTTAGGGATTTGGATTGTGTGGTGTTTTATACAAGAACACGAGGTGTTAGCTTGTATACGTGAAGCAAGCACTAGCATCCTCATGTGCTTCGTTTGACGTTCAGTGTGTGCATACGATAGAGGTGGCATTTTAATCACGTCGGTTTCAAGAATCAAGATCAAGAACGCGTCAATTATTTATCTAATTAATTGACAAAGGTTGGTAAATAATGTGTTTATTTATTTGTTAATCCACAACACTAAAGGATCCATTCAATGCGTACTTGTAGTAAATGGTTTAATAGTATTCTTAAATCCCAACACATTCCTCCAAGTGCTTGGAGCTTGAGATTATGAGTGTGTTTGTTAAAAGTAGCAGTGAGCAGTAGCAGTGGGTAGTAGCAGTGGGTAGTAGCAGTGACTTATGAGCGGTAGTTGCGAGCAGTGGTCACAACTTACCGCTTCTTAAAGAAGTATTAGAAAAATGAGCATTACTAAAAAATAGCAAAGCTCACCGCTCATTTGCCAAACGACTACTAAAAATCAAAATGTTCATTGATCATCGTTTAAAAAGCTCACACCGCTCCATGCCAAGCATACCCAAAATCTAAGCCGAATCCTCCATGGTGCACCTTTGGGGCCAACCTCCATTCATGATAAGTATAACTCAGCTGGTTTCGGATGACAACTGTTACTAGTCGTGTTTTTGAGTATGCGACGGACACTCCCTGAGTGGCCGTTGAGACTAAATATTGGCTTCCAAGTATTGTTATCGAGGCGAAGCATATGGACCGGTCTGCATTGTTGATTGCAAAGGTTCTTGTCTTTTCTATAACTAGAACTACCAAAACATGCACACGTTTAAGACAAATTTGACCAATTTTATTACACAAATCTTAACATCTAAAAACATGAGTATCTTGTAAAGAAGGGTTATGATAAGACATGTTCATGTATGCCTGTATGGTATGGGGACTTCATGCAACTTGTTGGATTTGATGATCTGCCTCTTTGACTAAAACAACCTTTTTGATACATGGGTTGAAAGACACAATCTCCCGTATCTCCACCATATTATCCTCAAAGCATACATTTATGCCTCTACCTTGTATACATCCACTAACTTTAATTGTTGGATCTTAAGTACATGTCTCATCAACTTATATTCGCAACATCTCATTTCCATTTTTTCAAACTTAAAGTTAGTTGATTTATACTATTATTCACTACACGACATTCTAAAATTGGTCAAAAGTATATCCATAGCTTGTTGCTCCAGTTTTGGAAATACCCTTTAATTCTATTGATGAAACAGTCATGGTTTACTTTGATTAAAGTAATACTAATAACTCATCAGCTTGAAAGTCATGGATTGAAATAAAGCTTTTTGACCCATATGTCTTTTCAATATGCTATGCAAAGAACTATGGGATTTACATTGCATTTAATTTAGATTACAATTTCAAACAGTACTTTGGAGATATGAACATTCATCATCTCGGGATCACAGTAGGCCTTGTAGTAGAAAGTTCTTGCGACGGTTAAGAAAATCTGTTTCAAATCCTGATCAAGATCAGCGGGCGAGTCACAAAGCACAAGTTGCACGAGTTCTTGCATTTTGGAGTCTATCTCCTTGTTTGTTGTCACACTGCCGCAGTTTGTCATGAGATTCTCCTAACAATATAAATATAGGTACATGTTATGTCAAGTGAATTAAAGACGAAATAAACTAAGAATCTGACTGAATTCCAAATGAGCGTTATAATATGTGCGGATCTTGTGTTTACCTTGGAGTTATGGAACTGAGATATTTCATTACAGATGTTATTAGTTAAAGTTGATAGCCGCTGGTATTGAGGATGAGTTAACAGTTCCTTAGATACCCATCTGCCTGAGGTCAAGTTAATTGTTTGCACTATCAGTTCAGCTTGCCCTTCCGCCATTCCTACTCTTTCCCAGCCCGTCAGCCACATCTCCCACTAATTCCAGAGCATCAAACACACGATTGTTAGTGATACTGATCCTAAATGAAAGCCTATATGTGCTGAGATAAGGAAACCGCCAGATTAATAAGCAATATCGTGCTTACAGCATGGTGGAGTTGTGGATGAATATTTCTACTATGAGCCATGAGTGCATCCAAGGCAAGCTCATGCAGGGTTCCCTGCAGTGCAACCATCACCCCATGCCACAGTTTTCCATTCCTGCGTAACCAAAGAAGGACACCATGCACGCGGAGTATTAGTACTAAAAATCAAACGAGAGACCAAAAACGGTCTGTCGCTAATGGTTTTGCGCTAACTTTACTTTTAATTTCATTTTCAATCTTAACAAAAGAAAAGAAAAGAAAACGCACTTGGAATGCTGAAGAGAAGTCGACTTGTTTCTGAACTCATCAACAAAATCTCTTCTGTCTTCTTTCGAGAGGTGTGGTGAATTAAAGAACGAGGAGATGGTGTCTACTAATATGGTGGTTTTAGCCCACCCGATCCTCTCCTTAGATTTTTCTGGCTCAAATAAACTAGCCGCAGCCAGGTAGTACGAGACCAATGGGCTCATGATGTCGCTCGTCCCAAACTGCCCGATACCGAAATCCATATACCATCTACACAGAAAACAAATTAAATTTACATTAGGTTCTAGTCTTTTAAAATATAAATAATGAATTATGTAACAAAAGTAGCACACTTACTGCTGTATAGCGTCCCATTCTAACTGATGTTCGGCTAGACAGTTATTGTAGTCCAACTTAGCCATTTCAAGGTATGTATTATTGCTTACAGTACCCATCCTGCAATAACGACACAAATTAATACAAAGTTTTTAAAATTTTTGAAACCGATACGATACATATACATGTTCATCCTTATATATCTAATGTACAATGATACTAGTTTGAGTAATTTAAGTGGAACAATGATCAAACTTGATTAATGTCCTTACGTCTGCCATAGATATATACAGTTTAAAATAACGGAACTGACATAACATTCCATGTTTACGCTGTTTTAATCAAATGATATCTCCTTTCGATCAACATATATAATCTTTAATACAGCTTGCAGCTTAACTGCTTAATATGGAGGTGATTACAGCGACTCAACAGGTACAAGCAAGATATATTTGTGTCTTTTCTGTTATTGATATGAATCACTCAAAAACTGTCGGATATCCAAACCAGTTAAAGCTAGCTTGATATACAAGTCCCAATGTTTCATGCATGTTAAGCGACATGCATGTGTAGTATTAGTAAAACCAAAATTGTGCAGAGAATAAATTTGACATAGTGCATGTGAGCAAATTCAGAATTATATTGTGGCATTGTGCCGTGAACTTATGAATCAGGTAATTTATGTTTAAGGTAGTATTTCTTAGCGACAGACATTGGAGACACATGGCAAAGTGTCACTGAAGTTTGATGTTATATATTTTGAAATATAGTACTAAGTCTTCAAATTTGGTTATGCAAACTTTTCTAGAATAAGTGCCTAAGTGGGTAAAGGTTACTTCGCAAAAAGGTCAACAAATTATCATAATCTTTGTGTCACTATAAGTCCTTTACCAGTGATACCTTAGCGACGCATTGTCTACACTGACACCTTTTTCCAGTGTCTAAAACCGTAAAACGCAATATCTTGTACTAATTTCGCTAATTTATAGTTAAATCATCACCAAGTGTGTTCTGATTCGTTCTATTAGTGCCTTCAAATTGATATATGTATGTGATGGTGGGCATCTATAACAACTACCGAAGGCTATTGTAAAGGTCTCGTTTTCATTGAAGTTTTGAATATGTTTACGTGATTATAGTACCTGTATAAGGTTTTTCCGATCCAAACATCATCCTCGCCTCCATATTGCTCCAAGTAGCATCTTGTCTCGAGTCGAGGTAGGCTGGCGTACCATGGAACATCTAAGAAGTATCCTACCTGTATGATTCATATCGGTCACATCATGTTTCATACATAATCATAAATCGCAAACATAGAACTTTTGCAACAGTGGTTAGAGATAATTTGTCGCTAGCTACATACCTCGCCTGGCAAGTCCTTAGCAATGATCCATTTATCAAGAAGCTCGTTCCTCGATTGTTTCTCTTTCAAATTGTTATATGAGAATTTCTTGGCATCTTCCAGAATTTTCTCTCCAGGAAAAAGCACCTGCGACGCCCTATACAAATTGAGCATTCCAGTGACAGCTTGTGTTGACTGGCCGGGAAAGCAAACAAATGTACCATCTTTCTCGAATTGTCGAAGCATGTCTATGATATAAGCATATAAGCACTGGTTAGTCTGGAATTAGTACCCAAAAGCATTGTAGTGTGTGAACTAGAGCTGAAAGCCAACCTGGAGTAATTTCGTAACCATGCAATCTCAAAAGCCTAAATCCCATTACAGTATCATCGATATCTTGTACATTTGAGTTTCTGGCCCAGCAAATCCCATCCTTTGTATAGTACCTAAAAAGCCATCAGCTAATTTTAATTACCAAAATTTTAATCACAAACTATGATCTTTCCAGTGTAAAAAGATTTAACGTTACAACTCCTATCATGTAAATAAAATACCTATAGATATAATCAAGGAAATCCTTGATCTCTGAATCAAAATAACGTGAAATTCCTAGTCGTTGGAGGCGGTCAATGACCCAAATATGTTCAAAAAGATCCACTGGGTAGACATTAGGTACTACATCATAATCAACAACAAGAATTAGATAAAATTCCAAAATTAGAAACATTTCTTTTTAAAGAGCAACAAAAGGATTCCATAAATCAACATGATGTCATACCTCCACCATTGAATTTGGTCACAGTCTTTGTAAGATATTGAAGACACTTTTCATCTTTTGTTTGCATGAGCGCAAAAGCAGTAGATGATGGAGAAAATAGAAATGACCCATCTTTACACTGCAATTTTAGAAGCTTTTCCCACTCTAAATCTGGCATTCCTTCCAAACTATGAAGTAAAGTTGTGGGCACTTTGTGCAATATGTTTTCGGAATCCTTGTCATTTCAAAAAAGAACATCACAATTACATTTATGCTTTATTGTTGTCTAGTGAAAGTAACCATAGTAATTTGCTATAGATGCTCATTGTATTTTTTGGAAAGGAACGATGTGTAAAGTACTTACTTTGTGAGCTTTAAATTGCGTCTTGCGTAGATTTCTTTCAAGGCAGGAGTATCCTCCGGGACTTCAATGTCTAGCTTCCTTGCAATGTCAATAAGGGAGGGGAAAGCTACTTCAAAACCAATCGGCATGTGGACTTCGTTCTCATCTTCAAGTTTGCTTATGTTTTCTTTCAAAAATTTCAATCCTATTTATATATCACAATTTCATTAAGGATGAGTATCTATTGTAAATAATCATTTAGCGACAATATCTCTTGCCACTAAATGCCACAAAATCTCTAGCGACAAATAAACACAGCTTAATTTCAATTCTTTTTATAGCATTATTAATATACCTTCTTTATCGTTCATATTAAATTTTCAGATTTATTAATCAGTGAACTTGATGATTAAAAAAAAATTTAGTGTTCAAATGCCATGAGGCGTAGATACTCAAACCTTACATAAATACATGTCTACATCTATTATTATCTAAACAAACATATACCTTTTGGCATTTACTAGGATGAACATTCCATGAAGTTAGCGCAATAACACAAGCCAACGTATTAATGATTCTATCATGAGCCGAAAATAACAAATGGTCGCCCCAAGATCCATCAGGTAGTTGATTGTTCACGATCCACTCCAAACTTGACGGAAACTGGGGACGACCACTTTCATTAACATCTTGCACAAGTGCAACCCAAGCCGTATCATAAGCTGATACAGTTATGTCTCCATCATCCATGGATCCCAACATGCCTTTAATTTTCTCCACAAAACTCTTGATTTCGTCACTTGGATAGACAATCTTCCAATACAGATTCACATTTTGACAACATAGATGTTAGTATAAATGTTAAAGGCAACATGAAATCTATGCAGAATGTAAATATAGAATACAAGTAAAATTGAAGAACAAAATAACACCTGATTTGTGTCCACATCATCCTCCACGTCATTCTGCCAGTTGATATATGGCAAGCCATTTTTTTGAAGTACATCAAGGTACTCTGCACCACCCACACAGAAATACACAATACTTGCATTATAAAAGTACTTAAAATCAACATAGATAGTTGTTATGTAAAATGACAATATTCCAAGTTTTTTATAGTAATAAAAAGATTCTGAAAAATAACTTTAATTATAAAGAGTTCTAAGTATTTTATAACAAAACATTTACTAATAAAAGAATATATATTTTATAACAATTTATTCTCGGAAAATAATGCAAATAAGCTAAGTAATTAAAAAATCATTATTAAAATGACCAATAATTTAAAAGGTGATTTACAAAAATTAATTCATACTTAATAGCTAATTTATGTGTCTAATTTTCTGTTTAAACAATCAAGAGGACAAAATAAAAAATAGATATGAGCAAAGAGATCGAAAATATACATGTGAACACATATGTCAAACACTGAATGAACAACTTAAGCCCAAAATTAATGCATATAAGTTAGATATATTAATAGTTATTTTCTGAAAATTAAAAATTTAGTAAAGAATATTTAATTTTTGGCTTTTGATGAATACCTTGTGTACGAGACTTTGATATGGCCTTGCATTGGAAATCGGCAATTTTAGCAATACCACCTATAAACAAACAAACATTAGTAGCCATAACAAAATTTCAACATATCATAAAATAAAGGAAAATGATAAATGGGCTGCTAAAGAGGCGCAAGGAGGCACAATCGTAAATGTATTATGCGATGTGATCTTGTATGCAATACGTTTATCGATAATCTTTTAAACCTATTTAGTTAGGTCCATGTATCATCACTCATAAATATATAAAAAATAAAAAACAGTGTACAAAAACTATAGATCCCACAACAGGTGTATGTAACATTAAGTGCTTAAAATCAAAGCAGAAAAGAATAAAGCAACAAAGCTGATCATCATTTTTGTTGCTTCAAATTAACAATGGAATCCAATGCATGCCGCATATATAGAGTAATAGAGATATAAAGCTTCAACCTTTTAGCAAACACAATAAAACAAAAACATAAACTTCAAAAATCCAATAATTTTTTGTCCATAATATGGTCTTGTTTCTTCGATGATATCATGCATATGCTAGACATTACAAAAATCCAATGAAACAAAAATACAAATAAGAATTCTCTATCTATAAACAAGATTATATCAAAACATAAGTCGAAAAATACGACAAGAACTAAACGGTTTTAACAGCATCATTTTTTATGTTACACTTCAAGATTTCAACTATACCTTATAACATATACCCTAAGTACCATATACATTATACCTTACATTATATATTATCTTCGTTATCTGACAAAAAAAACACAGTGTATATATCACCTTTTTCGTCATCAAACAAAAAACACATTAGATAAAGATGACGTACCGGTAGAGGGAAGAAGCACGGGAGGAAAACGATGACGGGTGGCGTTGGGAGGAGATCGGAGGTGAAAGGTGGTGGCCGGAGAGAAGATGGTCGTTTTCATGGTGATTGGATTAAAGGACTTTTTTTCTTTGTCTAAAATGAAGAAGTGTGTCACCTAGAGATAGCTATTTATAAGCTTTGAGAATAATGTCTTTTTTCTTTTGTTTTTTTTTTAATATGTTACTGAATGGACTTCACTCTTTTGATGTAACTTTTTGAACTATATATTATATGTGAACTTATACTTGAGGGTTGGAAAAAGACAGAAATGAGTTCCCAAGAGATACTCAGAAATGGGTGCATGGGATCATTGTTGCTACCTCATACATGACACTTATATAGTAATATAATATGATAAGTGTGAATTAATTATTGATAAATGATCATTTGATTTATACTTCTTTGCTTTTTCTAAATGTATGTTTGAACAAACAACGTTTTAGTAATAGTAGTAAATGTGTATAATGTGCATGACACTTATATAATAATATGATAAGTGTGAATTAATTATTAATAAATGATTATCTTGATTTATACTTCTTTGCTTTTTTCTAAATGTATGTTTGAACAAACAACATTTTAGTAATAGTAGTAAACGAGTGTTGGAAAACCGCGATCTGTTAGGATTAACTAAGAACTTACTTTTTGAACGACACTTAAACTTGAGGGGACCTTTTGCCAAGTTATGAAACTTTGCATTTAATGTTTGGACCTACTTTGCAACGACACTTAAACCTCGTGGATTAATTTTGCCAAGTTACGAAACTTTGCATTTAATGTTTGGACTTACTTTTGTTAGCAACTGAACCTCGGGGCTATTTACGCCAATTTGGAAAACTTTGCATTAAATGCCTAATTTGCAAAACCTATCAAGAAATTGTTGGAAAACCCATGCGATCTTCGTGGGATTTGTAAACTTACTTCTTTTCAACGACATTTAAACCTCGGGGTTGTTTTTGCCAAGTTGCGAAGATTATTAATGTTAAAGACACTTACTTGCGATAACCCAACTCTTTGATCAAATTGAGTTTTGCCAGTGCTTGAACTTGGCATTTAATGCAAATGTTTTGCAAACTTTGGTCTGCTATAAATAGTATATATAATAATAGTATAATGTACATTACACTTATATAATAGAGGATAAGCGTATAACCCTATTAATAAATGATCATATTCACCATATACTTCATGACAATTTTCATAAATAAAAAGTAACATCCTTCAAATATTTATACACCATTAATACATCAAATATTTATACCTCCATTAATTGAATAATTCCATATATCCTTCATAAGCCAACCTAAAACGCACCAATATGAAACACACTATTTTTTCCCGATGCACAAAATTCGATAAATTTACTCATCTTGGTGTTCGGTTACCTACAAGAAACATAAATAAGATTTGCTTCTCCGATTATAGCAATAGAATGACAACTTTTATTCGGATATGATAGTTTGCATTATTGATTATAGTTATTTTAATTAAAAGTTGTCATTAATTCGTAAAGTTACGTTAGAAAACGATAAATAAAAAATATTTGCTCGTCAGTAAATTATGCACCATATTCGCATTGCGGTACCCTTCTAGGTAATAAATGTGTATAATATACATGACACTATATAATAATATGATAAGTGTGAATTAATTATTGATAAATGATTATCTTGATTTATACTTCTTTGCTTTTTCTAAATATATGTGTGAACAAACAATATTTTAGTAATAGTAGTAAATGTGTATAATGTACATGACACTTATATAATAATATGATAAGTGTGAATTAATTATTAATAAATGATCATCTTGGTTTATACTTCTTTACTTTTTCTAAATATGTATGTTTGAACAAAAAACATTTAGTACGAGTAGTAAATATGTATAATTAATGTATTTATCTGTAATCATATTTAATTATCAGTAGTTTGTCCTTATGATATATCGACTTATTACTATGTAATATCACTGTGCATGCTTATCCACACAACTTTTTGGCTAAAACATGTTTTGCATTGTGTCATCGTGACATTTATGTACAAATGTTTGAGCTATACAATAACTGCGTTAGATGATATATTTAAAAATATAGTTAGAGTGGTTACATATGTCCTGTCTACTAACCCTTTACATGTCGTAATCCCAAGTTAACAATCTTAGTAATTGACTTAAATGTATCTAACAAGAATGGCTTAATAAATAAATTGCAAGAGTATAAAGGAATCCACTACGATAGTTAATCAAAAGGTTTAAAAATGATAAATAGGTTAGTTTCATTTCAAATATTTTGAAGTTTCATTTTATGTCTAGGAGGCATAAAAAGGTCTTAATTCTTGAACATTTTTATAATTTCAAAACATTTAATACATGTGTTATGAAGTTATAGAGGTTTAGTAAATGTATGTTTATAATCTCAAAAGGTCTATAAATGTTTTTTTTTCCAGAAATACAACATGTATTAAAGGAACAAAAAACAAATATAAGATACAAAAGAAATGATCGCCCACCTTCTTAACAAGATAGTTAAAAAAGATGAACATCAAGAGAAAACAACAAGAAGAAATGCAAACTTACAAGCAAATGCAAAAATAACATTTTATAAACTTTTAAAATTTTCTTATCATAATGGATGCTATAAGGAATAACAAATTCTAAATCCAGTACAAGGAATAACAAATTCTAAAACAGGTAGATGCCTTATTTGTTCTTATCGATCATCTTATTTTAACCTTTGAATGTCAACGTATTAACGAGTGATAGAACTTTTCAAACGTGTGGTGATTTGACCATATTTATTATTATTATTTTTATTTTAAACTAGATAAATATATTAAGTATGTGTCGTGATTAATTGTTAAAACACATAAGTTATAACTAGCAGAGTACTCGTGCGTCGTGAAGGCAGATAACATGTAACAATAATATCATATTACTTGTTATTGACACACTCTACTAGTTAAAGCATATTATAATATACTTAAAATACAACTGTCTAATGCATATATTAAAGTGTGACACTAAAAATTATGAATGTGCAAATCAATTCTCTAAGTTAACTGATTAAAATCAATATTAGTTAATTAATATCTAGCATGTGTTTGTTAATATTAATTAATACCTAACATGTGTTGTGTATTTTAATTAATACCCAGTACACATAAAATATGTTTGTCTAACCAATGTTATGTCCATGATTAGTTAATTGTTTAGAAAATTAATATTAATTAATTAATATCTAAGACATGTTTTTTCAACCGGTGCTTTAGAGGCAATGTTTAATGTGAGCATAGAAGAAAATTGTAAGTTTATTAATTTGAATATCATATTTAATTAATGTAATTTATATGTTTGATAAACGCGAATTAAATGTAGTTATTAATTTATAAAGATACTTGAGATTAATAAATACAGTACACTTTAGCCAATGTTCTGAAATCATTATTTAGATAAACCCATCTAAAATCATGTATTAAACTCCTCGCCCTGATAGACAATCCAGAGTAGGTAACAACAACCAAATGAGAAAAGAAACACTTAGGGAGCAAATAGGGAGTGTTAACATGATCCAATCATGGCACTCAGGTACAAAATGAGGCAATTAGGTCATTGAGAACTGGTAGCGTACCACCATCGCGAAGCATTTCATGGGATACATTCATACCATCATCCAACTACGTTGTCATCACATCAATGATAGCCTCACATAGGGTTTGTAGAATATACATGGACGGATGGAGTCCAGTCGACATAATGTACGGACATTGTTTCAACAAACTCCCATAACACATCAGGTCAAGCCTCAAACCACCAACCACACTACTAATTGGTTTCTCGGGAGAGATATCTTACCCCGAAGGCATAGTCACCTTAGAACTCACAGTAGTAACACACCCGCTGTCAAGAACAATCATGTTAAAATTTTACATTGTCAAATCCACATCTAAGTACAATGCAATACTTGGAAGAACAGCACTTTAGAAGCTTAGAATGGAAGTTTCAACCAGCAGGTCCTTGGTAGAATTTCCAAAAAGGGCAGGGGTCGCTATAGTCAAAAGCGACTACCCTGGATAGGATGCAAGTCTAGGTGCCGCGGTAAAGGAAAGCAACATCAGGGAGATCACGTGGGAACCTATTCCAGTAGACAATCCCAAACATGTGAAAGTCATAATACTTCAAAAAAATACATTGCTTATATAGGAATGATTAACAATAGGCCATTAAATCATCAATAAATGCCTTGGGCAGACAAAAGTTGTCGCTATAGAGTAGAAAATTACTATAGACTATCAAATCAATATTTTTGAGAATCATAACTCATCCTCATATCTTGCACATTATAAATAAATATTAATATTACAAGTTGTATATGTAGATTAAGTATACAAATTTTCTTTTGATGTAAATATTTACAAATAAGTATTTTCAAAATAATAGAAACATGATACAAAAAGTCCATATAAAAAATGAAAACTGATAATAAATGGACAATCAAATACTTAAAGATTAGATTTCCTTATTGCTTTATAGACGGATGGTTCGAGTTCTTGAAAAGGACTCGAGTTTTGAAAATGGACTTTAAATGCTCCTCCCTACAACTATGTTTTTCAAATAATTTTTTTTGTTTTTATTTAAATTGACCAGATGGAAAACTAACAACAAATATTCACAAATAAGTCCAAAAACTGAACAAACATTGGAAGAAACTAAAATGATAGTTGAAAAAAAATGATGTTAAATCGGCTTTTGTTTTATTTTAAGTAACAATTGAAAATATCTATTTGAAATCAATAGGCAAATAAACAAAATCAAAAGGAGATTTAACACCATTTTTTCTCTACCAGCATTTTTGTTCTTACAATGTTTGAACTGTTTTTGAACATATTTTGAAAGTACTTTTTGTTGAATGTTTAAGAAATCCAATAGGAAAGTGTAAATAAAATCTAAAGTTTTTATAAATAAAACACAATCGTAATGAAGAAATTTTAAAACCTATTTTAAAAACTCAATACCCTTTCATAAACTCAAACAAGCCGTTTATGAAATAATATGCAAAACCAATCTTCAGGTATTTGAGAGTCCAATGATCGCCAGATTTCCTTTTTTAAAGGACTTTTTTTGTATGGTGTTGCTACCTTTTTGCAAGTATCATTGTTTGCAACGAGAATGTTGATAGTTCATAATTGTGTATGTGTTTTATTTTTTGCTTACTGGATGGATTGTAATATGAAACACTTGTGGTACTTAAATTAGCAGATAAATAAGTGGTTGGTATGAAGTAAATACCATTATTATCTTTGACGAATTAATAATCTATTTTAATTTAATATCAAAAAAATTTCTAATTTCAAATTGTTCTTTTATGTTATTAAAATATTTAGAATCAAGATACGTCACAACTCATTAAGTATCGTATATAGATATGAAACCAAAAATAAAGTCAAAATCAACATAATTATAGAAATCCTATAAAATTTAAAACCAAAATTCAATGAATTGTTGTTACAATTAATCATATATCATCATCTTTTAAACAAGAGACCTTTATGTTGATCATTTTCTTTTATATCTCTTATAAACTCCATACCGTCCATAACATTTTCAATCTTGTGGAAGAATTGATAATCTTCTGGAAAAAAAAACAGTAAAAAAAAAGTTAATCCGTTTCATACCCATATTATCCATAACACGTTCAACTTATCTTTTAAAAATATAAAAAAGCTAAACAAGTTACATTCATTCAATGTTTCACACCCATCAACTTGAACACTATCTTCATTAAATAAAGACAAACAAGATTTATCATCATCTAGATAACTTAATATCATCTTTTGTCCAATAAAAATTTTCTCGTACGCATATAACCTCTCCCATGCATGACCCTCAAATTCAAAAGTGACACCATTTATAGTAAGAGCATTAACCTTGAAAAATTCATTAAGTGAATAAATATTCATCCTTAATGGGGACCTATTATTCATTATACTGAAAAATTCTTTAGCAAATATATGTAAAATAATAATAATAATAATAATTAAAAAACAACAACTATTGTTCAAAAATTTCTAAACAAAACTTACTTGCATAATCATGAATTATTGTAACATCTATAATTAAGAGTTTTATCGATGCAAATGCCTTCAATATTGTAACACCATACAAGCATCCAATTAGAAGTCATATGTCCAAACAAAATATTCCAACTATTCATCAAACTCTTCAAATAAGAAAATTTTTGCCACGAATGACCATAAATAAAAGCTTGCTTATCGTTAAATGATTTTACATACACCATATATTTAGTATTCTCATTTATCAATAATAGTTGTTTCTTATCAGCTACATCATTGCAAAATCTGCATCATCACTATACGAATAAACTAAACAATACAAAAACAAAAAATAAGTTTACAAACGCATGTATCTAACGAGAAAAAGATGTACAGTAAAAATTAAAAAAAAAAAACGCCAATCCGTAAACATGTTCTTTGATGAATTCATATTGAGCTACAAAGTCCATATGATAAACATTTGTTTTTCACTAATAAATCTAAATCTTTGATATATATATATATATATATATATATATATATATATATATATATATATATATATATATATATATATATATATATATATATATATATATAGTGATATTATAAAATGATGATATTATAAAACCAACTGTGATATTAAGTTTTTACATGTAAAAATGAACTTGATATTAAAAAAACATATGATAGTTACTATGATATTAACAATTTTATTAAAAAAACATATGATAGTTACGGTGATATTAACAATTATATTAAAAAGAAAAAAGCTTCACGTGATAGTAAAAGAAACCGATATTAACATTTTTTATTAAAAAAGGAACGGTGATATTAATAATATTAAAAAACAAAAAGTAACGTGATATCAAAGAAAAGTTAATGTGATATTAACAATTAGATTTAAAAAACTTTACGCCGATATTAAGATTACTTTTGACTTTTTATAAATAAGATCGATCTTGACTTTGTCAAGATCGGATCTTCAATTTTGTAAAAAGTCAAAATCGACCTTAATATCACAATACATTTAATCATGAAACGATTTTTTGAAAATTTTTCAATGATTCTTAAATATTTTTCATCCTCTCTTATTTTTTAATTTTTGTATTTTTTGAATTTTTTAAAAAAAACTATCGTGATATTTCCGCACCATCCCTACTTAAAAGCTTAAACTCAATCCGATCCCTTCCCTATATATATATATATATATATTTATATATAGGCTTTGGATCAAATAAAAGTTTTAAGATAAAAAGGATAAAAAGTGTATGTGTCATTAATATCGTATTAAAATGTGACAATTGTGTGTCAATTAGAAGAGTATTGTGCAAGTGTTACAACATATTTAGCTAAAACAATCGGTGCCAGGTTGATAATCGTCAATTATGTGTCAATTCTGATAAGTTTTGTGCAAGTGTGTCAACATATAGAGTTACTGTGTCAAATGTGTCATTAATACCTCAATTTAATATCATTAATACACCAATTTAATCTCGTAATCCTATGGCTAATTAAGCCCTATACTTTTTACTATTGGTCACTTTCCACAATAACTATATTATATATATATATATATATATATATATATATATATATATATATATATATATATATATATATATATATATATATATATATATATATATATATATATATATATATATATATATAAAACAGAGGCGTATGGCGAGATTATTCTACAAATGTTCACTCATTGCCATGTAATTGTTTTATACCATGTAATCATTAACTATGCAACCTAAGCAAATTAATTGATAATTTCGGATTAATAAATGTAAAATGAAGTTGCCAAGATTCGAACTGGGATGGTAGGCAATAAACAAACCTACCAACCACTGAGCAACACATTTTTTGATTATATCTGTATACCCAAATCTATAAACCTCTAGAACCAATTGATAAAGATTTAAAAGGTACACTGAGTCATTGCTTCCCTTAATCGACCACTTTATATCCACATCGCTTAATTCGCCTTTTCACTTTTAGGTCTCTGGGCGAAATGCTGTAATGATGCTTATTTGACTAAAAGGCGAATATGTGCTAAAATGGCTAAATCTAAGATCAAGACACCAAGTCATTGGAATGCACCGACGGCGTCACAGATAAAGGGCGACGCCGTCCCTCTAATTGCGACTGCTCAGAAGTGAAATTGCTATTTTGTACCTGACGGCGTCAGGCTTTAAAGAGTAGGGCGTCACAGCTCATACGGCCTAGATCCAGATTCAGACGGCGTCAGTAGATGAAGCTGGCGGCGTCACAACCCCAACGTGACGCTGTCACAAAGTTGACATGGTCAAGACGAAACCCTAATGGTGGCGATCCGACGACGTCACAATTAAAGATTGACACCGTCGCAGTTGTAACTCTATTTATAGAATTCGAATTTTCAGACTTTTAGAGAGGTAGAATTGTGGAGTAAAACCTAAAAACGATTTTTGGTTGTCTTGAGCAGTATTTTAGGGTTCTCATACCCTATTGTACATCAAGATAAGTAATCTACTTCATTAATTTCATTATGTCTTCGATTGTATGTGTGTATGCTTGCATGTCTACCATGTCCGGCTAATTTACTTGTGTGTTTCCTATCCTGTAAACCTAGTTATTGAAAGTAACTGGTTGTCTCTTCTTAATTATAATTGGCTTAGGATTGCAACAGGCCATCGTTGTGTTTTAATGCTCGAGTAAGCTTTCACAACATTAGTTTATAATCGCTTGAGCTATCAGAGGCTAAAAATCCAAAGATAACCTTGTAGGGCGCTTGGCTCACGTAACGCTGTTTAAGGAATTGTAATCTTCGGAAGGAATTGTAATTCATGTAATTGTAATTTTGTTAATCGGAATGCACAGTAATTGTAATGTATCAGACCCGATTAAATCATTAACGTGCTTCAAGTCGACTGCAACGAATGTAATTCAAATTTTTTATAAAACTTAAAAAGTTAATATATAATAACAATAATAATAATAATAATTAAATAATAATATAATAATAGTAATAATAATATTATTAAAAAATAAATAATAATAATAATAATAAAAATAATAATAAAGAATATTAATAATAAAATATAATAATAACAAATAATAATAATAATAACATAATATTAATAATAAATAATAATAACAATAAAATATTAATAACAATAATAACACTAATAAATAGTAATCATAATAAAAATGATAACGAATAATCAATAATAATCAAAATTACAATCATATTAAAATAATAATAATAATACATTATTATTATTATCATTATTATTATTATTATTTACATTATTAATAACAATCATAATAATCGATAATAATAATAACAACATCATCAATATTATCATTGTCATCATTATTATCATTATTATTATCATTATTATTATTATTATTACTTATCATTATTTATCATCATTTATCTTTTAATATTATTATTAATTATTAATCAGCATTTATTATTATTATTTTGTTATTATCATTAATATTATATTTTATTATTTTATAACCATTATTATATTATTATCATTATTATTATTATTATCTTATAATATTATTATTATTATTCTCATCATTATTTTTATTATAATTATTTTTAATATTATTAATTATTATTATTATTAATTAATTTATTATTATTTTATTATTATTATTATTATTATTATTATTTATTAGTTTAATTATTATTATTGAAGTAAATAAATATATAAATTATTATAATTATAATAATAATAATAATAATAATAATTATTATTATTACTTTTTATTATTATATAAATTTTATTATTTTAGTATTTATATAATAATAATAATAATAATAATAATAATAATAATAATAATAAATATAAATTTCAATTACAACGTAATTCAAAACTCTTCCATCCAACATCCTATGTAATCAACCTCTTCGATGTAATCGAACGATCAATTACACTACAACGCAAACCAAATGTGACCTACGTGAATGTAATCAATTACATTCCTCCATTCGCTAACTAAACAGACTCACGAATGTAATCAAATTACAATTATATCCAATTACTATGAGGATTACTACGAACCAAACACCCCCTTAGAGTTAGTTTATAAATCCTAGAGATTTTGTAGAAAACAACCTTAAGGTATTCTCAAAGAGTTGTGGAAAAGCATACCCTACGACCTTTTAGAAGACACAACGCTGCTAAGAATAAGGACGGATAATTCAACCATCAATAAAAAGATAATTAGGAGTAATAAAGATGTAGTAGGTACATTTTTAATCATCACAATGAAAGCACACATCAATTAGACATAGACTACCCCTCAGCTTAGTTAATTAGACTAGATAATAGTAGAGTAATCGTTAGAAATACCACCACTCCCCAATCCAATACCCCGAGACTGCACTTTTAATTTTCTAAAAAATATAAAAAAATTAAAAATAATCTTCCCAACCCAACCTTAGCGTAGTAATTTCTCACTAGCATTCCTATTCCCAGAGAACGATATCAACTCCAGGCTTACCCTAATACTACACTACAACGATTAGGTTCACCGCCTAGGTGGTTGAAAAGCTTGCTCAAGAAAAGGAAGTTTCCTTTGACTTCGAACGCCGTTGTAATGCCAGATCAAGTTTTTGGGCGTCATCAGGGAATAGAATAGCTAGTTAGATTTCCACTCGCTTAGTGGTCCCTTGCTTGATTCTTATCAAGTAAGATTTTTCTCAAGTTTAGCTTCTCGTAGTCTATCCCCTTTCTCGCGACCTTTGTTCGTAATCCTATCACTTTTCATCATGGAAGGTGATAATCAACCACCACCATCAACCCACCACCAAATGACTCACCAAGAGGCCGCACTCTTGGTGAATACTCAAGACCAAGCAACCTAGGCTATAGGAACACTTATGAGCCCCCGATCAAGCTCAAAATACGGCTCGATCCGACACCATCCGATTGGTGCAAAACGGATGTGTATTTCATGGACTTCGCTCCAAGATCCTAATCAAGATCTTAAGGATTTCTTAAATCGCCGATTCCATCGACCCGATGTTACTACTCGGAGACCACGCTTAGGCCTCTTCTAATTCTCTACGGGACCAAGCAAGCAATTGGCTTGAGCGACTTCACCGGGCTCCATCTTAAGTTTGATAATCCACCACTGCTTCCTTGCTCGATTTTTCCCAATCGTGAGAACCACTGCTTAGAAGTGGACATCTTGATCGCCCAACAACTTCAAGGCGAGTCCTCACGAGGCATGGACCCGATTCAAGGATTTGTCTAGAGTCCCTCAACATGGCATTGATCTTTGGCTTCAAGTCCAAATTTTCTATGACCATACCAACTTCATCACCAAAGCTTATCCATTGATCGAGTCACCGGTGGAAGTGCTTTAGCAAACTTCAACGCGGAAGAGTCATGGAATATTATAGAAGAGCTTGCCGATCAAAGCTACAAAATTGGAGCGAATCCCATGAAACCCCCGCAAGTTAATGAATACACTGAATTCCTCATGATCCTTCCAACATCACTTTAGAGCAAATGAGCGTACTTGAGAGTAAGGATCGATTATCTAATCGGAGGCAAAAGAGAGCTCCCGAGACCCTCGAAAGCAACAAGCACTCCGCCTAACCCGCCACCACCCAACACCTCTCTCCCAATCACCAAGTCGTGAGCAAATTCCATCGAATCGGCGCTCCGTTTCATTTCTCCAATACCACTCTCACCAAGCTTTAAGGAACAAATGAGAGAGTACGCACCATACACGAGAGATTAGCAAAATTTGAAGATGAGTTTATAGTGCAGCGGAGGAAATGCAGTAAAATGACGAGATGATGAACTTGTAAAAGAGTATACTAAGACGATGGTTCCCGAAGGTGCTAGCGAGAAGCAATGATCACCTCCCCCACTTCATTTGTTAACGCATTTCCATTGTATCCGATGAAGGTGGAGGCCGAGAGAAGGAGGCTAAGGAAAGCAAGGATAGTAAGAAAAAGGAGGGGTCGGAACCAATGATGAACCCGAGACCATCGAATACTACCTTAAGCACGAGATTAATAAGAAAACAATTTTTAATCAAGTAAACAACTTTAGGTACAATAAGGTTCTTAGGAAAGCCCTCGAAGGAGAAATAACAGAAGAAGAATATGACACCATGCCTATGGGACCTATGTACGAACTGATTCTAAAAAAACCAGTGACTAAAAAACGAGAAACCACGGGGAATTTCGTAATACCATGTAGCATAGGCGATATCGATAATATAAATGCCTTAGCCGATCAGGGATCTGACGTAAACATAATGCCGCTATCAGTCTTTAGTAAATTGACTAAAGAGGAGCCAACTAAGACCAATCTTAGACTTTCCTTAGCAAATCACACATATGTCTATCCCATAGAAATAGCGGAGGATGTCCTAATTGAGGTTGCCAATATTGTCTATCCGGTGGACTTCGTGATCATAGACATTGAGGAAGATAGAAATATGCCACTCATTCTTGGAACACCTTTTTTGGCCACTGCCAAGGCAACCATCAAATGCGGTGAGGGTATCATGATACTCAAAAGTGGTAAGGGATACGCTAGGATACCTATTGTTCCAAGATATCCTTTGAAGATTATGTTGAAGATAACTGATGAGAATCCGCAGGTCCCTAACAATACAGTTAAGAAGAAAATTAACGAATGGGAAAGAGGGCTTAGAGACTTCATGGTCCAAGGGTTACATGCGACCTTGTGGAAACGTGACAAAAAGTTAGGAGATAATCCTACCTCAATACTACAAACTCAAAAGAACCCTAAGAATTTTTGAATGGAGAAAAGGTGCTTTTGTATAAATCGAGAATAAAAGCATTAAGAGGAAGAAATAAGCCAAGATGGTTTGGACCTGATACGGTGAAAGAAACCAATCTAAAAAATAAAACCGTTATCATAATAGACGACGTTGGAAAGGAGTTCACGGTAAGCATACAACGTCTACAACCTTTTGATGAATGCTTAGTGAAAGAAAAAAAGAACGGTAATGAAGTCACGTAGGGGCACGACTTCGAGTCTAGCTACAAGACTCATAAATAAAGAAAAGCGCTTCGTGGGAGGCAACCCAGGCTTAATTGTTTTCTTTTTTGTGTGTCATATATCTTTTCATTGATTGTTTATTCTCATGTTTGAATTTGTGAAAATGTTTTATTTTGTCTTTAACCTAGTCTTAATTACATATAAAGGTATTTTACAAAAAGGATAAGTGTAGGGAAGATTACACACGTTTTTAAAAGAACGTGAACACGAGAGTTACAATTCTTGAAAAAGATATATATGTGTGTTTGTTAGGGTCAAATGCTTGTATCGAGTCATAATGGATGTTTTGCAGGAATTTTTCAGATTCTAAAGATATAATTTTTCCAGAATTTTTCCAGAAAAACGCAGCATACCAGTTTCTGTCAGGATAACCTGACGGCGTCAGACTCGCTACCTGACGGCATCAGGAGGAGCAGAAATAAGTTATCTTATTTTCTCTCGTTTTCTGTGCTACTTATAAATTTTTGGAATTTCTCAGGTCTTAATTTTCCAGAAAACCTGTAAACATCCATTCCACAAGCATTATATCCTAGTATAGTCGAGTCATATATAGTTTTACCGCCGATTTTACGCGAAGGTTTCGTCTATTTTCTTAAGTGTGCAGGTTTTATTTATCAAGAAGAAGAAACATAAGAATGGATGGAGCTTTTCACGCATACATTCTTCTTGAAGTAGAATTTAACCACTACTTCACACGGATCCTACCGAGCTAATCAGGGGAGTATTAGTTTAAGCTTTTAATTACCTTCCATTATCATAACTTTGATACTTTCGGGGAACATTGGGGACAATGTTCAGTTTAAGTGTAGGGAGGGAAAATAAAACGGGAACTTTGAAACTATGCTTATCCTTGATTATTTGTCTTGTCCAATTTCATTTGTGTAATAACCATGAGAAATATCGGTTAGGGTAATTTTGGCACCAAATTAAAAAAATTTCATGACATGTAGGAGTGGGCCATTATTCTTAATAAAGCGTCTCATGGATAGGAAGTTATATGACTAGCACAAAACCCTTTACCACTCAAATTCCACCCAAAAAATGTGAGGTTCGCCCCTAGATTTGTAGGAATTAAAGCATTCACCTTTAATGCTTCGAGAGTGTACCGGTAGTATAATAGATTCTAGAACTTGTTTTGTGATGCATCCCGAGATCGCTAGTGAGACTACATTTGTGTAGTTAGGAATAACTAAATGATAAGAGGCATTAGGATAACCCTTGTTTGATACCCGTATTATAATTACTTCTTCCACATCGGTTGAGTAATTCCCCCACACCCTTGCGATGTACTCATATTTAGTACACAATACCCCTAGTTAACCCCTCAGAGCCTATCCATTTCGCGGTTCTCGTGATGTTTCGGTTTTTCGGAATATCAATGAAGAGCATTGTTTACAATCCACCCCCAAATATACACCCAAATCGCCATAGCCTACCTTGTATGCACTCACTTTTAGTGCATTATTGTTATCATACTAAACCCTTAGTTCAATTATCTAGTTACTTGCATAAGTTGCTAAGTCGAGTCATATCCTTTGTACACAGTTTTGGGACGATTGGGACTCATGGGAAAAGTTAAATTTTATGAAGTGACGGGAAAGAATGTTAAATTCAAATTCCCTTTATTTACGTAATAATGTACTCCAAGTGTTTTGATCTTTTCAATTCGGGTCAAATTAGTGTTAGAGTAATAAAAACTCAAGTGTAGGGATGTGCCTATAAATCCCTTATATTTTGATGTTATCGTAGAGGATGGTAGAGTAAAAGTGTATGAAAAAAAAAATAAATAAAAAATTCGAAAAAAAAGAGTGTTGAAAAAAAAATGAAAAAAACATACGGGCTACCATCCTACATCTATCTTTAAATTTATGTTTGTTTGTTTCAAAGTTATCTAGAGTTTAGAGTGTCAAGTCTTGGTTTAGCAACGCCATTCTTCTCATGCTTGTAACATAAAGATTTTTGACTTGCCACCACTAAATTGCCTATCCAACCAAACCCTTTGTTTCCTTACCGTAGCCTAACATTAAAACCTTTTAAAAGACCTCTTAGATAGTTTCTCCTAGGTGCTTACGCCAAAGCAATGGAGGTTTGATCTAGTCTCAAGCCTATGGTAATCTATGTACTAGGACCGGTTAATGAGTGTTTATCTTCCATTTCCAATTCGATATATTTCATATACACTCGAGAGATGAGAGTATCCAAACACCACTTGTGAGGTGCTAGTATATAATTTATGTGCTTGTTATGACTTTTGCGGGGCTTATACTTGTTGTGAATTGTTCTAAACCAATGCTTCATGCCCCCTAACTTATAAATTAATTGGCCAAAAGCACATTTTCTTGAGGATAAGTAAATACCAAGTGTAGGGATATTTGATAAGGATTTAAAAGGTACACTTTTGAGGGGTCATTTAAGCCCTTAATCGATCACTTTTATATCCGTTACTGCTTAATTTCGTTCCTTTTCACTTTTTAGGTCTCTTGAAGGAAAAATGCTGGAATGATGCTTATTTGGACGAAAAGGCGTGAATATGTGAAGAAAATGGCTAAAGTCAAGATCAAGATACTCAAGCTGCAGGAAACGCACCCGATGGCATCACAGATAAAGGGCGACGTCGTCCCTCTAATTGCGATGGCTCAGAAGTGAAATTGCTATTGTGTACCTAACGACGTCAAGCTTTAAAGAGTAGGGCGTCACAACTCAGACGACCTAGATCCAGATTCAGACGGCGTCAGAAGATGAAGCCGACGGCGTCACAACCCCAACGTGACGTCATCACAAAGTTGTAACTCTATATATAGAATTCGAATTTTCAGACTCTTAGAGAGGTAGAATTGTGGAGTAAAACCTAAAAACGATTTTTGGTTGTCTTGGGCAGTATCTTTGGGTTCTCATACCCTATTGTATATCAAGATAAGTAATCTACTTCATTGATTTCATTATGTCTTCGATTGTATGTGTGTATGCTTGCATGTTTACCATGTCCGGCTAATTTACTTGTGTGTTGCCTAGATCTAGGAAACCTAGTTATTAAATATTGATTGGTTATCTCTTCTCTTAATTGTAATTGGCTTAGGATTGCAATAGGCCATCATTGTGTTTTTAATGCTTGAGTAATCTTTGTGAACATTAGTTTATAATCGCCTAGAGTTATTGTAGGCTAAAAATCCAAAGATAACCTTAGAGTTAATTTATAAATCCTATAGATTTTGTAGGAAATAACCTTAAGGTATCCTCAAAGAGTTAAGGAAAAAAGCGTACCCTACGACCTTAGAAGACACAACGCATTAAGAATAAGGACGTGACAATTCAACCATCAATAAAAGATAACTAGGGAGTAATAGCATGTAGGTAAGCACATTTTTAATCATCATACGAGCACACATCAATTAGACATAGACTACGCCTTAGCTTAGTTAATTAGACTAGATAATAGTAGAGTAATCGATAGAAATACCACCCCCCCCCCAAATCCAGTACCCCGAGATTCGTACCTTTCAATTTTCTAAAAAAGATAAAAAAAAATAATCTTCCTCAACCCCAACCTTAGCGTAGTTATTTCTCACTAGCATTCCTATTCCCCTAGAGAACGATATCAATCCCGAGGCTTACCCTAATACTACACTACAGCGATTAGGTTCACTGCCTAGGTGGTTGAAAAACTTGCTCGAAGAAAAGGAAGTTTCCTTTGACCCCGAACGCGCGTTGTACGTGTATCACCAATTATTGTCAATTTTATACATATATTTTCTTTAAATATAGTTTCACAATATACGGTATTTTATTTATTCATCACACAAAACCCTAA
Source organism: Chrysanthemum lavandulifolium (assembly GCA_022545495.1). Lineage (NCBI taxonomy): Eukaryota > Viridiplantae > Streptophyta > Magnoliopsida > Asterales > Asteraceae > Chrysanthemum > Chrysanthemum lavandulifolium. Next base: position 81,608,361 of record CM040241.1, on the reverse strand, counting down.
TTCTTCTTCTTTCATCTTCTCTAATGATCGATACTTTTATTATGCTTCTTTATAATGTACGAGATTGATAAAGTAGGCATATTCTAAAGCAGAAATCGCAGCTGTTCCTGCTCCTGAAGTAAGTCTATTATAAACATACACATTATTATGTTTTTTCTTTAATATAAATTTATACAATTAAGATGATGGAACTGGTTTTGTTATAAAGGAAAGTGGGAGCTTTTTAAACTGGGCATGTTCTACAGGAACAATAACAGCTCGTGATGTAAGTCTATAATTAACGTACAAATTATCATGTTTTCTTTAACTATATAAATTTGCACATTTAAGATGACGAAACTGGTTTTGTAATACAGGAATGTAAGAGGAGAATCTTCAAGTGGCCAAATTCTATGTCAACTATGGCAGCTCCTGATGTAAGTCTATCCATAGCGTACATACTATCCTTTTTTTTATATTTATGAATTTACACAGTGAAGATGATGGTACTGGTTTTGTAATGTAGGAACGTAAGAGATGGAGTCTTCAAAAAGAAATCTCAAAGCCTTTTGAAACCGCACTGAAGTGCATTCAAGAAGAAATAAAGCAATTTGAAACGGCACTGAAAAAGGGTTACCCTGAAGATGATGATAGTTGCATCGACTTAAAACAAGAACATATGATATATACTCACCATAAAGGGATGCTTGGTGTTTACCAATGGTATATGTTACTTCTGATATATGTGTGATTTTACTTTCTTTCTTAGCTATGATATATACATTTAGTTTTTCTTTTTGAATGTTGACAGCGAAAATGGAAAGTCGGAGCTTATTAAACTGGGCAATTTCTTCAGGAACAATGGCAGATCCTGATGTAAGTTTATTATAAACACATTATCATGTTTTTCAATATAAAATTACATAGTTAAGATGATAGCATTGGTTTTGTAATACAGGAATGTACGAGATTGATAAAGTGGGCATATTCTAAAGCACAAATCGCAGTTGTTCCTGCTCCTGAAGTAAGTCTATTATAAACATACACATTATTATGTTTTTTCTTTAATATAAATTTATACAGTTAAGATGATGGAACTGGTTTTGTTATACAGGAAAGTGGGAGCATTTTAAACTGGGCATGTTCTACAGGAACAATGACAGCTCGTGATGTAAGTCTATAATTAACGTACAAATTATCATGTTTTCCTTAACTATATAAATTTGTACATTTAAGATGACGGCACTGGTTTTGTAATACATGAATGTAAGAGGAGAATCTTCAAGTGGCCAAATTCTACGTCAACTATGGCAGCTCAGGATGTAAGTCTATCAATAGCGTACATACTATCCTTTTTTTTTAATATTTATGAATTTACACAGTGAAGATGATGGTACTGGTTTTGTAATGTAGGAACGTAAGAGATGGAGTCTTCAAGAAGAAATCTCAAAGTCTTTTGAAACCGCACTGAAGTGCATTCAAGAAGAAATAAAGCAATTTGAAACGGCACTGAAAAAGGGTTACCTTGAAGATGACGATAGTTGCACTGACTTAAAACAAGAACATATGATATATACTCGCCATAAAGGGATGCTTGGTGTTTACCAATGGTATATGTTACTTCTGATATATGTGTGATTTTACTTTCTTTCTTAGCTATGATATATACATTTAGTTTTTCTTTTTGAATGTTGACAGCGAAAATTCCTTGTAGATATGGCCTAATTTAAGTAATAGCCGTGCATATATGTCTTTGCTTATGATTGTGTACGTCAAATATGGACATAAACTATGTAAAGAGTACTCATATTTATATTTTTAATGATCTCGAATTAGGTGGCTATGCTTACTGTTGGAGCAGATGTGTCATTTGGCGTAGGACGATTCAACCTTAACTTAACAATGATAAAACACAAGTGAGAGTCGCAAAAGCATTATCTGCTGTGGGCATGTATAATTATTTGCAGGTAACAGACGGGTGACAGGATATGTGTATGGAATTAATCGTACACTGAACCCCTTACAACTTACAAAAGTATAATAGATAGTTATGTAACTGTAGTTGTTAATCCCTTTAAACATGAGCTTGGAAAATTCAATGGGCGGGTTGATTATTTCTATAACTTGGCGCAATCATTATGGTATGATATATGTTATATTGTTGTAATCTCTCAGCTATTGTGCCTGTATATATTTATTTTAAATGACGAAACATCCTACTCGTCAATAGCACTTATATATAATAGTATATATATATATATATATATATATATATATATATATATATATATATATATATATATATATATATATATATATATATATATATATATATCGCTAAACTATATGTGATGTCTTTTAGTAATTTTTATGTTACAAATTTTATTGAGGGGAGGACATTGAAAGCATCTATAACATTTTTCACAAGATAATGGAACAAATATTCAAGCAGTTAGAATGTAGATATAGACCCACCAATAAAGACCACAAATAGCTAAACCCATTAATACAACGATACTCATCATGTATTTTAATGAATTCCATTTCTTTCAACATGTACACTTTCCAACCATTTTTTACCACTCTTGTTTTGTTATAGAAAAATATGCCAACGATATTAATAAGTCATGCCCGCCCAACGGCGGGCTTATATGCCCGGGAGGGCTTATAAGTCATGCCCGCCATTGGGCGGGCTTCGAAAACTAGTGTATATATATATATATATATATAATATATATATATATATATATATATATATATATATATATATAGAATAGGGATCCAGTGAGAAGTAAATTAAAATAAGAAGTGGTGAGAAGTGACCAAAACCACGCATTTGAGAAGCAACGAATTGCATTAGATGCATTTCTATTCATATAGATGCAACATCTTGAGTTTCGAAAGTTAATTTGATGTATAGATGGTGCAAATTGATTTTTATGATTTCGGCACGTTCAGAGGAACAAAAAATAAGAGAAATCATGAAATGCTTCTAATATATATATATGCATCTGATTAAAAGCTAGAAAACACACTATGGTGCGTTATAATGCATCTAAGATTATAGGGATGCATCTAATTTAGGTCGGTGCATTTCGGATTTACGGTTATAGTTCTTCTTATTCCTTCTTATTTTAAGTAATCTTCTTATTTGATCCTAATTATATATATATATATATATATATATATATATATATATATATATATATATATATATTATAATATATATATATATATATATATTATATATATATAATATTATATATAGGGATCTAGTGAGAAGTAAATTAAAATAAGAAGTAGTGAGAAGTGACCAAAACTATGCATTTGAGATACGACGACTTGCATTAGATGCATTTCTATTCATATAGATGCAACATCTTAAGTTTCGAAAGTTAATTTGGTGTATAGATGGTGCAAATTGATTTTCATGTTTCGGCAGGTGTAGAGGAACAAAAAACAAGAAAAGTCATGAAATGCATCTAATATACGTATATGCATCTGATTAAAAGCTAGAAAACACACTATGGTTCATTATAATGCATATAAGATTATAGGGATGCATCTAATTTAGGTCGGTGCATCTCGGATTTGCGGTTATAGTTCTTCTTATTCCTTCTTATTTTATGTAATCTTCTTATTTGATCTAACTCTCTCTCTCTCTATATATAATATATATATAATATATATATATTATATATATATATATATATATATATATATATATATATGCAAGTTTTATATTTTATAAACAGATATCTAAATTTTAGATTACATTTGATATAGATATATTTAAATAAATATCTTTTTAAATAGTATACATTCTATATTATTAAAAAAATATCAATTCCTTTTACAATTTAAATGTATTAATAAATTCTAATGTGTTTGTGTGCTCTTCAAGCGTAATACCTTACAAATCAAAATTCAAATATCGTAGTCATGTTATATCAAATGTGTATTTTATTTATCAGAAACTCATACTAAATAGACAACGGATATTGCCACATTCTAAGAATATCACATTGTATGCATCTGAAACGCCTAATATTATAAAATTGCAACTCCTACTATAAGAATCATCTTTTTCAACAGTAAAAGTAACAGTATTTAGTAACAATTCAACTAATCAAAAATAGAAAATAACTTATACCATTAGCAATCGTTGCATTCCGATAGCCTAACTAAAAATAATTGCAAAGACAAAACCAAGGCAATGTTCTCAAATATAAGATGTATATTATAGAAGGTTTTTAAACTATAGATATTTTCATCTAGATAGCATAATTACAATTACTACTTTTAAAAATTATTATAAATAAACATTGAATTTCGGGAGAAGTTAAGGCTATAAATGTAGTTACTCAAATGTATATTTAGTCATATCTAAACGTATTCTATCCTCATTTTTAATATCTTTGATAACAGTATGTCCTCTTCGGTATATATCTAATTTAAAATTTATTTGCAAATTATTAAACATTGTAAGAGTTATAATAAAAAATATATATATTTTTTTTTCAGAAAAACATTCAAGGAGTTGCTCATCATCCAAAGGAAAAGATAAAGCACAACCACCATATGAGAATGAAGATTCATCCACGAACCATGTTCATCTTCAAAGTCAGACAATAAAGTGCATTCTAGATGATATTCAACATGATTGTGATATGGCAACTGCTCTTCAGTGCCAAGTCAATTGACATGAAAAATAAATATCTTAAAAAGCTTATCAAATTAAATAAATAATTTCTATTGATGTAATTTATATTTACTAAATTTTAATGAAAAGTGTTATATATATTGGTTTATGACTTTTTTTTTTTTTTTTTTTTTTTATTATTATTATTATTATTATTATTATTATACAGGAAAGCTTGAAAGCATATGAGTTCATAAATTCATTAATGGATGAAATTGTTAAAGACTGCAACATGGCTAAGCAACTTCAAAAGAAAAAAAAAAGAACTGATGAAGTTCGTAAATAGAAAACAGGAATTGATTGAAAAAATTAAAAAAATATTATGAATGATTATGGAAATTATATGTTTGTATTTGGTTTTTGTGTTATATGTTTACATTATTAGTAATAATGCTTATAATATAAATCGATAAACAAATGTTTATAGGTGACACTTATTAAAGGGAAAAAATCTTTTAAAAATATTTATTATTAATAATTTTTACATGAAAAAGAGTTATAGTCATTATAGGCAATGTAATCTATAAAATCTTGGAAAATATTTCTTAATCATGATAATAATATCAATAATAACTCCATATCTATACAATTCATGTCACAAATATATAACTCGGATTATGCTCTGAAAGTAATAATTGTTTTTTGGTCAGATTCATTTAATGTTATGTTAATAGTATACTCAAACTCTTTGAATGTATCTTTTTTGTACTATTTAGTTAAATACAAAATAGTTGGTTAGTAAATACACAAGTACTTTCACATTTATTGAATGCAATTTTCTTTTGTATTATTTACATTCTTCTTCTTATGGCTGTAAATATTGAAACTCATTTGTTGAAAATTGGATACAATAAAAAAAAAGTTAATAATTTCCATGTTTGAGCTTTATATTTCTCACTTTCTTCAATAAATGTTGAATATTACAGTGTTATTTGATAAAACTATATTTATAAAAAAAATAAATAAAAAATTAAACACTCACGCTCTTTGAATTTATTTTATTATTATTATTATTATTTTGTATTCTTTATAGTCCTTTCAATTAGACATAAAATAGTTTGTTTAACATGTACGCAAGTACTCTCACACGTTTTGTATGTATCCTTTTTGTACTCTTATATTCTTCTTACTTTGACTATAAATATTGAAACTCATTTGTTGATAGTAACTTATACTATTATTTGATTGAAATCGAGATACAAACTTATTTGATTGAGAAAAGGTTTAAAACTCTTTACCAAACTGAAGATTATATGGGATGCTTAGATCTCAACCAAATTAGGATGTGTACGTTTTCAGTTGAAAAAAGTCGGATTGAGATGATTTTAGAATGTTTTTTTGGGGATTCTGATTCATATATTTGAATTATGGCTTTTGAATTATATCTCATACACTTGGTTCTGATAATATGAATTCATTTACTTAATTCATATATGATTATATATTTCCAGTATCAAAACAACGATGAATATAATGTATCAGAATCATATGTAACGATCATAAATATGATTTTAAAAAAAAATTGAACTATTGTTTTTAAAACCTTCTAGAATGTTCTAATTTTATTTGTAAAAAGATTTTGATGGGCCGAATTTAAATTATAAATGCATAAACAGACTTATTAATTTGACCTATATAAACACGCCTAATAATTAACCCTAACTCATTTATAAATGGACGTTTCATGTAATTTTACTTGTCTAAGGTTTGTTTAATATAGCAACATCCTTTATTAGTGTTTAGATGCAGGTTTCAAGATTTGATTTATACGCTTTTTTATTGTTGCAGATACTGTTTTAAAACACTATATGCTCGAATTGTCTTTTGTGCAAATTAAAACCACAAACATTCGATTTGCTATTAACATTACAAGAAAACCATCTTGAAAAAGAGGTATTTTATATATCTTACAAAAAATCATTACTCTATTTTACTATATATATATGATATTGACAATTATCAACCACGTAAATAAGAAATTCGATGGAGAATACCTATCATGGCTTAAAAATCTTTTGGATCTAAATTGACAATAACAGAGTTGCTGACAAGATATCAATGAAAAGAGGTATTTTGTATGTGTTTTGCAAATCACTACTGTTATTTTACAATAGATATATTATATTAACCCTTTGAAATTCAATAATAGTTCAATGATATAAAGTTAATATGTGACAACCCCAAAAATTGAGTTCAGCGGAAGCATACCTGTCATGGGTGCCACTAATTGGTATCACAACACAAGCATAGAATAACAGGTTTTTCTTAAGAAAACTCATTTATTCAGTATAAATCATAGTTTACAATCAAATTTAATGCGAAAATACAGGCCCATAATAAATAAGCGGTCCCAAATGCAATTATCGAGAGTCGTCTATGACTATGCCATGCCATTACCCAAGCTACCTCAAAAGTAAACTATCTCTCATACACCGAAAATATATGCTAAAAGTGTTAACACGAGGTTGGTGAGTTCTTAGGTTTAAGTAAAATACTCGAGTTCCAAAAGAGTTTAGCAGGTATGTCATCCATAGAGTCGCAAAAATAGAGTTTACCTTCGCAAGTAGTAGTAATGCGGACCACAAGGTTTTCAAGTGCAAATCATTTCCCACAAACAAGACAAGTTTAACCAGTAAGGAACATGCCTAACTCATAGTATCAAAACCAATATACGCAAAATAATCATAATACAACAGTTTGGACCAAATCAAAATCATACAAGTTATCTATTACGCATGCTAAGTCAAGCAACCGACACTCAACATACAAATAAATAAACAAGCCCCTAACAGTGTTTATCCCTAACCACCGTATCCGACATGCTATACGTCCGACCAGTTGGCGCTACAAAGTCTATCTGATAAACATTTGTTTTTCGCTAATAAATCTAAATCTTTGATAAATATTAATGTTTGGTTAAATAAAACTTCAACCTTAAATACGTATGTGTATATATATATAGGGATGGATCTAGTAAGTAGAAAAATTAAAATGAGAAAAATAAGAAGAATTTTTAGCCACATTTTCAAATAGGAGGATTTTAAGGGAGAGATGCAAGTGTTTTTGTAGACGATCTTAATGTGTGTATTGTGGTTTCTTCATCATTCTCATTTTAATTTTTCTTCTTATTCGATCCTAACATATATACATACATATATATATATATATATATATATATATATATATATATATATATATATATATATATATATATATATATATATATATATATATATATATATATATATATATATATATATATATATATATATATATATATATTATATAACAGGAGGCATGACACGTAGATTATTCCACACCACACCTCAATGCCATGTAATTCATTTTAATGCCATGTAATCATAAGTTGTCCACCTAAGCAATATTTTTGTCCACGAAGTAATATTTTTTTAATTTATTAGAATTATCGAATTTTTTTCATTTATTAAAATTTCATTTTTTTTATTCTTCAAAAATCATGCATGGAGTCGATTTGAACATGGGTATGTTAGTCTACAAACAAACATGATTACAACTAGACTAACACATTTTTTGATTATAACTTGAAAACCAAATTTATAAATCTCTACAACCAATCATTGACCATTTGATTAGTTTGAAAGAATGTATTTATCTACAAAAACATAATTATAAGAATCCCTACAATAAATTATTTACCATATCATACGGTATTTTTCCAAAACCTAATATCACTCATTCATCTCATCACACACACAATGTTTTTTCTTTTCCGATTTGATGTGCAAGTTATTCGTCTTCTTTGTTGGGAATATGTATCGAGTGCGATCGAGATTTTAAAAGATGGTGACAAGGTACTTCTATCTTCTACAACTCCATATTTAATAGTTGATATGTGATTATTTTTGTTCATGTTTGTTTTGGTGATTTCACAGTGTTAAACTAATACTTAATATTGTTTTAAATAGGCTTACCGAAGCCCTCCTCTACTCAAGGCTCAATCATCACGTTGGTGGATTACATGAAGTATGCAAGTAAAGTATTACATATGCTGCGTTATTATTCGATGTTTTTGTTTGCCAACATTTAGTATTACATAATCTTGATCCGTTTAATGTGTTGTTGGATCATAGCGAGATGTCGGAATGATCGAGTAATGAATAAGGTATAAATCCAATCACTACGAATACAAGTAAGATCCGTTGTAACGTTTCCTTAAAATTGCTCTTAATATTTACTTATTATTATGGACCATCGAGAATGCGATATGCAGAAATCCATTTAGTATTTTGTTTTCTTTAACCCAAATGTTGGAATGATACGAGGAATCGAATAATGGGATAGTACTAGTCAATAGTAATACAAGGAAGTATTGAAGAATCAAATGTTAGAGAAATTTGTATCTGAAGCATTTAGATAATTGCATTACCATCCGAGAATCGACATAGTTTCACATTTATGCAGCTTCATCACGAATGGTATTGCTGAAAGGATTTGATAAGGATGGTTTTGTCTCAGTTAGTGTTTCGGGAATACAAACACCATACATATTAGAAGTTTAGAATATCATACACTTTCTAGATTTAGTTACATGCATTCATTCGATGTGTATTCAGTACACAAATTATGGAGCTTCTGAAAGCTAAGGATTTATCTCGAGAATCTAATGCCTCACTTCTATTTTATTAGGATGGGTTGAACCACCGGTGAGCCTTATTTTGATTTTTTTCTTGATGTCTGCTTATGTAATTTTTAGATTTGGGGTATCTTTATGAGTTTTGTAGGGTGTTTCGATGTTTGTTCTAAATCGATTATTGTGATATGAATAATCATAATCGAGATAGTAATTGAGCAAAGTATAATATGGTGTTTGGTTTTAATGGTACTCTAATATCTTTTACATAAATGAAGAAAAGTCAAGGTTGGACAAAAATAATGATGTGGTCGACATGTGTCTCAGTTAGTCTAATTTTGATGATTATACAAAATCACGAAGTGGAACTCCAATTAGTTTATCTTCAGTTTAAGGTATTTGATTTCAATGTTAACGAACGAAATTAGCCGTATGTTATAATTCATAAGTGCTGCATTTGTACTGATTTGAAGTACTGCAATGGCATTTTCTATCCTAAGGGATTTTTTTTTTAATTTTTTTTAAAATTTTAATGCTACCGTTATGTTGGTTATACACACTATGTCAAGTTAATAATTGTAATATGCATTTTTTAAAACTTCACTCTTTGTGTAATTATTTTGTTGATGCTCCAACAACAAAAGCATGTAGTTTCTAATGTTGCACCAGTCTAAGAAAAGCAAAAGAGGAAACTTTACGTTCGATTTGCTTGATTATGAATATGTGTATGAAAAATTATAAAGGAGGCTAAATGTGAGAATAAAGTATGCAAAGTTTCTTCAGGATACATTCAAAGAGATGGCGAAAGAGGTATACAAGTGCAAACATATGTATATATGTGTGGTTTTACAGGAGCATGTTTATGTGGATGTAAATGTTTCTTTGACCCTATAAGTATGCTTTACAGGTTTAAATATTGGGAGCATTTATCAGGTAAACGAAAGCAAAAACATGTTCTTTTTGGTGGCACAATGATATTGCAGCATACTTAATGTTTCATATAATTCTATTAATTACTTTCGATCCGAAATTCAAAATTAACATGTTATTTTTCCATTGCTTCAGACTTTTTATATGAGAACTCCCCGATGATGGGTGTGTAGCAATTGTTTCTAACTGGTGAGACAACCAAAGGGAAACTTATGCTTAGTGGTTTCGTTTCTCACCCGGACCATACATGTACAAAGATGGACACAAATAGATATCCACGAATATTTCGGATGAAAGGTTCGGTGATACGCATCGTGATCGGACCACGGAATGGTGTCAGTTTGATGGTTTGCCCGCAGTAAGACCCTAACCGACTATGTTTACACCGAGCTTATCATTAATCGCAATAAATATATTTGAAGTATGAGTATAATACCACGAGGTACTAAGAGCACTTTTGAGGTCCGATGGTGATACAATTTATTTGCAATGGGTCGAGCGGTGGCGTGACCTGATAACGATGGAATGCAGCAGGTTGATGCATGTAGTATTTATGGATTATGTGGAGCTTATGGAAGTTGTGACATAAATAGATATCAACTTTGTAGTTGTATAAAAGGTTTTGTGCCAATGCAGACAAAGAAGAATGGGATGCAACCTGATCGGTCGAGCGGCCGCCAACATAAAAACGAGGATTGTGGGAATGGAGACGGCTTTAAGAAAGTTGCGAGATTGAAATATCCGTACACGCGACGCTCATGGTATAATAAATCATGACACTAGGAGAATGTGAGATGGCCTGCAGAAGGAATTGCTCATGTACAGCTTATGCAAATTTGGATATCAGAAATGGTGGAACTGGATGTTTGATGTGGTTTGGTGCGTTGATGGATATCAGAGAGTACGATGAAAAGCAACATCTTTACATAATAATGGCTTTCTCTAAGTCACAAGGTACGTTAAGTTAAAGGTCTTGAATCAATTCGAATACATAGGATGAAGATTTATTTGAGTTTGTCATAATTTACCATATTTATAGTCCTATATAAGGATATGTGGCTATAAGTTATTCTAATATCCTGCAGGTTTGAACGCATTTGTTATTTAATTTATGAGTAATTGTAAACTTATTCACACATAGAAAAACCTTCCTAATTATTGTATCCATTAACGAAGGCCAATCGAGCTTCAACATGGAGAAAAAAGTACTTTCACGGTCCTGTCTAATTACATCGGTGACCTTATAATGGCGGTAACTTATGCCTGCGAAAGAGAGAAAAAGGGCCTCGATGGAAGGGTCGAGGTAACAAAAACACTAAACACGATTTTTTCCAGATATGCATGTGCAATATATTCAATGGGTTAGTACTTTCAAGACTATCCTTACTTCTTTAGTTTTAGAAATCAATATTGTACACTCCTTACCTTAGCAAATAAGACTCGATGTACTACATGGAACCTTACCAGCTACAAAAATCCAATAATTCCTCTCCATTAAGAAGCAGGTCCACCTAAAAGTTACTCAAGGAACTTTTGCAGATTTCACATTATATCCAGTTATACGTAGCGATGAACTTGTGCAGAATGTGATTGATGGAGACTTGTGCGAACAATTTTGTGACTTTTACCAACATCAACAATGGATATCTATGATCGCAATGAAAAGACTGGTCGTAGAATCTATCCATACCCCTGAATCCGATTGTTGTTGCACTCATGTTGAATTTGACATCTCCCGCAAGGCCGCGATGGACTATCGTAAGTTACTCAAGGAACTTTTGCAGATTTCACATTATATCCAGTTATACGTAGCGATGAACTTAGCCGTTTTAATTTTTATTGTCATATAAGACATGGCAAATTGTAATCTTTGAGTTCAATCGACACTACCAGATTTCCCACTTAAGTTTGGCCCATTAACACGTTAGTACCTTTGTTTTGTTATAGTCTATATAAAGATATCTTTTATCTATTAGTTGAGATGTATGCATCAAAAGCATGAAGTTGTTATGTCATAAAGGTTATCGTTACATTATGTTTTGAAATGATAGGAATGTTAATATAACAATCATGCAATAAAGTTGTTGGCCGTAAGATATTTATTGGAATTTATGAGATGTTGATTAATGATTGTGTTAATAGTGTGATTGACCTTTATTTGCCATTAGCTATATATTTGTAATGCCTACTAGAGCAAGATATCGACAATAATTGTAATAATATTGCGCTAAATAGAGATTTAGTGCGATGAGTTATGATTAATACATAATTAACTTAACAATTAGAAACTAGGCGAGTAGGCGTAGATTATGAAAGTGATGAACAACCTACCTTTTTCTACGCTGCGTACGTAGATTATGGTGGCCATCTTACGACAAGTGAAGTTGGAACTTTGGCGTATATCGGGTAGAAGCAAATGCCTTAAATATCACCTACGAGACTCCATTTAGTGATTTGAAATTAAGTGTGGCTGAAACATGTGATTTGAAGCAGAAATAAAGGAGTATTTCTTGCCCCGTAAACAAGCAAAACACGATTACTATAAAGAGCGATAAGGATGTAAAATAATGATTGATTTTCATGGGGATGCACTATAACACAAGTGTTTGTTTATGGAACACTAGGTTTTGTCGTAGTATCCCTGAACAACAATCTAACATGTACTATTTGTTGATTTTGGTAAATCTTATGCAATGTCAATGGTGTACATAGATTATATATAACCTAATAAATTAAGTGTAATTGGCACATTCACTTATATTTTTTTACCCGATTATTGATTTTTATATGGGTGATTAAACAATGAGCGCAGATGAGATGACTAGGAATCGAAGGCATCAGACGTCATGGCCATAACTACATGACTTACCGCAAACATTGTCGTATGATTCGAAGATGTCCCATGGGCCTTTTGGAAGAAAGATGATTCTCTAATCTTCGTAAGCTAATGATGATGAATACATGTGATTATCATATGATAAATACTATGACTTTTCAACTGAAGGGAAAAAGTGACGTCTCACCAGTATTATCATGTGATATGGGTTTTTATTAGCCGCTTAATCGATGAGCATTTAATGGTTTTTACGTGTGAAAAACAAAACCCTACTTATATGACAAATGAATTTACTTTTGTTGATAATTTTTATGCTAATTACGCTAATTAGTTTATAAAATTAATTATTGATAATGCTAAACATCAACGACATTCATGTTGTTTATCTAGATACTATGGAGGATGAGCTACCGTCATATATACTTCTTGGGATTCGCGAGGATTGGTCATGTTTGGGAACACTTGCATCGCTGGTCTTTCTAGAAGGTATTTGGACAAAAAATTAAGGGGATGTTTGGACAGACAAAAACATTTTTAGGGGGTCTCTTGACAAAAGACAAACATTTTTAAGGATTGTTTAGACAAAAACAACTTTAAGAGGATGTTTGGACAAGACCTTAGGCATAATCTGGACAGAAATGTAAAACTAAAAACCGCTTATTATTGTGCTTTCATATTCCCACAAAAAATACAAGTAGGTATAATGATGCTTATGGAGTGTTCAATAATGAAGTTGCTCTGGATTCCCCATGGTCTACAGTCTGCAACAAGTTAGTCTTTTCCTTTGTGTTCATTGGGTTGATGGTTGAATGTAATTAAGGGGTGTTTGGAATTGTGTCTTTCAAACTGCTTATACGCTTTTAAAATACATCGTAGGTATGTACACTACTTATTTTGAGGATTTAGTTGCTCTAAAATAAGAAGAAAAGGAGTTTAAAGTTTTATTGAGAGACACATGCCCACATCATATATCTTAAGTCGATATGCAATCAAATAAGGAGACCGAAACACCCTCTTAGTAACATTTTGACTCTTAAGATTTTGTTGTCTATGATCATCTTTGTTGTGTAGGTCTTTTCCAGCGGACATCAAGAGGTGTAGCTGTATTATTGTGAAGGATAAATCGCAGGCGGGTTAAATGGGGTATACATGCATTCCTATGTTTTTTCATGAAACTATTTGGAAATTTTGCTTATAATCCAAGAACGTTACCATATGCTTTCAAGATGAAATTTAGCATGCGCTTTCAAGATGATATTTAGTGATGAGTACACGTCGCTCCTTTATGTCACTTTCATATGTATACGTACATATATTGTTTGGATGAGATATTCTAGAATGGTAATTATATTATTAGTGAAGATTCTATAGTTATACTTTAAAAATCTTAGATTTATCTCAGACTATAGTATACAGTGTACTAATATTAATTTTGTCACTCTACAAGATGATTTTTTTTTCTCTTCCAGCACCACTTAAGTCACCTTCTGCCTAAAGCTGAACCGCCATTGAATTATAACTTTCATAGCTGGGAATGACTCCTTTAATTAGTGCATCATTAATTAAACTCTTCGTACGTTCTATGTCTCTACCATTCGTCGAACTGATGAATCAAAGTAGAGTATTAAGCAACTAACCCAATACGAAAAGGATGAGGGAGTGATAATTGCAACCACAAAACAATCATAACACACAATCGATATTGATTGATAAATTAACATAACAAAAAACATAATTATAACCAAAATTAAAAACCATAACTAATTAATAACATATTTGTTTTTTAATACATTTTCATTATCTACAACTTTACACACATACATAAAATTCATAATGTTGTAAATATTATATATGTTGTGTTATTAACCATCCACGCAAACCATACAATTATTTATAATTCGTAACAAAAAAATCAACAACTAAAAACAAAAGAAACAATCGTTTTATAATATTGTTTGACAATTCTAAAAAATGTATTTTAGTTAATAAAAAACAACAAACAAATAATTATAAGTCATGCCCGCCCATTGGGCGGGCTTCGAAATCTAGTATAATAATATATATATATATAATATATATATATATAATATATATATATATATATATATATATATATATATATACTAGTGTCAAAACCCATCCGATGGACGGGTATGACATGTGGTTTTTATTTTATGATTTAGTGAAATCAAATATATACTAAAAAGTAATTAAAAGTTAAATGAAATGGTTAAGATCTATAATTGATGTTACCATAATCCATTAAACGACTAAAGCAGGTAAGTACTTTTGATTGTGGTTTTTATTTTAGGATTTAGTATAACAAATATATAGTTAAAAGTTATTAAAAGTTAAAGTAAACGGTTAATATAATCAATAAAACAGCTTAAAGTAGTTAACTACTTCTTACATTTTGTTCTAAACAATATTAATCATGAATATCTTTTACATTTGATAAAATTATTAACATTTATTATTATTATTATTTTGTTTTTGTTAATTATGTTAATTTAGTTATGGTATATAGGTGCTTCCAGCTGTTATTTTACCAAATTTAGATGATATTGACGAATTTGAATTATCTATGAATGGATTTATGGTTTTGTTTTATGTTTGTTGTGATGAGAATATGTATGTATTGTCAGGTTACAAGTGGAGTTTTTTTGTTGGAGAAAAAGGTTGTGGTTAAATGGTTTTGATAATGATGATATAATCTTTACATAGGTGGTATTCAAAATGGCGGCTTCTTTAAAAATACTCCAACTACCATTTACTTAGTTAGAGCAGTGTTAGTGTTTTTGTTCATAGTTATTAAATTTTATTGTTTAAATTTGATATCATTAATTTCTTAGTTTACATTATAATTATATTCTAGTGTGTTACGTGTTTTAGTTATTTTTTTTATGACGTAGTTAGTATTTATATAAGGTTTTATTTTCAATAAGTTTTTAAACGAAATTTTATAAACCAAGATACACGAAATTTTATATAAGATACACGAAATTTTAAACAAAATTTTAGAATTCTCGTAATCTTACGATGTTTTTTTTAATAAAATTTTTAAATCCTAGCTGTGGTGAGTTATTAAAGCAAAAGCCTTAATGGGATTTTTGGTTAAACACGCAACATTTAGTGGGGAAATATGTATTTCAAAGAAATTAAATCTTTGTAATTATGCAATAATTAAATATTTTTTTTCAAAAAACATAAATTATAATAAATAAAGTTTTTATTTCGGGTAAAATGGGATCACTTGGTAAAATAATATATTGTTATAATTTCATTTGCGAAGAAATCGTTGCGATTACTACTTAGTGATTAACCAAGTCTAATATGGTGTTAGTAATATAAAAAGACTACATCCACTAAACCAATTTTAGAGAGATGAAGAAAAAAGTCTACCTTGGTAACCATTAGCTGCCATAGATGCGAAAAGACAAATCTTCTACCTGAACGAAACATATGTAAACACATAAGCATGACATTCCAAACACCCCTAAAGGCCTCAATACTATAAAAAATAGCCAGCAAAGATGAGAAAAACACATGCCAAAGAGTACATATATATCTACCCAAAACTCAACAAAATCATTGTATTCCAACAACACCAGCAAAGGCATCCTAAGTTCCATATACAACGCGAGGAAAAGGTTATAAGTGATCAGATTTTGACCGCCAACAACAGTAAACTATATTAAGCATAACAAATCTAAAACAAATCAAAACCCATATTTCGTAAAGCTCTCTTATCGAAGACGAAAGCTAAAAATCACAGAAAGAGAATAAAAACTGAAAATCTAATTAAATCAAGCCGTAAAAAAATAACCACATCTTCATCATCACCAAACCTCAGTCAATGGTTATCCCAATGGCTTCAAGCTTCTCGTCATCTACTTAATTTATGCTCCAAATCTTCTCTAGAATTTGTGTTACCCAATTATGCTTTTTGTGGTTTTGTGTAGTGGTGCGATTAATAAAAAGAATGGATAAAGACATCTGGAACCTAAAGAAGCTTCGGGAGAAATCAACCCGCCTCTTAAATTGGTTGGGTGGCCAGAGATAACAATGCATTCTTGGCTAGTGGCCCCCGCGTTGATTAGCCCAGCCGGCCTGGGTAGCGCTGTAGCAAATTCAATGCCTAATT